>JALMQS010000102.1:11565874-12020385 GCA_024734495.1 Forficula auricularia
TTTTTTTAAATACACATTTTATAATTTGACCATATGCAGTCCATCTCGAGTCCAGGAGCTCTTCAATTCTTTTCCACTCTAAATGGCCTTTAGGTAGAATATTCCCTGAACGATGAAGGACTTTAAGCATTTTCTAATTTTTTTCTCATCTTCTTCGATCTTGGTACATATTAATTACATAAATTGTAATTATCAGTCTCATTTTTGTTTCGAAATTAAAAATACATAAATTGCTTAGGTTTGACTATAGGAAACATTAATTTTTCTAAATAATTAATGAAAAGATTTTCATTTTTTTGATCCGAAGCACTTCCCCTTCCGATTTTGGGCGGTTAATTTTTGGCATTTTTAGACTTCTAGGCCCCCCTGATTATGTATAAAAAATTTGGTTTAGTTTGATCAAATGACATAGATTTTTATTTTTTGGCCTCTCGCCCCTACCCCCCAAATTAAAAAAAAATATTTTCGTTATTATAGTTTCAATTTATAGTATATTTCATTTTTTCTTGTATTTTAGTTTAATAATAGTATAATAAATATTATAATTTTAATTTTTACACCCCCCCCTTAATTTTGGGTCGATATTATACCATACCCTGTATGGTAAAGTAAAAAATGAAACTTTTACAAACTTTTTTCGTTAAGTATACAAAATAAAACTTACAAATTCACATTCATACCTATATCTCCACTTTAGGTTCAAGAATTGGAAATTTGTCAATTCTGCATACATATTCATCCTTAATTTAGTACAATAGATATTTCATTCATTCACACGGGACCGGATTTAGGGGCAGGGGGCACGTAGCCCCGGCAGAAAACGCGTAGAACCGGCATATTTGGGGAAGCAGGAAATTTTTGCTATTGTAATTTTAAAATAGTGTTAAAATTTATATGAACAAATTCAAGCTTACCCCCCCCTCCCCTGGAAAAAGACGTAGATCCGGCTCTGTGATCATAGACATTCTTTGCTCCGAATCTATATTAATCAATTTAATATTTTACTTATTTATTTTATTGAAATGAGAAATTTAGATTTACTAATTTCTTTTCTAATTTCTTTTGATTTTAGGAAAACCTGACCAGATGGTTAGTGGACATCAGCAGCGATGGCAATCTTCTTCATCTGTAGGGAAAGTAAGTGCCACCTACAATAGAATGTTTCATTAATTATAGGCTTGTATTCATTGTTTTCCATATATTATGACATTTCAGTTAAATTGCGGCATGAGTATAGATTAGATAGTGTTTTTAAATTTGAATGTCGTAAAAGAGTGTTGCTCAATCTTGAGTCTACTGACTGTTTGATTATGTAAATATAATTATATGACTGTATAAGGTTACAATTTCAAGATTGCTATATTTAAATGTTTATTACAAACATCTACAATAATATTAATTACATACATCAATACATTACATAATTATATATTAACATTCTTCATTCATTATTCATAAACAAGCGTGAGCTTTCTTGAACAAAGCCGTGCTACCTTATTGATTTCCAAGGAAAATTCCTGAGGGTTAACCAATTTTGGTGCCAGCTCATTGTAACAATGACAGAGTCTGAAGACTGGATTTCTTTCAGGATGTCTACCAGTAGGCATCTCTGGATAGAATGGCATTGTTCTTCTTAATGCATAATTGGGGCTATGTAGGGGAAATAGAGCAGAGAGCTCTGTACATTTTACCTGACCTGACATAATTTTATATATAAATATGCAATCAGAGGCTATCATACAGGAATTTACAGAAGCTAGGCAGAAGGACTCAGCAGCAAGAGTGTAGTTATGATTAAATCTTGACATTGGATTATCAGTAAGTGATGCTAATTTTCTTAGAACTTTATGCTGAACTCTCTCAATCCTATCAATGTCACCCCTCAAATTCGGTCTCCAAATAGCAGATGCATACATAAGTATGGATTTAGTTAGAGTTGAATATAAATATTTAATCACATCAGGACTTTTGAATGACTTAGTGCTACGAGAAATAAAACCCCAACTCTGATTAGCTTTACCCACCACATACGTGATGTGTTCTTTAAAGGTGAGTTTGGAGTCGAAAATAACTCCAAGATCTTTAATAGAGTTAACTCTAGTACAGGTAGTGCCATTTTCGAGTATATAATTGAATTTAAAGTGGTTTGGTTCTTTAGAAAAACTAATAGTAAAACATTTATCAAAGTTTAGGAAAAGCAGGTTCGCATCACACCAATTTATTATTTTATTCAAGTCAGATTGCATTCTTAGGCAATCTTGTTCAGTAGAAATCTCCAAAAATAGCTTTATATCATCCGCGAATAATAATACATTACAAAATTCCGATATGTTTGCTAAATCGTTAATAAATAATAAAAATAGTAACGGACCAAGATGACTGCCTTGGGGGACACCAGATGGAGCAATAAAGTTGTGTGATTTTGTACCTTTAATTTGTACATAAGAGTTTCTCTCGAATAGATAATCGCCAAGCCATCTAATTATAGAAGAAGATAAATTATATTTCCTTAGCTTTAATAATAGTATGTTGTGGTTTATCAGATCGAAAGCTTTCTTAAAATCTAAGTAGATTGTATCAAGCTGTTTGTTTCTGTTTAAGCTGGAAAATATTGAATTTGTATACAATGTCAGGTTCGTAACTGTGGAACGACCAGGTACAAAACCGTGTTGCTTCATTGAAATAGCTTCCAGTACGGCCTTTAACATTTTGTTATACATGATTTTATCTAGCAATTTAGGGATAGCACTTATTATGGCTATAGGTCTGTAATTGCTTATATTATTACGAGCACCACTTTTTAATATGGGAGTTATGAAGGTTGTTTTCCATATTTCAGGTAAAATACCCTCCCTAAGGGAGTGGTTAAATAGAATGAAAAGGGGTTTGAGGAGCTGGGTAGAACAACCTTTAACAAGAAACGCTGGGATACCATCAGCACCCAAAGATAGAGTTGGTTTGAGTTCTTTTAAGACAGAACTTATTTCATCCACCGATATAGCTTCAGACATCCCCTCAGCTTCCCCATGGGAGACATTGTTACAGAAACCCAAGACAACATCAGAATCAAATTGCAAATTATTCGCATTTCCTCCGTAAATACTTTCAAAAAAGTCCGCGAATAGATTGGCAATCTGTTCATTATTTCCACCCGTTCTGTCATGGCTCCATAAGGGCCCTATGTATTTTAGCGTATACGAGTTACAGAGTTTCTGGCGGTTCATTGTATGAAAAAGTAGAAGCGCTCAATTTGATTTTGTTGTAGACGGGAATATTAAAAATATAAAGTATAATTCAAAAAATCGGGCTTGGTGAAATGTTTTTTGTTTTTTTTTTTGTTTTTTGGCTTTATCGGATTCAACCATTAGCGATACTATATATATTTTAGTTAATTTTCAAAATATGCAAAGATCTGCTCAAAAGTTAGGATTGCCGAGAGTGGGGCTTGGAACTCCGCTAGTTTGATTACAGGAAAAATTTTAACCATTCGACTATTAGAGTTTTTTTTTTTTTTTTTTTTTAATTTTAAGATATTTTTATTACGAAAAAAATATATACAATTTATTACAAAGTTACTTCAAACAATCCAAAAGAACTAGGTATCTACCATTACAATATGGCAGCATATTTTAAATGGATCCCAGTAGATTTTCTTTTTACATAATATATGGGTTTTTTTTTCATTTTAATTTGAAGAATAAGTTTTTTTTTGTAATTTTTATTTACATTTGTATAATTAAATTTTTGCACGGGAAAAAAGGCTTAGAAACCCGTCGTTATTAAAGTTAAATATCGATAAATATATGAGATTTGATAATGGAATACTTAATACGTCTTCTGATGCCTCAAGAAATACTTTATATGACACAAAATTATTTACAAATCCTATAATACTTATATTGAAATGAAAATTTAATATTCAATTCAATTAAAATTGATTTTTCTAAACATGAGATGAAAAACTTAATTATATCTATCTATCTACTCTTATTAAACGAGCACAAATTGTATATATATATATTTGTTTGTATATACATTTAATACCTGGCCACTGAGGGCCAGTTGTATGTCGCAATGTAAATGCTTTTACTTTGCGACATACCTACAACCGGCCCTGAGAGGTGCTCATTTAATAATATAAGATTGATATATTTGTATCTTTGTTCTATTTTCAAAACGGCTCTACCTATTTTGATGAAACAAACTCTATTAACAAGTTTTGAGGATTAGAAAGCGATCTGGCTAGGTCTGGACCTCGACAAATCTCATCTTAATTGATCTTTTCTTAAATAAAGTAATTATTGATAGATGAAAATCTCAATAAAAATGTTTGTTTACATTTTTTCTATTATCTTTTATTTATTAATTGGTTTTTTAATTTTAAAATTATTTTATTATTTATTATTTATTTAATTTATTAAAAAACTTGATAGATTGTTATTTAATTAAAAAAAATTAATGGTGACCAGTGAGGAGTGAACACCCCCTGGAATGGCTCTTATGGACTAAGAGTTTGAAATCGACTTATTAGAGAGCGCTGTTTCCAGATACGCAAGCCTTCCTCTCTATATACTCTATGCTGTTCATATAGGACAGTGGTCGGCAAAGTGCGGCTCCAGAGCCGCATGTGGCTCTTTGGCTCCTTAATTGGCACAAATATTCACGGAAGGTTCAATAATATTTTCATAAAAAAAAAACTTGGTAAGAAAAATATTACATCTTAATTTGATAAATTAAAATTCTTCTATAAATCGAGAACATGTATAATTTTGTTGATGTTAGAAGAAGTAATAACATTCGAAAACAAATTATCCATTTTTGCTCAGGATTTTGAAAGGGAAACATTGTTTCACTTTCCGAGCCTGCTGAAGCATCGCCAAGAAAATAATTCCTCTATTGATAAACACCATTTTAAAACAATAATTTTAAAAATGAGGGAAGCATTTCTCAGCAGGTTTCAGGAATTTAAAAACAGCAGAGCAACTTTAGCATTTGTCAAAAATCCTCTTAATTCTACGATAACCGAGTTGAAATTGACATTGGTAGCTTTGAAATATAGTTACAATTGCTGGATTTAAAAAACAAGCAGGTATGGCGCTCTAAATTCGAACGTCTTTGTGTTGAATTGGGAATATTGGAGAAGAATAAATGTGATATTAGTTCACAACACAAGTGGTCTGCTTTGAATGACCTGGAGAAGGAAGACATGATCATTTTCAACGCTTGGAATAGTATTCCTGACTCTTACGATCAGCTGAAAAAGCTCGCGTTTGCTGTTCTTTCCCTTTTCGGTTAATATAATTGACCTATGCCTCAATCAAAATTATTATGTCTTCAACAATGTTTATTATAAACAGAACACCGGTTTTACCTATGGACAGCCCGTTAAGTCCCCTACTCGCAGAAATCTACATGTCAAATTTTGAAAAATGTTAATGACTTCTTTTAACCCCTCATATAATTATATCAAATTCTGGATAAGATATGTTGATGATATTTTCGTTGTTTGGTCGGGTACCACCAGAGGGATTCAGTTACTTAGTAATTATCTAAACCAAATCCACAAAAATATTAAATTCACATCAGAAATAGCAATAAAACTATTTCATTTTTAGATTTAACAATAACCATCACCAACCAAAAATTAGAATTTAATATTTTTAGAAAACCCACCTTTACTGATACGATTATCCACTTTTCTTCTAACCATTCGACAAATACTAAATTTTCAGCTTTTTATTCAATCAATAGATTAAAAAAGACTAAAAATAATGATAATTTATAATATTTTCTATTAAATTATAAAAATTCATTAAAAATATTAACTAAAAAAAAATATATATATATCAATTCATATAATTATTTTTTTTTTAATAATATAATTTTTATTTATTTTTAAATTCGAAAAATTAGCTTTTCAATCTAATTTATACTATAATTATCTTAAAAATATTTATTTAGGAATATATCTGAATATAATAAATCGGTTGCCCAGCACGGACCCATGATTGGCTCAACACCGAATAACCCAGGCTCGGCTGCCCCACACTGACCCGAATGCAGGCCAATACTGATAAAGCAGAGGCTCGGTTGCACAGCACCGGCCCAAGATTGGCTCAATACCGAACAACCCAGCCTCGGCTGCCCCACACTGACCCGAATGTAGGCCAATACTGAAAAAGCAGAGCCTCGGTTGCCCAGCACGGGCCCAAGATTGGCCCCTTTGTTCAAGCCTGGCAACTCCTATATGGGCACTAACATTTTTGTTTCAATATTATGGTATTTGATTAGGATTAGGTATATAAATTTGATTTTTGATTTAAAATAAATAGCTTTAAATATGAATTTTTTGCAGTATAATATTTTTTATGAGTTTTGAAAATAAATTAATATGGAACTGGAGAGCTGAATCATGAAATCGAAAGAGCCGCACTCGGCTCGCAAGACGCAGGTTTCCGACCCCTGCCTTAGACCACAAAAGTCTATAGATACGCCCTGGCAGTGATTTGGCGAGGCCACCATCATTAATTAATTAGAATTAGATCAGAATTAGACCCCTTAAAAATTAGTATTTACGAATCGTTAGAAATTTCAAAATCATACAATAATTCACCAAAAAAATTCTTAAATCGGAAAATAGAAATTCCCGAAAGCTTTATTTTAAAAATAGCCGCTAAAATATAAACTTCACGAACGCCACCTACAGCCAAAATAATAAAACAAGTATAAATTTCAATTCCTAACTTGCCCACCCTGTATAATTTCTTTACCTAACCACATGAAAGATTTTAACCTTTCATTCATAAATTAATTCCTGTGAATCCATTGTAATAGAGTGATGAAGAGGCAAAGCCCTCGAAACTATAGTCTCTTTATAAATAAATAAAATTTATAATTCCAGCAGAAGACACACTCTTTTATTGTCTCCTTCAATACTTATAACATTTAGTTTTTTCTTAAAGTTTTTTTTTTTTTTATAAAATTCTCACATCTGATACACTTTTTGATTATATTTGCTGTGTTTTCCAAGAGGTTAGTAACTTATTCGAATCCCGAACAAATCATTTTTTAATTTACTTCCAAATTTCCGGTGAACTTAATACTCTATCCAATTTTGACTTAGATTTATTTTACAAACTATTACAAATATAATTGAAAAGTTTTTGTTTTGCCGAGAGTAGCAGAGAGTTGTTGATTCACAAAGCGAAACAAAGAGGTTGTCCTCTATATATATATCTGTATATATATACTATTTATTTGTTTGAGACTATAGTTTCAAAGCTTGGTCCTCATCATCAGTCTTTTTATTTATAAATATTATTTTTTTCATTGGATCAATATCGCGTGGATATTTTTTTTAATTCTACCTGGCTATTTAGCTGATAAAGAAGGAAAAAATTTTCAATATCCATGCGATACTGATCCAATGAAAAATAATATTTATAATTAAAAGACTGTTAATGAGGGTCAAGCCTTCGAAACTATAGTCTCAAACATATTATATATATACAGATATATAATTTAGATATATATGTGTGTATATTTATTTGAATCAAGCAGAGGACACCTCTTTGTTTCTCTTTATGTATTACAAATATATTTTTTGTTAAACGTTATTCAAGATGTTTCAAACAAACAAAATCCCCATTTCTAGAGGCTAAATTATTTCTAATTCCAGGTATTTAAGTGTGTTAATATGTTTCAGAATTGCAAACTTAAAAAACATTAAAATTGCAAACTATAAAGCTTATTTTGAATAAATCGCTGAGATAAATCCTCCATTTTTCTCTTATATAATTATTATTTATTATTTATTTATGCCTGAGCGGATTTTGAATCTAAGCGGCTTCAATATGTTTTATTACTTGTAGAATCAGTGTAGCCAACTTAGGGATTTTTCTCCCAAATTTATGAATAAAACACTTTCGATTCATTTTTTGAAATTTTAATTTTATAAATTTTCTTATTAATAATAAGTAATATTTTCTAATTATAAAATTTATATTTAAAAAAAACAAAATAAATCTACATTTTCAAAATAACAGCTTATGTCATAGCAATATCCTGGAAGAATTTCCACCTTCTGAAATATCTTTCCTAGGCGACTTTAACGTCCACAACGAAAATTGGCTTAAAATTTTCTAGCCAAAATTCCCCCGCAGTCTCCGTCGCTGAAATCTTCTCTACAGCGTGTGACCTCACGCAAATTATTAACGGCCCCACAAGAATCCCAGACAAAGCCATTAAAAATCCAATCTTCTCGATCTTTTCATCACTTCCCACCTCTTTGTCATACGAAGCTAAAATTTCGGCCCCTTTTAGGTAAATCTGACCACAATTTGATAAAAATTAAAACCTCCGCCAATTTACCAAAACCCCCATCAGCCCACACCAACCCCAGGAAAATATGGCTATTCGATAACGATAACGTTAATTGGGATGACATGCGTGACTTTTTGCCGCTTACCGGTGGAATGAACTTGTATCAGAGATAAAAACGCTTCAGAATTCGCAGACGCCTTTAACGAGGCAATTCAAACAGGCCTAGAAATCTATGTCCCCTCAAAATTGATTAAAGGGAACAAGGATTCTAAGTAAATTTTTAATTTTCTCATTAATATATCAAAGAATAATTGATACGTCAACAAGAATTATTTTGACCGCGCTGATTTGAAAAAAGATATTTTTATCTGGCGAGACTACTGCGGATTACGCTATTGGAGTCTGCGGAGTATTAAGTCTGGAATAAGAGAGTAAAGATGGATCCACTTAGCTACAATCCAACGTCATTTTGCGTATAGCCCGCTAGACATTCGGATGGATCACCAAGTGAATTTGCAAGGATTCTAAGCCCTGGTTTGGTAAACAATGCGCAGATTCCGTCCGTGAAAAAAACAAATCTTTTCAGAAATGGCAGACTTTACGTCTAGAATGTGACCGAGTTGCATTTACCAAATCGCGAAGCTCATGCAAAAAAAACATCTCTGAGGCAAAAAAATCATTCGACCAGAGGATAGCTGACCGTCTCGCATCTTGCCCCAATGAAAAACGGGCCTTTTTCTCTTTACACAAGGCAATAAATAGAAATTTCGCGTCTCCCTCACTTCCGCCCCTCTTTCACCCAAATGGTTCAGTAGCCACGACCCCCACTGAAAAAGCTGAATCACTAGCCTCCTATAAATAAATAAATAAATAAATAAATCTTTATTCCTCGACCTGCTTAGAGGCACAAGTCCTCGGTGGCTAGGTCCTCCAAACATCAATACAATCTAGCTACAATACATTAACAAACATCAATACAAATTAATTACAACAATTTAACAATTAATAAACAAGTAAAAAAAAAAAGAAAAAGAAAAAAAATAGAAATGTATGCTCATTAACAAATAACATGACCATAGATTTCCATCAAAAGACAAAAAAGTAATTTAAAAATTCCGCGCAAAAACCCGATACCAGGAGCAAGCGACGCATTAGCCATCCCGGCATTTGTCATAGTGTTGTTATGAAAACCTGGTCAAAACCTTAACAAGGCATAGAACTTGTTCAACACTCTACCTCAGCTAATCTCTGCTTGTGAGAACTAAATAAAATTTCGTACAACTCTAGGACTTTATGACTTGACAAAATTTATAATTGATTTAATCATAGGAGGCAGAATACTATAATCCCAAGTAGTAATAAATAGACAGACTTCCACAAATCAATGCCAGATCCTACAAATGAACGCAACCTATTGCGGGCTATACGCAACATATTAATATCTGAATTAACTAACTTGTAGGAACCATACTGTATTTAAATTAATACCATTCTTCCCTATATCCTTATAATCTATATAACCATCTGAATCATTCTCATAAGAAAAAACCACCACTGGTTTTAACACCTATACTTCTACCATAGTCCCAACCCTGAATTGACTATCCTTTTTAACCATATTATATAAAAAAAAAGAAAAAATATTTTAAAAATAAACAAAATATTTACCTTAGCAACGCAGAGATTTCCTTATTCCAGCCTAATTTCAAAACCTATTTCGCAACTAACTCCACTTTAGATGACAAAGGGCTTAACCCGGCCAGTTATACCCCCCAAACCAACCTCATGGGCAAACATAATTTTTCAGGCCCCAAATAATCATAAAAGCCGTTAATAAATTAAATTCCAACTCCGCCGCTGGCCTGGATGACATCCCACCAATTCTCATTAAAAAATGCGCCCCTGAACTTGCCCCTATCTTATCCAAGCTATTCCAACTCTCTTACGAATCGGGCATATTCCCCAAAAGCTGGAAAATAGCCAGAGTCACACCTATTCCTAAAAAGAAGACTCTTCACAAATCTCTAATTACAGACATATCTCAATCACCTCTGTTCTTTCCAAAATAATGGAATTGGTTATAAACCAACACGTCCTTCATCACTTAGAAAATAATAAATTAATCCACGATAGCAATATGGATTTAGACAAAATCGTTCCACAGGCGACGTCTTAACGTATGTCACCCTCACCTTGAACAAAACTCTAGAGGCCGGAAAAGAAACCCTCACTGTAGCCCTTGATATCACCAAAGCTTTTGACCAGGCTTTGGCACAAAAATCTTCTTGCCAAACTGCCAACCTTTGGATTCACACCAACAGTCACACCATCTTTCCCGCGACTTATAACCTTCAGCTATTTAAGACCCATATCCACAGATACCTTCGACCCCCGCCCAACCCATAAAATTCTTTCTTAATATTTTCACGATGGAGGGGCCAACCCAGGCCTTTAGGGGTTGCACCTTTTTTGTGTAACTCCTTCTCTCATCATTATCATTAAAAAAAAACACTTCGCAAATGGATAGAAAGCTTTCTGACAAACCGAAGTATAAAAGTTGTAGTGGATGGAATATCATCTGAATCGTTCTCCACAAACGCTGGTGTTCCCCAAGGCTCTGTAATCTCCTCCACACTCTTCCTAATTTATATAAACGACCTTATCGATCAAACGTCAAACCCCATTCATTGTTACGCCGACGATAGCACTCTACACGGCAAACCCTCACTCCCGAATAATCGAATCAATGTTGCCTCCTCAATTACTCTCGACCTAGACAAACTGAATAAATGGGGCTCTCAAAATTTAGTTAACTTTAATACAAACAAGACTCAATGTTGTCTAATTTCTAGGCGCGAAAATAAAGATTTCCCTGATATTCACTTCGATTCGAATACCCTGAAAATGTGTGACAGCCTATCCATGTTGGGCGTCTCTGTCGCATCTGACCTGTCTTGGAATGAACACATCTCCTCTGTGGCGAAATCTGCAGCAAGGAAGATTGGCTACTTATTCAGGTCCAAGCGATTTTACAAACCCCCACAACTTCTCACCATCTACAAGGCCCAAATCCGCCCCTGTCTCGAATACGGCTCTCATCTATGGAGAGGAGCCTCAAAATATTATCTTGCTACCCTGGATGCATTTCAGAAACGAGCCGTCAGTCTAATTGACGATTCTACCCTCACCGACTCCCTCGACTCACTGGCTCATCGAAGAAATGTCTCTGCCCTTTCCCTTTTCTATAGATACTATCACGGCAGGTGCTATGATGAGATAAAATCAATAATTCCCCCCAAAGCATGCTTTGCACGTAACACACGTTTTGTCGACTCCCAACACTCTTTCGGGGTCAAATTGGAAAAGTGCCGGACCACTTCATTCGCCAATACATATATACATATATATATACATATCCCTATGACTTCAGGAACTGGAACTCTCTCCCAGCGTCCATCTTTCCCAGCACCTATAATCTTCAAACTTTCAAAACCTGGGTGCATAGACACCTACCTCTACACCCTCTCACTTAATCAACTTTCCCTTCTCTTCGGTAATGCAAGGGTCTTCTCGAGATCCATAGGAGCTGCATCTTTACTGGTGCACCCCTTCTTGCATTCGATTGCATTAAAAAAATATGTCCGTATTGTTTTAAATTTAGCGGGTTTTGAGATCACTCCTAGGGTAGAAAAATATTCAAGTTTTGGCGCCACTGTCTGGAGTTTACATATATATATACAAAACTCGGGGTGAAGCACAGTTCACAGTTCTAATCTGGTTATATCAGCATACTTATACCATTTAGTTTTTGATTAAAATTTTTATTTTTTTTCATAAAATTCTCATATCTGATACGCTTTTGGATTATATTTGCTGTGTTTTTCAGGAGGTTAGTACCTTGTTCGAATCCCGAACAAATTATTTTTTAATTTACTTTCAAATTTCCGGTGAACTTAATACTCCAGCCGAATTTTGACATAGATTTATTTTACAAACTATTTCCAATACATTATTTCTTACACTTTATTCCTGATGTTTCAGACATACTCTGTGTTTGTCTGTATGTCTGAGCTAAATCCCCATTTCTAGAGGCCTAAATTATTTCAAATAATTCTCATTTCAGGTATTTGAGTGTGTCTCTCAACTGCAGTCACGTGTTCCAGAGAAACATTTGCCCAGAGCCCTGATTATAAAACGTAAGTGTATTTATTTATTATATTTTGTATCAACATTTACAATTATTATAAAATTTCAAATTGAAAAATTTTTAATTGATTTTTTATTAGCTATACAAGGGGGAGTCGGGTTAGCCGAACCGGCTAACGCGTTGGCCTCGCTTCGACATCGATCGATTATGATGATGTTGGAGCGGACGGCTGGGGTTCGATCCTGGCTGGCAAATAAAAATTTCTACCGGGTAAAAACTCGGCTCCCTCACAAACCCTACTAACACTTTACTTATGTGCTGTCTAAATGGGCTTTGTTCCCGGTGACAATAAATAAATAAAAAAATAAACAAATTAGCTTTTAGCTTTTTTTGTACATTTACTCTTTAGAAAACTGAGAGTTATTTATTTTCAAATATCTAAAAAATAATTTCAATCTCCCAAAATGTGAGTGGGGGCAAAAAATTAATACTCTCTCCGATATAGATCAAATTTTGTAATGTTAGTTTTTAAGACTAAATAAAATGTATGCTGTAAAAATCAATAGCCAAAATGAGTGAGTGGGGGCGAAAGTGGGGGCAAAATATTACAAATATATATTACAGACCTAATAATCAAATATCGAGAGGCCGCTCGCCAGAGCCATGTGCCCGGAGGCTGAGCTGTAGAAGGCGTGCCGAAGGCACGCCTGGAGCAGCTCTTATATATATATATTGAAAAAATTTACATCTTTTATTTTTTTAATTTTAATGTGAAACAAGTGACCAAGAATCCTTAACTCATAGTAAATGAATATTACATATAATTAAACTATATCCAAACGCCTCCCACCCGATCGCGAACCCAAAGGTCGAAGATAATTTTCTTCTTCACTCCAGGGCGCAACCACAATGAGGCCGTGTCGAAAGACAATTTTTAAATTAAATTAGGGAACGAAGAAATTTTTTTATATTGAAGCGATTTAAGGGCTTTAAGTGAATTTAAGAGAGCCCTATTTTAGAAATTGGTCAGGTGTAAATAGTGGTTAACACTCTGGTGAAGTAAAAAAATAATTAATAGAAAAAAACTATTTATTCATAGAAAAAAATGAAAAAAATATATAAATATATAATGAGGTTCAAGGATTAAACCTGCCAGTCAAGTGTAATACAGTTTAATTTATTTAAAACTGTATTACACTTGACTGGCAGGTTTAATCCTTGAACCTCATTATATATTTATATATATTTTTTTCATTTTTTCTATAAATAAATAGTTTTTTTTCTATTAATTATTTTTTTACTTCACCAGAGTGTTAACCGCTATTTACACCTGACCAATTTCTAAAACAGGGCTCTCTTAAATTCACTTAAAGCCCTTAAATCGCTTCATGGAGGTCCCACCACAGATTTGAAAGGCCTAAAAGAAGTGAAGTGTATACCTGAGTGAGGGAAGGTTTTTTTTATTTTTTATTTTTTTCGTTTAATTTTTGTCTAAGGAAATCGCAATCGATTTCTTTTGAGATAGTTTTTTTATTTTTTTCTTTAGTGAATTTTTTTACTTCATTAATTTTTTTAAGAAAGGAAATTAATTCTTTTCGTTTTTTTAGTGAACCATCGGCCCTTTTTTGTTATGCCGGGAATTACAGAACTGATCGAAGGCCAAGAACCGTTGGCGCATTCCACCAGAATGGAACTGCGCGACGAACCGATAGACCAGGCACAGGTAGCAACGGCCACTGCTGAATTCCCGAGCCTTTCATCGGATAGCGGTCCAGAGTTGCGGTCGCAAGCACCGGTTAGTATTGCACAGATTGACATGGCACAAATGATGGCACTAATGGAGATAATGAATAGTAGGATGGAGAAAATTGATAGAGACAATAAGGAAACAAGTAGTAAAATAGATAGCGGCAATAGTAAAATGGATAGAATGGATAGCAAGATAGATAGCAACAGTAAGGAAATAAAGAGTGATCTTAGTAGTAGAATAGATAGTGGAAATAAGGAAATAAATGGTAGAATAGATAGTGGAAATAAGGAAATAAATGATAGAATGGATAGAGTAGACGGTAACAATAGGGAATTGAATTATAAAATGGACGGAGTGAACAAGAAAATAGTGTACTTCCTGGCAAGGATAATACTTGTCCGTTAAATGAAGAAGTTATATAAATGTATCAATAAATTAAATAAAGAATCTCTTCGATAAGCATAAAAGATTGATGAAGTGTATCGTTCAGAGTGAAAGATGGCTGACGGGCGCGAGAGCTTCGCATATACGGTCTTGTCATCTGTTCAAGTATCTCCTAGCAACTCTTTGAGCATTTGTCGCCGCCGGCCGAATTGCAGCGGACCTGAGCTTAGTCGTGCTAAGAGCCAGTCTCCAGGCTGCCAACCGTTGAACATTTAATCATTCTATAAAATAAAATAATAAACCTGGCAACGAAGTTGCCTATTAAATGAATGGGGGGGGGTTGCAGTTTATATCATTACAATATTATAGACAAAAAGGATCAGCCGGGATTCGAACCCGGGATCTTTGCATGTGCGCTGCGATGCCTTTATAAGAGGTTCAGCTCTTATCCTCTTGGCCACCGATCCCTGAACCCAAGCCGATACTCAATGTCGGATATATGAATTAGGGAATTTCATTTTTATTTAATCTTTTAATCTCTTCCTGATCCCTGGTTGGAATTCCGGCTGATCCTTTTTGTCTATAATATAAAACTCTTTTCTTCGTTCCCTAATTTAATTACATATAATATTTATTTTGGCTAAATGGGCATCTATGTTCCCGAGGCCAATAAAAGAAAAGAAAAAAATAATATTTATTTACTCTTATCTTTATTAAAGATGTTTCACCTTGCACCAACACCACAATCTCTACTAATTGTTTTTCAAAAACTTTAACTTCATTGCGGCAGGGACTACCGTTGTTCAATTAAGTTGAAACTTTGCATATCTAATTTTTTAGCCAATTGGCAACTATTATGGGGGCTGTTAGCACCGCAAAAATTCGAAGTGTGGTTTCTAGTGACCACCTAATAAGCATAATTAACTTTTCCGCCAAAATTGACTATATTTGACGATCAATTGTGGCTAAACGCCTGAACCAATTTCAACTTTATTCGTTCTATTTTATTTATTCTTTAACGTTATGCTCTTTCATTTTGGTAAGAGTGAAATTTTCGGTAGATCTCATGGTTTTCGAGTTACCTATAAGCAAAAATCTGAAAAAAGTCCAAAATTTTCGTGTTTTTTAGGCCCTCAAAAATTTAGCACCAGCCAGAAACCGTTGCAAACTCATTTACCCAGACAGAAGGGAATATTGCTCAAGGTTCCTGCAAGGTTTAATAATGCAATGTAATATTGCTGCAACATTCATTTCTGTCTGGGTAACTCTTATTTGGGATGCCTAACGTCGATTAAAATTATTTCCACCTTGTGGATATTTATTAGCAAGCGCGGCCAGAGAGGATACAAAAAGTGGTTCAGCTTACATTAATTGCGGGAAAAAAAATTTCTAGGAAAGCTTGGTATGGTGTGGGTATGCCAAATCTAAGTTCGCGACCTCAAAAGTGTTGGGGACAACTTTTGGTGGCCGAAAAACCTCGAAATTTTAGGACTTTTTCCAGTTTTTTCACTTATAACTCGAAAACGGTCCATTTTTTGTAAATAACCCTCCTACAGTAAATTAAAGTGGACAAAATTTCGCGGCGATTAAAAAAAAATAGAAAATTGGTCCAGTAGTTTGATTTTTTATGGTGATACAAAAAACAGCCCCCCCGGATCAATTTTGAATACCTATCCCAAAAACTCGCACTTTTTTCGATTTTTTCCCATTTGGAACATGAAGGAGCACGTTTTCGACAGAGACCACTCTGACGCTTTTGAGGATTTGGATCATATCCTGTCCGGAAAATGTAGGATGTCTATAAATCTAAGTTTTATCAAAAAAGTGGTCCAAGTAAACGTTCAAGTCAACAAAATTTCCTACAGAATGAGATAGGAATCAAGTTTCTAAGATGAGTGGTTTTCATTTTATGAAGGAAAAACTGCGATTTTTTGCAAAAAATTGCATTTTTTCAAAACATCAACCTCATTGCGGCCAAGGGCGGATCCAGGGGGCGACGGCCCCCCTCCCCCCCATAGAGGCCCGTGCCTGGCAAATTTGTAATTTTTTTTTTTTTTAATTTTAAAATTGAAAATAAAGTTTTATATGTGTGGTGTGTGGGGGGCGTCTCTGACCCCCCCCCCCCCCGCCCTTGGACAATTCGATCGCGACACACTTTCGAGATAAAAAGTATATCTTATATACATCGGGCACCTTATATACATTCTCCCCTCCCCCCCCCATAAAAAATTCCTGGATCCGCCCCTTGATTGCGGCACGGGTAACCATTATCCAATTAAGATTAAACTTATTTATTTTAATTGTAGCAAATTCTATCTAGTTTAAAAATGTCTAGAGTCGTCTGCCAAAAATGTGCTCTTTCATGGTCAAAATAGGAAACAAATCGAAAAAAGTGCGAGTTTTAGGTTATTCAAAAATGATCTCTGGGGCTGTTTTTTGAATCTTCATAAAAAAATCGAAAGGCTGGATTAATTTTCTATTTCTTCTCGAAATTTTGTCTTCTGTAATTTACTATAGGACGGTTATTTACAAAATATGAACTGTTTTCGAGTTTTATGCGAAAAACTGGAAAAAGTCTTCAAAAGTTGTCCCCCACACTTTCGAGGTCGCAAACTTAGATTTGGCATACCCACACCATACCAAGCGATCCTAGAAAAAAAATATTTTCCCGCAATTAATGTAAGCTGGAACACCCCCCCCCCCCCCCCGATATACTGGGCTTCTGGGCTAGTAAGTATTTGTATTGTTCAAAATATATATTTACTGTTACCTTTGATGGCTGTTGGGATTTCATGATTTTTTTTCAATTCAAAAGTTTTTATTTACAATATATTATTCAATTTTCATAAGTAGATTATAGAATAAAATAGTGGCATTCATTTTAGAAGAAGCTGTAACTAAGATTTTTTTAATTTTAAAAAATATCTATTTTACATTAATATAATAGTACATGCAAATTACGTGAAAAAATAACAGGAAATGATTCCCGGTAATTATTGCTGAAATACCTTTATTGGTACTTCAATAATACTACCCTAAGTTTTCCCCCAAATCTGTGTTGTGGAAATATTTCTATGCGCCACAAAATGAGAAAATTTCGGAGTTTTCTCAGTTTTTCCTGATAACTCTAAAACGGCTTATCAAATCTGAATATCTATAAATATAAGAGTTTTATCAAAAAAGTGGTCCAAGTAAACGTTCAAGTCAACAAAATTTACTAGAGAATGAGACAGAAATCAAGTTTCTAGGATGAGTGGTTTTCATTTTATGAAGGAAAAACTGCGATTTTGTGCAAAAAACTGCAAACTTCAACCTCATTGCGGCACGGGTTACCATTATCCAATTAAGATGAAACTTTGTTTAAATTGTAGCAAATTTAATCTAGTTTAAAAATGTATAGAGTCGTCTTTGTCGGAAACCTGCACCTTCATGGTCAAAATGGGGGAAAAATCGAAAAAAGTACGAGTTTTAGGGATATTCAAAAGTGATCCCGGGGGCTGTTTTTTGACAAGCGCTGGTACCGGTTCTACTTAACCTAAATAGATGAAATTGGTATTATTTGACGCGTAATTTAAAGAGCTTTAATTTATCTAATAGATATTTTTTGATTTGATAAGCCGTTTTAGAGTTATTCAAGAAAAACTGAAAAAACTCGGAAATTTTCTCATTTTGAGGCGCGTAGAAAAAATTCCACAACACAGATTTGGGAGAAAACTTAGGGTAGTAATATTGGAGTACCAATAAAGGTATTCCAGCATTAAAATCTTTACCGGGAATTATTTCCTTTTCAAATCGTAATTTGTCTGGACTATTAGTAGTCTCAACCAATTTATTAACCACCATGCAAACATCATTCAAATATATATATGTACATGAGTAATTTCATTATAAACTTAGTATATAAATATGAAAAACTCAATTAGCGAACTATAGTCCAAGTATATTATAATATACACATTTAATAGGTAACCCTGTATATTTTCCCCTTCTTCATGCGCTCTTTTTGTATGTTTTTAATTTTACAGAGAGTCAAAATCGCCTCTAAAAACTACTTTTGAAGTACGAAATTTCAAAATTTTCCTGGGGGGGGGGGGTTGCAGCATGACCCCCCCCTCCCCCAATTGAAAGTCTGGTACCACTCCTAGTATAAAAGTAATATATTTCTTGTAAATAAACATTAAGTAATTGAATTTCATACTAAAATAAAAATATTGTTATATTTTATATAGCGATGAGAATTTTTTTTTAATTTCGCCCCCCCCCCCCCCCATAAAAAATTCCTGGATCCGCCCTTGTACATCATATAGTTTCCTATTGGAATTTCTTACTTTTCTTATAAAATTTTCATACGTTTTTTGATAAGATTTCCAGTGTTTACCAGGGGGTTAGTAGATCGAATCCCAGACAAATCATTTTTTTAATTTTTATTTTCTATTAATTTTCCATTGAACATAAAATCTGCTTCACATTAGACTAGATTTATTTTACAACCTATTCCCAATATATTATTTCTTACACTTTATTCCTGATGGTTCAGACACACTCTGTGTTTGTCTGTATGTCTGAGCTAAATCCCCATTTGTAGAGGCCTAAATTATTTCTAATAATTCTCATTTCAGGTATTGGAGTGTGTCTCTCAACTGCAGTCACGTGTTCCAGAGCAGCATTTGGCCAGAGCCCTGATTACAAACCGTAAGTGTATTTATTTATTTATTATATTATATTATCTATCTACATTCACAATTATTTATTAGTAATTAAGCTGTTAAGCTTTTATTTTTGTGATTAATATAATTAAAGTTTGAATTTTTATTTAAATTACACATGATTAATAATAATTAATAATTGAAAATAAATCTATATAATAAAAATGAATTTCTGTTTCTTCGTAAGCGCAGATCTCTCAAATGCCTGGACCGATTTGGCTATTTTTTTTTTAAATCTTCGTAATAGTCCATTTCAGGTTAATACTTAAAAAAAATTGGAAAAGTTGCCCGGAAAATTGGAAAATTCAGGAAAAACTAAAAAAAAATCAGGTTAGCCAACATAGCTTGCCAAACAATAAAAAGAACTAAACTAGCAAAAAAAAACAAGTCTTGGCAGCCCTGTTTGTTTGATTTTTGAGTGTCATTCATTCTCAATAGTTCTAACCACATTATTGTTGAAGAAGAATTTAATACTGCAACAAAGATTTAAAAAACTATCTATTTTTTAAAGTAAATTTAAAACCAAAAATTAAAAAAAAAATCGTCATGATAACTAAATTTTTGAAAAAGTTATGGTTATTTAAAAAAAAGCTATTTTTTTTCAAAAATTCCTAACTTCTTTTGGGTTGGGTGAAAAAATTTGAAAAATTTCTGAAAACCGTCTTTAATAGGGTAGAAAAAAATAAAAAAGTTTCTGCTAAGCTTTTGATTATATATACACTGCGCGTCAAAAAAAAGTAACAAACAAATTTTTTCAAAAAAAGACAAATAAAATATATTTTAAATACAATTTAATCGATTAAACCTTTTTAATAAGATTTATTTTAAACATTTCTAAATAATATTAACATTTATTTAAATCATTTTAATAAAAAGAACTTATTTAAAAATTAAAAAAATCAAAAAATGTGATATTTATCATATTGCTTTGAATTCTGATATCTCGATTTTAATCATTTAAATCCTTTTTCTTTTTCAATAAGTTTATTATTTAGTCTTTATGTGAGTCTTTTCGACCAGACACATAAAAATCATGCCGCTTAGCGCTACAAATTGTGCGAAAGCAGTTGATCTAATCCAGATACGGTTGATCTAATCCAGATACGACAGATACGTAGCTGATGTTCTTGGTACAACACCAAAAACTGTTTTTAAAGTTGTAAAGCGGTTTAGAGAACACAATACTTATCAGAGGCAACCTGGGCCAGGACGTCCAAGATGTACATCGAGAACAGATGACCGCTTTATGTCTCTTCAAGTCCTTCGGGACAGATTCACAACAGCGGTATAGGCGAGAAATCGCCTTCAAGACGCTCGGCAAGTCAATGTAAGCGTCAGCACAGTTAGAAGAAGACTTAAAGAGGCAAACCTTGTTTCTAGAAGACCTGCTAAAGGTCCAATTTTATCCTATACACACCGAATGGCGCGCCTTCACTTTGCCAAAGAACATAAGGATTGGCTTGGGAACAATTGAGCTAATGTTCTCTTCACCGATGAGTCACGATTTACCTTAAGATCATCTGAAGCACGTGAAAGAGTATGGAGAAGACCAGGGGAGCGATATGCACCATGTACATTCCCGTGACGAACAGCATATTGTGGTGGATCTGTGATGGTGTGGGACGGCATCAATACCAACGCTCGCACAGAGCTCGTTTTTATCGAGCATGGGTCTCTTAACGCACATCGCTATATCGAGGAGGTTATACAACAACATATTGTCCCTTTTTTTCCTTATATTGGTGAAAATTTTCTTCTCATGCAAGACTCATGCTGCTCGGAGTGTGTCAAATTTCCTAGATGAGGTTGGTATTGCATGTATGAAATGGCCAGCACGAAGCCCAGACCTAAACCCGATAGAACATGTTTGGGATATGATTGGGAAACGTGACAGAAAAAGGGATTTTAACTCACTGGGAGAACTTTAAAGTGTCCTTATTGAAGAATGGGTTAAAATTCCTCAGGAGGACATTAGAGCTCTAATTGAGGGGATACCAGCAAGGATTGAAGAATTTGTTAGTATTCGAGGAGGCAATACGCATTATTAAGGTGCGAGAAAACTTTTGTTTTTGTTTTTATTGAAAAAAAGGTTTTAAATGATTAAAATCGAGATATCAGAATTCAAAGCAATATTATAAATATCACATTATTTGATTTTTTTAATTTTAAATAAGTTCTTTTTATTAAAATGATTTAAATAAATGTTAATATTATTTAGAAATGTTTAAAATAAATCTTATTAAAGGTTTAATCGATTAAATTGTATTTAAAATATATTTTATTTGTCTTTTTTTAAAAAATTTGTTTGTTACCTTTTTTTGACGCGCAGTGTAGACGAAAAATATTTAATTTAAAATAAAATATGTTATTTAAAAATCATTTTTCTTAAAAATACCCTTGAGAATCTCGCCTCATCTTTTTTCTATTGTATTTAAGACCCTCAGCCATTTCAAAAGAACTAAGCTGTCCGGCTGGTTAGGTCGGTAGTTTTGACTTCGGACAAGGGCAATGTTCTTGCCTTCGCCAGACTTGGGATTGACCTTCGCCTGGGTACTAGCATATAGCCACGACGGAAAAAGGTGGTTGGAATGGGAAAACAAAGAAATGAGCAAGCCATAGAGTTATGGTGAATGCTGAATTAATCGAAATCGATTCGCCCTACTTATAGCATGGCTGAAAACATTTCGGGTGGTGTTGTAATTGTTTGTTCACCTATTTTTAATTTTTTGTAACAATATATAGAATTTGAAAAATAAAACTTAACATGCTTGAATTGACTTAATGCAGTAGCATTTGTCTAGGTGATAATACATAAATTATTTTTAATCTTTTTTTTATTAAAAAAGAAAAAAACTATCATATGTGTGTACATTATTTATAAGTATTTTTTTTTAATTATTAATTTAAATAATTTGTAAATTTAGAACATTAGTTATTTATTCATTAACATGTTTATTAAATTTAATTTTTATTATTTAATTTTGTTTATTTGGACAATAATTAATGCGTGATTTTGAAACATTGGTCTATTTTTTGATCAACTTAAGTGTATCAATAATTTAATTATTGTTTGCTTGTTTGCAAGATTTATTTAAGTGTGAATCTAGCATAAAAACTAATTATTACTATAACTATTTGTTACTAATAATTTGAGATGAATCTATTAACCGAGTTTTTTGGGTGAATATAAATTACATCGTTTAGTTTTGATACATTTTTTAAAATTATTAAATATCAGTCTGATAATACTAATTTAGCATCTAATTGGTTTTTTTACTTGCCTCCCGAAACGTGTAGTGTAATGTTTCTGTTCATTGATCGGGGAGGTAAATTTATTATCACTTGACACTGTCTTCGGGGGTGTATAGGGGCTTAGGAGGGTTTCTTCAGCCATTTCCTCGTTGACGGTGTAAGCTGGTTTTAATCTATCAATGGAGATTATGACTTCTTTATTATTTATTAAAATTTTAAAATGTTTTTCTTGTCTTTCTAGGACTTGGTAGGGGCCTTCATATGGTGCCTCTAATGACTTTTTTAATTTGTCTATCCTAAGAAAGACATGTGAGCACGTTTTCAAATCTTTGCTCACGAAAACATTTTTTCTGTGAAGTTGAGAGTTGGGTATTGGCCTCAAAATCTTTAATTTTTTTCTCAGATTTTTCACGAAGTCGTCTTCATTGGCATTTGTTATGTAGTCCTTTTTGGATAGAAAATCTCCAGGTACAGTAATTGTTTTCCCATAGACAAGTTCTGCTATTGAAAATTGTTTTCCTGGTCTTATGGCAGTTCTGAGCCCTAATAGGATAGAGGGTAATAGACTCTGACCATTTAGTGTTTTCGCAGCCTCTGATAGCAACTTTTAGAGTTCTATGGAAACGCTCAACCTTGCCATTCGACTGCGGATGGTAAGCAGTCGTATGGTTTAGTTTGGTCCCACAGATTTCAGCCACTTTTTTAAATAAGTTAGATTCAAATTGTCGGCCTTGGTCGCTAATTAATGTATGGGGAGTGCCGAATCTGCATATCCAGTTGTTGATGAATGCATTCGCTACACTATCTGCTGAGATATCCTTTAGTGGGAATACCTCAGGCCAGTTTGTGAAACGATCTATGCAGGTGAGGCAGTATGTATAATCATTAGATGGTGGTAGCGGACCAATTATATCAATGTGAATCGTATGAAATCTAGAGTCGGGTTCTTCAAATTTTCCGAACTCTGACTTTGTGTGTCTTGTGACTTTGTTCTTTTGACATTTTAAACAGCTTTTAGCCCATTCCTTAATTTCCTTTTCCATGTTTGGCTATACGTATTTACTTTTTATTAACTTGACTGTTGTCTTTATTCCCGGATGAGATAAGTTGTGACAGTTTTTGAAGATGTCGTATCTGTAATCCGCTGGAATAAAAGGTCGAATTGTACTAGTTGTACAATCGCACCATATCAAGTTGCCGTTTTGAGTTTCGATTTTTTTGTATTTCTTTGAAAATTCTTTAAATTCTTCATCGTTTTCTTGCTTCAATGCTATCTCGTCATAGTCGATTTTTTTAGTTATTTCTTCTACGCGAGATAGCGTATCAGCCACTACGTTCTCTGCACCAGGTATGTGAAATATTCTGGTTGAGAACTGTGAAATGTATTGAAGTTGTCGTAGTTGACGAGGCGAGCATTTGTCCTCTTTTTGTGTGAATGCATAGGTGAGGGCTTTGTGATCGGTGTGGATTCCAAACTCTCTACCTTCTAATAAGAATTTAAAATTTTTGATAGAAGAGAAAATGCTGAGTAATTCTCTATTGTATGTACTAAATTTTTTCTGTGTGTCATTTAATTTTTTGGAAAAGAAAGCAATTGGCTTCCATGTGTCTCCTTCAAGTTGTTGGAGCACACTGCTGATTGCGTTGCTTGAAGCGTCCGTAGATAGGCCAAGTTGATATTTTTCGTTAAAGTAAGTTAATAATGCCGCTTTGGCGATATCCTTTTTACATTCTTCGAAGCAATTTGATGCTGTCTCGTTCCAGTTTATTTTGGAATGGTCGTTTTTCTTTTGGATCCTTTTAGTAAATCGTTAAGGGTGGCTTGTTTTTCAGCTGTCTTATCCAAATACTTCCGGTAAAAATAATAAACGCCTAGGAATCTTCTCAGTTGGTGTATAGTTGCCGGTTTTTTAAATTTTTTTATGTTTTCGATTTTGTCTGATGTAGGTTTCGAGCCTATTTCAGAGATTTCGTAACCTAGGAAATTTATTTTATTTTTCCCTAGTTCCGATTTAAATAAATTAACCATTAATCCGTAATCGTTCAATCTTCTCTTCATCAATCTATTACATTTTTTTTTTTTTTACTTAGAGAAAGTGGTGTAGGTTTTAGGTGAAACATGATATTAATTAATAAAGTAAAGGGGGTGTAGTTTCACTGTGAAACTACACACCCTTTATTTTATTATTTTATTACAATTGATTCACAAGAGTTGATATATGAAAGTGTTCTTTACACGTGCCTTGAAGCTAGTAATACAATATAATACTATTATTTGATTTCAATAAATAATTATTATGTGATTTAAATAAATAATTATTATGTGATTTAAATAAAAATTTAAACTTTAATTCACAATTATAATAAAATTTCAGGATTTATTGCTACATTCTTAAATTTCTTTTTTTGTTGTTTTTTTATTATTTGTTCTTACTAAAATGGTAAGCACTTTCGATACACTATATGGGTATATTGATTTTTTTTATTTTAAACTAAGCTCAAGGCCCGCCTAAGGCGGGCTCTTGCTAGCCAAGGGGCTTCGCCCCTGGACCCCCACGTGGCTGTTTTATTGATGTTTTATACACGTGTAAAGAGCACTTTCATATATCAACTCTTGTGAATTAATTGTAATAGATTGATGAAGAGGACAAAGTATATCTCTTTATGAATTAATTTAAAAAATTTATTTTTCCAGCAGAAGACAATATTTTATTGTCCCCTTCTGCTACTCAATTATTCGGCAAAAAGAACCTTTCACCTTAAATTAAAATAAAGTTTTTGTCTTGTAAAAATTCAATAAATAAGGTAAAAATCGTCATTTGGGGAGAATTATCCTATTAAAAAATTAAAAATAATAAACTTTTAAAGTTTATTAGTAGATTATAGAAAATTCAGGTTTAATTAGGCTCAAAATAGATTTTTAATAATTTCAATAGGCTGAAATTTCCTAGATTTCAAAACAATATAAAAATGGGTTTTCAAATGATGATGTTTTCTTTAAAGAATTCTACGGGCTAATTGAATTTTTGGTTTTAATCTTTAAAATATATTTTTTATAGAAATTCCAAAAGCTAATGAATTCCTTTCAGTTACTTTAGTTAGTATAGTTTCAATAATCCTTTATAATTAACTTTGAAATAAATAAATAATATTGAAATGAATCGAATGAGCTCGAATACAAAAGCCAAAAGGCTTAGTTCTTTTGAAATGGCTGAGGGTCTTAAATACAATAGAAAAAGGATGAGATGAGATTCCCAAGGGTATTTTTAAGAAAAATTATTTTAAAATAACATATTTTATTTTAAATTAAATATTTTTCATCTATATATATAATCAAAAGCTTGCCTCGAACTTTTTTATTTTTAACCGACTTCAAAAAAGGAAGAGGTTCTCTATTCGACTGAATTTTTTTTTTGTGTCTATGTTACCTCATATCTCCGCCAATTGTGAACCGATTTTGAAAAAAAAATTCGCATTGGGTTCAGTCTACCTTTCGATTGGTCCCATTTTTTTCATAGGTATTAGTCCTTTTTTGTTAGGTTTGTTTAGGCCTAACTTCTTTGTTTATGAACCGATTTCGATGATCCTTTTTTTATTGGAAAGGGGGTATCTTAGGGATGGTGTCATATTAATTTGGTCAAGTTCTGAAGATATGATCACTATTAATAACATCACTAAAAAGAGAAAAATAAAAATAATTTTTAAGAAAAAATAAAACCAACTTCAAAAATTAAATGCAACAAATAAAATACACTAAAAGGTATAAAATAATTATTATCTTATTTAGTTACAACTAAACGACGAAATATTAACATGAAATTACTTTTTGAAGTCGGTGACAAACATATACCTTTCATGAATCGCACTCGACGGATCTTACTTAGTACGTTTGGAGGATATGCTTGCTTATAGGTACAGTTTGTTTGGTACCGACTTCAAAAAGTAATTTCATGTTAATATTTCGTCGTTTAGTTGTAACTAAATAAGATAATAATTGTTTTATACCTTTTAGTGTATTTTATTTGTTGCATTTAATTTTTTGAAGTCGGTTTTATTTTTTTCTTAAAAATTATTTTTATTTTTCTCTTTTTAGTGATGTTATTAATAGTGATCATATCATCAGAACTTGACCAAATTAATATGGCACCATCCCTAAAATACACCCTTTCCAATAAAAAAAGAATCATCGAAATCGGTTCATAAACAAAGAAGTTAGGCCTGAACAAACCTAACAAAAAAGGTCTAATACATATGAAAAAAAATATGACCAATCGGAAGCTAGACTGGACCCAATGCAAGAAAATTTTTCAAAATCGGTTCACAATTGGCTGAGATATGAGGTAACATAGGCACAAAAAAAAAAAAAAAAAATTCAGTCAAATAGAGAACCTCCTCCTTTTTTGAAGTCGGTTAAAAAATAGATAGTTTTTTAAATCTTTGTTGCAGTTTTTTTTTTGCTAGTTTAGTTCTTTTATTGTTTGGCAAGCTATGTTGGCTAACCTGAACTCTTTTTAGTTTTTCCTGAATTTTCCAATTTTCCGGGCAACTTTCCAATTTTTTACGTATTAACCTGAATTGGACTATTACGAACATTTTAAAAAAAACATTAGCCAAATCGGTCGAGGCATTTGAGAGATCTGCGCTTACAAAGAAAAAGAAATTCATTTTTATTATATAGATATATAAATCAGCCCAGATATTTAATAGAATAACCATTCTATATTGGAATTTTGACCTTTCGGTTTTTATTGGTAACCATTGCTGAAGACATAGAGGAATCAACATAAAATCAAAAATAAGGATCGATTTTTATCTAATACTAGAGGAATAACCTTAATTAATAAAGTAAAGGGTGTGTAGTTTCACAGTGAATTAAATAAAACTCAAAGAGGTTTATATAAACTCAATATATTTCGGATTATTTGTCCATCATCAGGAGTTTACAGGTTAAAACTAATAATAATTGAACGTGTGATCAAAATTTTTAACATCTAAATCATACGTACCAATATAACAAAATATAACATTCAAATCATACATACCAATATAACACAAGAAAAAATCAATAAAATTAAAATTTTTACAAAAAATTTTCTTTTTTAATTATAAAAATATAAATATAAAAAATCTAGGTAAATATGAATATTAATATTAATAAAAAACCTTTAATTACAAGTATAAATATAAAAAATTTTAGAATTAAATTAGAAAATAAAATTACAAATTTATGTCATAAACACAAAATAAATTATAAATATCAATGTACAAATAAGCATAAATTACATATAGAGATAAAGATTAAAATAAAACATAGCAGAAGTCGAATGTTTTCGACATTTGATTCAATCACGAATCAACTGTAGGGAATTTTTGTCAAATATTGAGTGAAAATAATATTTGAACTTATATATTTCTAACTTGAAATAATGATCTTAAATAAATTTTTTTATAATTTTTCTAACTGATATGACAAAGAATAATTGACCTATCAATGAGAAGTGTTTTGGCCGCGCTTTATTTGAAAAATATATTTTATCACAAGACTATTGCGGATTATGCTATTAAAGTCTGTGGAGTCTTAAATCTGGACCAGGAGAGAAAAAAGATGTGACCCACTTAGCTACAATCCAACGTCATTTTGCGTATAGCCTCTATATCAAGCAACTATTTTTTATTTGTTATCAAATAAACAAAATATTAAATCAATTAGATCTCAGAAAAAAACATTAATAATTAATTTTTAACAATTATTCAACTTAATTATCAAATAATAATCATCAAATATTTAATAATTTTCCGACCCTGTTCTGAGACATTCCAGAGTGTTATGGCAAGTCTTCTGGATGAATTCCAGTTCCAATTTCGTTATTTTGGCCTTTTAAGTTTCTTCGTAGCCTTTACATTTCCTGATTTGTTTTTTAATAGATTTACAACATAATAAAATGAAGATCTTGAGGGAGTCTCCCTGTCAGGAAAATGCTTGGCATCCATTTCAATTGCAGCTCCACAACGCTTCATCCATATTCACCGTAAATTAAAACCATTTTAATTCTGTCTTCAACAATAAAATGATACATTTTTATTATAATAATACATTATTACTATCTAAAATGGATTGACACGAGAAATAAACTTTTTTTACCTCAAGAATTTTAAGTATTTCAATTAAGTAGAAATAATCTCTTAAATCTGTTTATAATTAAGTTTTAGGATCATTATAAACACCTATTTTCATTGTTTTGACTTTTCAATTTAATAATTGATTATATAATAATTAATTATTATTTAAAAATTAAGTTGAATAATTGTTAAAAATAATTATTAGGGGTTTTTTCTGGGATATAATTGATTTAATATTTTGTTTATTTGATAAGGAATATAAAAATAGTTCTTATGAAAGATGTTTAGATTTTTTTGTAGATTCAGAATATGTACAGAAACATATAGGTTTCTATTTAAAAAACAGAACTTGACCTTGAAATACCCTTGAAAGCTTGTTCTTGGTAAACAAACAATACCGTACTTTAGTTTGCCTCTCCATATATATAAACTTTTATTTAAAACTTTTTTTGATATAATACACTTTTTTTGAGTTATAAGACTGTCTCAAGATAAAAAACTCACCCGGTATATATTCTTTTATTTTTTATCTGTTGTAAACCTATCTTAGTTTAATAAAGTTGTAGAACGAAAAGTGTAAGTAATTTTTGACTTATTCTTGTACTTTTTAGAAGCTTGTTTTTAGTTTTTTTTTAAATATAATTTATTTTTTTACTTTTTTGTCTTAATTATTTTTATAGTGAAATGTTTGAGAAATTTAACAGAACAAAAGTCACATTGATAGATAGATACATACAAACATACATACATTTAATTGACGCTATTATAAAGCATGTAAAAATATTCAAACCCATATTGAATTAAATTTTTCACTTTTTCTAAAAAAAAAAAAAAATACTTTTTCAAACTTGGCCTTTTTAAAAAATTGAATTATTCTTCTTTTATAATGCGGCCAATAACATACTAGGGAAATTTTTCTTACGCTCATGCTTATGTAATAAACGCTTTGTATTTTAGTGTATGCAGAGTAGGGAAATCTATTGCAGACCCCCTCCCAGGTGAAAGACCCCACCTCCCTTTACACTAACAAGATTCCAAAATTTTACCATTTATTATTAACATTACGCCTCTTTGAATTATGTTTATTTAATTTGAAAGCTTAATTTAAATGAGATTATTTCTAACAACATTTCGGTTTAATATAGATGTTTTAATTTCAATTTTAGTGCCAAGTAATACAAATTCAGTCATGGATTCAGACGAGGAGGGAGCAGCCTATTATTCAGACAATGAGTCAATTGAGGACTTGGAGAAGGACTTGGAGGAGGACTTGGAGGAGGGCGCAAGCTATCAAATAATTTCTACGGATACCATTTTCGACGATATGAATGCTAAGGTCGAGGAAATCAACAATGTCTTAGATATTGGATCAACCTCGACCAGGATTTTACTAAATTTTGTTAAATGGGACAAAAATACTCCTATATGATAAATATTATGGAGAGGATGAAGAATTATTGGCTCAGATCGTAGTTAGTAGTTCATTGGATAATAATATTGTTGAAGGAAAGGTATATCCAGATGACCACCAAGAGAACTGTTCACTGTGTTTATTGGATGTATTGTCCTCAGCTATGAAAAGCCTAGATTGTGGTCATCGATTCTGCCAAGACTGCTGGTGTGATTATCTCACCCATCAGATAATGTCTGAGGGTAGAGTCGTGAGAATCACTTGCCCATCTCAGAAATGTGAGTGCATAATTGATGATGAGAGTATATTGAGCAATGTTCGTGATGATCGGGCTCATGAGAAATTTCGATATCTCATGACCAACAGCTTGGTTCAATGTAATAAACTTATTCGTTGGTGTCCAAATACTCATAACTGCAACAATGCTATAAAAGCTGCAGACCTCTTGACCCGCCAGGTTACCTGCACCTGTGGACACACTTTCTGCTTTTCATGTGGGGAAAAATGGCATGATCCAGTAAAGTGTAATATTTTCAAAAAATGGATTAAAAAATGCGAGGATGACAGCGAAACAAGCAATTGGATTGCTGCAAATACCAAAGAATGCCCCAAATGTCACGTGCCGATTGAGAAGATTGATGGTTGCAATCACATGGTTTGTCAAAATGCATGCTGCAACTGGCATTTCTGTTGGGTTTGTATGGGAAATTGGGAACTACACGGAAATGAATACTACATATGTAATCGCTATAATGACGAAGATGGTATAGCCGCCAGGAATACTCAGGAAAAATCTCGAGCAGATATGAATCGATTTCTTTTTTATTATAACGCTTATAATAATCATATGAATTCTCTCAAATTGGAAGACAAGCTTCGTGAGAAAATCCAGGAGAATTATCTTGAACAATTCAAATGGATGGATATTAAAAATCGACCCTTGAATGCTCTACGCCATTGCCGTGAAACTCTCATGTTTACATATGTATTCGGTTTCTATGTAAAGGAATCACCCCAATCTTTTCTTTTTGAAATGAATCAGCGCGATTTGGAGTCTGCAACCGAAAATCTCTCTGGCTTATTGAAACGCGAACTCACTTCCGACAATTTCAATGAATTATACCAAAGAATCCAAAACCTATGTTGTTATTGTGAGACGCGTAAAAAAGTTTTAGTTGAACATGTCCATGAGGGCTACGAAGAAGGATGGTGGGAGTTCAACGAATAAACTAGAACTTCAATTGAACCCATGCCTCTGGTTAAGAAAAACATTGCTGAAGAATAAACTGAGTGTATAAATATTTAATTTCAAGATGGGTTAAATAATATCAATTCTCCATTGCTGTTTTTAATAGTTCGTTTTAGACCAGAAGAGATCAGAGAAAGTTCATCTATAATTCTCCAAAAGTGAATTTCAACTCATTTTCTCTATAACTACTAGATATACTTATATTTATTTAAAATGACATATATGTGAATAGTCTTAAGTTTTGTAAAATTTATATACAAATTGGCTGTATTTTTTTTTATTATCAATAAACATAATCAAAGCTCTAAACTGTGCGTTTTTTTTATTTTTAAAAATAAAATATTAATCATAAGTTTTAAATATTGTTTCACATAATTGAAGATTTTCTCTACATTAAGTATAAATCTCGATTAATTTGTTTTTTAATGAAATTGAAGTTGAAAGGAGTTACACCAAAAAGATGCATCCCCTAAAGCAGTGGTTCTTAACCTTTTTAAGCTGCGACCCAAATTTGAGAAATATGTTCATGACGTGACCCCCCCATCAAAAAAAATTTAATCACCTTTTTTTAGACGATACTTGAGAAATTTTCTTCAATTTTCAATGATGACTTTTTTTAACTCACATATAATATTTTGTTGTAATAATTAAGATAACCAAAGGTATACTTTTCGATCTAAGGAAAATTTAATGAAAAAGAGCGTGTTTTTCATATTTTCATTTTTTATAGTATTGAATAAATCAAAATATATTTTTCAACTTATAATGAAAATAATAAATAAAATATTTGATTAACGACTCTGCGCGACCCAAAGAATATGCTTTGCGACCCAATTTTGGGTCGCGACCCATAGGTTAAGAACCACTGCCCTAAAGGCCTGGTTTGGTCCCTCCATCGTGAAAAGAAGAAGAAGAGGGAATTTTATGCGCTGGTTTGGAGTTGAAGGTATCTGTGGATGCGGGTCTTACCCAGCTGAATGTTATAAGTGGCGTGGAAAACGGTGGTTGGACGCGAATTCCAGTCTCTGGAGGTCATAGGGACAAAAGAGTTGGTTCGATTTTTATACAATTTGTTAGCTAATGGTGCTGAGGGTTCGAAAACCCCGTGTCCCTCACAAAGAGGGCTTTTGGGGGGATAATTGATTTCCACTCGACTGATCAGACACCATGGTAGTATCTGTAGTTCAGGGAAAGAGCAGAAACGTTTCCAGGGAGTCGAGGGAGTTAGTTAGGGCCCCAGGGGTCCCCTATTTGTTGAATTGCTCGCTTTGAACTTTCTGGTAGGTACATTGTCAGTATTATTCTCATATTACGTAAATCCCCTTAACATATGATAAATTGAACTATTCAAAATATCTCTACATTTCATTTGTTTTACTTTGTAGACAATTTAGATCAATTCTAAAATAATGTTGTTTTTTTCACTAATACCTAGACATATTCCCAATAAAAATTTAAATTACATACACAACAATATATTACAATACTTATTAAATACATCAACACATTACATAATTATACATTAGCATTATATTAGTTATTCATAAATAAGTGTGAGCTTCTTGAATAAAGCCGCTACTTATTGATTTCCAAAGAAAATTCTGAGATAACTAATTTGAGTGCCAACTCATAAGGAGCTTAAGAGCATACAATACCATACCTGAATATATAAAAACTTAAAACCCTAGTTGCATTCAAAGATAGATGAGACTATTACTTTTGTCACAACAAGAGTAAAAATCATCTCGTCAATTAGTATTTATAAAATGTATATTCCTGTTGTAAGGGTATATATGTTGTGTATTATATACCTATGTATTATTGTATATATACTACTATATATAGGGTGCTGAATTTCCGCCTAGGCCCACAAGGCCCGAGCCTAGGAGCCCAGTCGGCCGGGGCCCCCAGTTGCGCAATCTTTTTTTTTATTATTTTTTTCATTTCTCAACCTAAAAAGATCACAAGGGATCTACAACAGGCATTACAAATATCATACAAGTATGCAATCACAATCTCTAGGTAAACAAATATCGCTTAACATTCTCATTAAAATACTAAGAGTTTTTACGTTGGATTGCTTCTCCATTTCCATAAGCACATTTATCCAAACGAAGGAATTGCGTTCCGAATCCTGTTGTGTACAGCAGCGTCAAACGGCTCAGTAGAAGGTCGTAGAGTAAAGAATTACTTAAGATCTAACATAGCAAAGAACAGCTCAATTCACTCTCTGTAATGTACATAGAGTCAGAAATAATGAAGTCAATTGACTATGAAGACGTCATTCGTTCTTTTGCACAGAAGAAAGCTCGCCGTAAGATTATATAAATTTTATAGAATAACGTAACTATATAGTAACATAGACTGTATTATTCTGATGTTTATTAAACTCATTAAAGTCGATTAAAAATTGCATATATATATATATATATACAGGGTGGTGACTTGGCCGACGCAGCATAGCGATTACAATGTTAATTTTTGAATGTGCATTTATTTGCTCCCCTAATTATTTTAGAGTTAAAGTTCTTATAGGTTTTTTGTAGAGAAAAAAATACTGAATCCGAACATATTTTTGTTTTCAAATTTTGAAATTTCAGAACCGTAATAATCAACATTATAAATAATTGTATTTTTACAAAAATCACTGAGGCCATGGAATTATTAAAACAAACAAGGCATTTTCATTTGTTGTTTCTATTTGACGTTTAATAGTGATGTCTTTAGTGATTATTTTAGAGCATAATTAGAATACAAAAAACTGAGCAGAATTAAAATTCTAAAAGATAATTATATCAGATTTTGTCTAATTCATAATTTAAAAGTAAAAATTTTTCTATTATTAATACGAAGGAGCTAAACATAAAAAGATAATTTATATTATATTTCACTTTATTTAGTATAGGCAATAGTTTTATTCTCGGTTTTATTTAACCCTAAAATTCTTTCAACTTTAAAAATGTATTATTTAAACAGAATGGATGAATGAATTTTATTAAAAAATTTCGAATATTATTGTCTTTTTTCTATTTTCTGGCTTTTTTTTTACTTTATTTTTATTTATCCAATGCCAAGCAGATATAGTATTGGAATCGGTCTCGCGCCAAGCGCGACTTCAAAGGGTCCTCAGGTAAAGACTACGGAACCCATTCATGGTCTCAAACAAAGTCACAAATTGGGGTATCCATGTAGTTTGAATTTTAGCACTTGACTGTTTTGCCAAAAATTACATGGGGTCTCGCCCAGAGGATAAAAAGTGCGATTTTTGTTAGATGAGAATTGTTTTATAATGTTGATTATTACGCTTCTGAAATTTCAAAATTTGAAAACAAAAATATGTTCAGATTCAGTATTTTTTTTTCTACAAAAAACCTATAAGAACTTTAACTCTAAAATAATTAGGGGAGCAAATAAATGCACATTCAAAAATTAACATTGTAATCGCTATGCTGCGTCGGCCAAGTCACCACCCTGTATATATCATGTCATTTTTTTGTTTTATTCTTTTCTTTATATTGAGTATATTTATTGTTTTTGTTCCATATAATTGTTGTTTCCTTTTTTAATTTTTTTTCTTTTACTTGATCTGATTGTATCATATTGGTTATTTTCTTTGTAATTAAATTAGCCTAATATTGTACATTAAAAAGGCTAGATGCTCCTACAAATACAATGTTCTTGAATAAAATAAAAAAAAATGTTCTGTACTAGTGGATTTAATTTGCTAAATTTCCAAAATAGCTTCGAGATTGGGGGGGGGGGCAAATGTCAAGTGCCTCCCCTAGGGGCCCTGGGTCTCTTAAATCCGCCCCTGTATATATATATATAACATTTGTATTTAAAAATATATATCATATCATCAATATATCATTTGTATTTCAAAATTGAAAGTATTATTTAAAAACAAATATATATATATATATTTGTTAATTGTATAGATATATAGCAGAAAAAATAGCTAATAAAGATTCATTATTATTAATGTTGCAAGATAATTTTTCAAATCATTCAAATATTCTGCAAAAATTCACGCTACTGCCATCTCTAGTTCCAAAATTCAACTACTAACCTCTTCTGACAGATTCTGGCCGACTAATTTCCCTTTTAGTCCGTTAGTAGCGCTACATATAAAACTTTGACATGTGTATCGAAAAAGAGATATTGTCATCCAAAGTCCATTAAAATTAAAGAAATGTTGAGTCATAAATAATATTTTTTGTTAAAATTTCAAGTGAATTTGTTTCGAATCCAAGGGAATAATGTTTTCAGCTTATCGGACATTAAATAATTACAGTCATCGTCGAATTAATGTTCTTGTGCGAATATTAAACCCCAAAATTCAATTCAATTGTGTCAGTGCCTTTTTCAGGTAGGGTAACTAATTCCAAAAATAAATTTTTCTTATTGGACTAAATTTTGTTTTCTATTATAAAAACATAATGTTTTAGATGGAAAAACGATTAAAATTGGTGATGTTAGTAAACCTCTTAAAACTCCAAAACATCCTTATTATGTGCCAAAACATTATGGTAAGTTCACAATAAAATATTTATTTATTTTAATAATCTAATTTATACAAATTCCAGTCCAAATATATTTTCATATTTGCATGATTCTTATGTAAGCAGTTTTCATATCAAACTTCATGCATAACTAATGTTTAAAATAATGACATAATTACTTATGTGCTCCAGAAATATTTTTTTGAATTATTAATAAATTGATCGAATTTATATTTTTCTAGTGAACAAGCAAGTTTCTCAAGAAGTTTTAAAACATTTAAGATGGATGATGCAAAAGGATATTTTGGGCCAAGATATTTTTCTAATTGGCCGGCCAGGACCTTTTCGTCGCAATTTAGCCATGAAATATTCCGAAATTACATTACGAGAAATCGAATATGTCTCGTTATCTCGAGACACAACGGAAGCCGATTTGAAACAACGGAGAGAGATCAAACAAGGGACTGCTTTGTATTTTGACCAGGTACCAGGGTCTCTTGCATCATCTTTTCTTTTAGAAAGTTCATTGATAACTTTTTTGGAATCATACCGATTATCATTTGTGCGTGCACAACTTAATTTTTGTTTAAAAAAAAAAATCCAAAATTTAAAATTAGAAAAAATTTGATAAAATCCAATCATTTAGAGATTTTCCTCTGCCTAATTAATCTAAGATGTTAGAAACAAAATTATCTAACATCACAAATTAAGTAGTCATTCTTTTTGATTTGATTATACAAAAAAATAATTGGCAACTAATACCAGTGATAACGAGGTTCATTTATGCACTCGTATTAATATGTCAGAAGGGTACAATGACGTTTTTGGCACCTGGTCTCGTTTCTCAAGGGGGGAGGCTAAAACAACCCTTCTGACATGTAATAAAATCCACTCATGGCCATTCGAATTTAGTAGATCACACTCTCGTGATTTTTTTTAGAAATGTAAACTCTGCTTCTATTGACAATTTCAAATTTAATATTCAATTTCGGAATAGTTTTTCCATTGCCTTTCGGTTTTTGAAGAAATTACAAATTTGGAACACTCAATAATATTTATCTAAGCTATATGGTAAGGCTATGTACTTAAGGTAGTTGTTTCGCTACAATACTAGCAAAAAGTTAATGCTAGAGTATATAGAACAGACAATAAGGATTCATAATTCATAAGCGCAAAACTTTTTACTGTTTATGTACCGATTCTAGCCAATCCCGTGTTCGTTTGACAAATCTGGCACCATTGTAAGAGATTGAATATTTTTATATTAAAATGACAGATAAAATACATTTTAAAAGTTAAAAAATTTCTATACAAATCGTTTTGTTATTTTTTAACAAATGTAATCAACGCCTACGTTACACCTTATGAAAATTATAATTTTGAAAAAATCTAGCTCATGCACGCTTTATACATCTTTCGCTGGTTAAATAAATGCACTGTTGCCAAATTGTTTTTTGTGTAAATTCTTTTATACATTTTTCATTATTTATTCATTATTATCTCAGAAACTGTGTTGTAACTATGAATCAAAATTGTCTTAAAGTATGTATTGGTTATTGTTTAATGTTGGTTTAGTTTTTTATAAAAATGGTAAGAAGGGTTTCTTAATTATAATTAAATATGTATATAAACTTTCCGATATCCCGTATAGTGCAATGTATAAGAGACTGAAAAACTCGATTTTTGAAATTTAATATCTCCGGAACTATATTGTTCATAAATTTCGTTTTGCCACCAATCGATGCAGAAGGATTTAAATAATAATCTGTCTAAATTTCAAAAAAATCCTAACAAAACCCATTTGGCGGAACAACTATCTTAAATCACCAGTATAGATCTCTAGAATCACAACACCGTGAAATTTTACAAATGAAGATTTAATCTTTGAGTGAAATATTTATTCCGATACATATGTCAGATGGGTCTCCCTCAGAGAGTAGCCAATTGACCCAAATTGTTATATTTTTTGGTACTCGGGTTCGAATCCCGAGGAGGTGAACACTAACCCTTCTGAAATTATCCATGACATTTCGGATGTATGGTAGAAGTGGACACTTTGGTGATTTCTTTAAAAATTTATAGTCTGCTTCTATCGGCAATTAAAACTTTTATATTAATATTTTGACTGATATAGGTATATTTTAATTTTACTCATATTTGCATTTGAAATGTGATTAAGGTAGTTCTTTCACAAATGCAAAAATTCAAGAAGTCTTCGAAACTTTGAATATAAGTCATTAAAAGCATAATACACATACTGTTAAAATTTGAAGACGATTTACCACACCAAACATTAAATAATTGCAATTAAAAATGACATTTTTTACATAGGATAGATAGGGAAAGGGTGGGGATATGATCATTATTTTATTTTTTTTCATTGAAGGACTTTCACCATCATAATGAAAAACTTATATTTGTTAGAATAATATATTCGGAGTAACTTAAAAAAAAATTGAAATTATTTTCCTCTTAGTTTTGATAAAAAACGAAAAACAAACATATTTGGTCGATTATTTTTAGTGGAGGGGATATAAGCACAATGGCTTGGAAACGATCCGGCTAGTATGTGTGTATCCATATAGAGATTTCGTAGTGTGAGTGGACAGTCACAAAAAAACATAATCTAAAATTTTAGTTTCGTTCATATTTATAGTGTGGTTACGAGGCTAAAACTTCTTGTGTGGATTGTCGCGAAAGAACCTCCTTAAATTCCATATTAATTTCCTCTATTACTATTACTCTGGTTATTTGTTTTTCTAATATCAGTTGAAGGATTGCCATTGATCATATTATTAAACACCTTTAAACAATTTTAATGTAACTGTAAGGGATCAATGAATAAAATTAATTAAATTTATGCTAAAATAATCTATCATTTATTTTGACCAGAGTGCGGTACGTGCTGCTGTAAATGGACGAATATTAATTATTGAAGGCATAGAAAAAGCAGAAAGAAACGTTTTACCAGTTTTAAATAATTTATTAGAAAATCGAGAAATGAATTTGGAAGATGGTCGTCTATTAATCCCAGCTGCGCGATATGATGAACTATTAAAAGTAAGTAAGCATATTGATTTGTATTATCGAGAAAAATTATTTTAATATTTTTTATATTATTTAGAAACATTCGCAAGAAGAACTGGATTCGCTCAATTTAATTCGTGTAAGTGAAGACTTTCGAGTGATAGCCCTTGGATTGCCTGTTCCGAAATATACAGGGAACCCTTTGGACCCGCCTCTACGATCTCGGTTCCAAGCGCGAGAAATCCAAAATGACAGTTACAAGGTAGGATTCTACAACTATTAACATATCTTTATTTAAGTGGCTAAAAAACATTTTGGACTTTATACTTATAATATTTAATTCTTATACATTTAAATTGTTTAGATATGTAAAAATAAAACCATCTCAAAACACTTTATTTAGTTCTATGAGAAAATTTTTTAGTTTTTAATCAGCAATTCACTGATCGGTTTTCCGATTTTAAGAATATGGATAGCACTATCAATATTTTTGCAAATCCTTGTAAGTGTAATGTGGAAGATGCTCCGCTTCACCTACAAATGGAGTTGATCAAGATTCAAGAAGACTCATATTTGAAGGCTAAATTTGATGATGTGGAACTAAGCGAATTTTACACAACATACCTTTCCGAAGAAAAGTCCACAGCTAAGAGTTTTCGCAAAATAATTTGCACATTCGGAAGCACGTATAAATGTGAGCAGCTTTTTTCAATCATGAAAATTAATAAAAATAAGCATCGTACTCGGCTTACAGATGTTAATTTACAAAACACTTTGCGCCTATGTATGTACTAGTGACATTGACCCCAATATTGATCATCTTGTTTCTCAGCTTCAAACTCAAGTCTCTCATTAATTTAATTAAATTAGCGAACGAAGAAAAAGATTTTTGTATTATAGACAAAAGGATCAGCCAGGATTCGAACCTGGGATCTTTGCATATGTACTGCAATGCTTTGTCATAAGAGCTTTAGCTCCTATATCCACTAAGCTACTGATCCCTGAACCCAAACTAATACCAAATGTCTATATGAATTATAGAATTTCTTTAATCTCTTTCTCGTTCATTTTTAACAGCTCTTTAGTGGCCTGACTATATTTTTAATCTATTCTCAAACGCCTCCCAATCAATCACAAACCCTAGGGTCGAAAATAATTTTTTCTTTGCCCCGGGACGCAATCACAATGAGGCCTCGTCATAAGACAATTATTAATTTAATTAAATTAGCGAACTCATTAATTTTCATTTGATTTTTCCATCTTTTTTTTTAATTTGCTTTTTATGTTTGATTATGCTAAGTATTATAATGAATAAATAAAAATTATCGCTATTTTATTCACTACTACCTACTTATTTCTTACCTACGGCCAGCGACCTGATTAAGTCCCGAAATTGCGCTCTCAGCTAAGCAAAGGTTGCCCGTACCTGATTTAGTTCTATGAAAAAAAAATTTAGTTTTTAATCAGAGTTCTCTATTAATTTATTTAAAGGAGGAATGGATTAAAATATTTTCACAGATAAAATAATGTAGAACTTTTAGAGAGTGAAAAAAAAATTATGGAGGCGAGTAGTAGTTGCATCAAACCAGTCTCAGACTGATCACACTATGATTAATTATTAAAAATAGTAATTTTAGATTTTAATTTAGTCACTTGCAATTCGTAGATAAATTATAGAAGACATTTTAACACGCTTTTATTAGTTTCACTTGTATGTTTGTTTGTTTGTATGTATGTAACTGACTCGTTTGGGATCGATTTTTTCTATAAAAATATTTGTTTACCTACTCAATTTAAATGAAATTATATAAAAATAAAAACATTTCATTCTGTTAAATTCCGCAAACTTTTCAATATAAAAATAATTAAGACTAAAAAGTAAAAAAATAAATTATAATTTTAAAAAACTAAAAAACACGCTTTTGTCAGTAATTCTCTAAAAAAGTACAAAATAATGTAATAACCTAATAAACATAAAGTCAAAAAGCGTGGGGCGCAGAAGCATGTAGTTTTAATTAATTTCGACAAAGTGCCCCACGCTTTTTGACTATATGTTTATTAGGTTATTACATTATTTTGTACTTTTTGAGAATTACTGACAAAAGCGTGTTTTTTAGTTTTTTTAAATTATCATTTTTTATTTTAGAAAAACATTTAAAATACATTAGATATTAAAATTAAGAAATTTTAATTATTATGTGAGGGGCAGAAACGAGTCAGGCTGGGTTTTGTTCCTAAAAATATACAATGAAAATATTTTGTTTGCCGAGAGTAGCAGAGTTGTTGATTCATGAAGAGAAGAAATCAATGAGGTGTCCTCTGCTGGATTCAAATAAACATATACATATATTTAACATAACATATATATGTATTAATATTTTTTATATATATACCAGGTGAGTTTTTTATCTTGAGACAGTCTTGTAACTCAAAATCAGTGAATTATATGAAAAAAAATTCAAATAAAAGTTTATTTATATCTAGGGGGAAACTAAACTATGGTATTGTTTGTCGACCTAGAACAGGCTTTCAAGGGTATTTCGAGATCAAGTTCTGTTTTTTAAATAGAAACCTATATGTTTCTGTATATATTCTGAATCTAAAAAAAAAACTGAACAATATTCATAAGAACTATTTTTTTATACGACATCAAATAAAACTTCATCATTCATCATTAAATCAATTAGATCTCCAAAAAAAATCGTAATAATAATTTTTAACAATCATTCAACTTAATTATCAAATAATAATGATCAAAATTTAATTTTAATAAATAATTATTAAAATCAAAAAGTAACAAAAATAAAAAAAGTGTTTATAATGATCTTAAAACTTCACAGATTAAATGATTATATTCTACTTAATAGAACTATTTAAAATTCTTGAGTTTAAAAAGTTTATTTCTCGTGTCAATCCACTAGATAGTTAAATTGTATTACCATAATAAAAATGGGTCATTTTTTTGTTGAAGTCAGAATTGAAATGGTCATAATTGTGGAAGAAGTGTTATGGGGCTGACATTGAAATGGATGCCGAGCATTTTCCTTATAGGGATACACCCTCGCAAGCTTCATTTTATCGTGTTATAAATCTGTTAAAAACTAAAAAACTTAAACTGGAATTCATCCAGAAGTTTTGCGATACACTCTAGATTGTCACAGAACAGTGTCGCAAAATTATTCAATTATTAATTATTATTAAATTATTTATTTATTAATTAAATATTTGATCATTATTATTTGATAATTAAGTTGAATGATTGTTAAAAATAATTATTAGATTTTTTTGAGATCTAAGTGATTTAGTATTTTTGTTTATTTGATGTCGTATAAAAAATAGATCATATAAAAGTTGTTCAATTTTTGTTGTAGATTATGAATATGTACAGAAAAATAAGCTGACGTGTTCTGATATGGCCATACACTAGACTTTACCATACAACCTGGCCCCTAAAATTATTTATAATCATGTAGAAGGGGGTTAGTTTATGCATTTATATACTTCTGGAGTCCCACTGATTATGTATACAAAATTTGGTTGAGTTTGGAAAATGGGCAAGATTTTCTTTTTTTAACCCGCCCCCCCCCCCCCCCCCATTTTGGGCGGTTAGTTTTTACATTTTTAGACTTCTGGGGGTCCACTGATTATGTATACAAAATTTGGTTGAGTTTGCTCAAACGGCCTAGATTTTTTATTTTTAACCCCCCCTCCACCCCACTTAATTTTGGGTCGATATGCACCAAAATCTAATCAGCTCTTAATCTCGATGGACTAAAACTACGTGTGAAATTTGGTTTCGATATTCACACTAGTTTTTGAGCTAGCTCGTCCACAAAAATTTGGCAACGCACAGACTAACAACCAGACAGACTAACTAACTAACAGACATTTTGACAAAACAATTATTATCTCGAAAAATATAATTTTTTCGATGTTCCCTTATTAGAGCTTTTTTGTAGAGCGAAATTCCATGGTTTCGCTCATTTTTTTTAATCAAAATAGTTTCAGCCGTTTTTTAGATATTTCGAAAAAAAGAAGGAAAAAAACCAGTTTTTTCATGCACGACATGCACGACATGCATGACCATACCCTGTATGGTAAAATAATATAGGTTTTCATTTAAAAAACAGAACTTGACCTCGAAATACCCTTGAAAGCTTGTTCTAGGTCAACAAACAATAGCTTAATTTAGTTTCCCCTCTGATATAAATAAACTTTTATTTGAAACTTTTTTCCATATAATGCACTGTTTATGAGTTGTAGGACTGTCTCAAGATAGAAACTCACCCGGTATATATATATATTATATTTGTTATGTTTATTTCCATCAAGCATAGAACAACCTCAGTGATTTCAATTCATGAAAAAATATACACTATAATGCTAACTATTAAGTTTTCTCAGTGTTCTAAAATTCATTACTTTTCGTTCAGCTAGGATATTTTGCTAAAAAGATGCAGCAAATTCATAATCCACTTTAAGATAATAATTATATTTTCGGGCACCCATCAAAACCTGAATCCGGGTCTAAAGCTCGAATTTTGAATTTCAGTCCGAATCCAAAGCTCCTTCCTATGCTCCTTCCTCAACACTCCAACGCGCTTTGAAGAAAGGGTCAAGAAAAAAACATTATCTACATTATTCGACTGGTGAGACTTTATATCGTCGCCTTAGAGTGTAAAACTGCTAACTCACAACAAGGAAATTTTACAGGACAGAGAAAAAACAAACAAAATTTAATATTATTGTTTAGGAAAGAAACAATTTTTCACATTTTTTTCTCCAACTTAAGAACGTAATTTTAAGTAGCAGTTTTTTGGACGATACTGCATCTCTTTTTCTTTCGAACGGTATTAATATGTCATATATGATCAAAAATGGAGTTAGCAGGTTTACACTCTAAGCCGACGATATATCATTATTAAAATTTTAGGAAATTTAATATTTCAATAACAATATTCAGATATTCTTATTCAGGCTTTGGTGATCTGAAAGTTTTTTTTTTTTTTTTTGAGTTGGTCTTCCCACGGAGAAATTGGAAAATTTGTTTTAAGTTTTTAAGATTGAAGGATTTTCTTGATAATACCAGCAAAGTTCAGAGTTGTTGATTTTATAAACCAAATCAAAGAGCATGTCCTTGCTTGATGCAAATAAATATACGAACACCAAATCACATACCTATAAAAAACCTTTAAAAAATGCATATACTTAGTTATATATCTATAATTTTATTTGTTTGAGTCTATAATATTGAAGGCTTGGCCTTTATCTTCATTCTTTTTTTAAATATTATTTATGTTTTTTTTTTTGAGCATTAAATCGCATTGAATGTGCATTCGGGGTAGATTATTAAGCTCATTCTCTAAACTGAGTACTAATATATATTTGTTTGTTTATGTATGTTTATTTATGAGGGCCCTCGCGTGGGTTGTAGGCGCCCGGGGCGAGATTTTAGCAGGCGCAATCATAATCACATCAGATCTCAGAATATAACAATTAGAAAAATATCAATATTATCTTAGGTTAAAAATAAAATGAGAGAGTCTTCTGTTTTTTAAATAAAATAATTTTTAATTATTTCTAGAGACTATGTTCGAGGCATTGCTCTTCATCATCAGGTCTATCACAAATATTTCAAATTAGTTACAAATTAAGATTTATACATTGAAATCTTAATTTGAATTTGAAATATTTGTGATAGATCGCTGATGAAGGCAATGCCTTCGAAGCTATAAGTCCCTAAATCTGACATTCTTCTTCTTATTGTTAGGCTAAAAGCCTGTTTACTCCAGAGCGTCTTTCCATCGTTTTCTTGGACGGCCCCGTCTTCTTTTCCCGGTAGGGATGTTGTCATGTACCTTCCTCACCAGCCGGTCTTCATTCATTCGCAATACGTGTCCACTCCATTCTTTTCTTCTCCTTTGGACCCATACGCTGACATTTTGTATATTGCACTTTTCCCTAATATCTTCATTTTTTACCCTGTCCATCCTTGTTTTACCCGCAATTCTGCGTAGCGTTTTCATCTCACAAACTTCCAATATTTTTCTTGTTTTTTCGGTGTCAGTTCTTGTTTCGGCCGCATATGTCAAAATTGGTCGCACAACGGTCTTATATATGCGAACTTTTGCTTCCGTTCCCAGAAACTTGTTTGACCAAACCGTTTCATTCAGGCATCCTGATATTTTGGACGCCTTAATAGATTGGAGCCTGACTTCCTCGCTAACGCTTTCGGAGCTGGTAATCTGAATGCCGAGATAATTGAAGGATGACACTTGTTCTACTATGGTGTTATAAAGTTGTAGCTTACAACGTACTGGTTCTCTCGCTATTGTGAGAGTTTTCGTCTTTTTCGAAGATATCTTGAGTTGGAATTTTTCGCAGGAAAGTGCAAATTTATGTAAGAGTCGTTGGAGGTCGTTTTCGCTTTCCGCAACAAGAGCCGCGTCGTCTGCGTAGCACACAATATTGACATTCTCATCTCCCATTGAGTAGCCTTGGACATTTTTTAGGTCTTTTATTAATTCATTCATCACAAGGTTGAATAAAAATGGACTTAGTGAATCGCCTTGCCGAATTCCCTGGTTGACTGGGATCATTCCCTCCAGTTTCCCCTCTATTCTGATTCTTGCATAATTATTTTGATATATTTCCTGGATTAATCTAATGATGGCCACTGGTGTTCCATGATCTTCCAAAATCTTCAGGACATGCTTTAGTTGGATCTTATCAAAGGCTTTTTCAATGTCAATGAAGCAGAAAAAGGCAGGTTTATTAAATTCCCAGGCTTTTTCAGCTAATTGCCTCACAACAAATACAGCATCGATGCAAGAACGCCCGCGTCTAAATCCCTGTTGTTCATCTTCGAGATTTATTATTTTAGTAAGTTTCTTTGCAATAATAGACGTGGTGAGCTTTAGATGGGTATTGAGCAAGTTGATGCCTCTGTAGTTTTCGGGGTTTCCCTTTTCTCCCTTTTTAAAAATTGGAATAACTATATTAGTTTTCCATTCTTCTGGTATCTTACATAGGGTGAATATTTGTTTTAATAATAAGATGATTTCTTTCCATAAATTAGGACCACCATATTTGATCATCTCATTAGTTATACCATCTTCGCCTGGAGTTTTGCGATTTTTTAATTTCTGGATTGATTCTATAATTTCTATTTCTTTTAATTCTGGCTGGGGGATATCACTTTCAAAATTTCTTATTTCCTCCGTTGTTCCGGCATAGAGAAGTCTAAAGTAGTCAATCCACTTATCTTTATCTATATTATTGTTAATTGAAATATATTCTAAGGTTTCCTTCTTCTGGTTTCGGATCATTCCCCAAATTCTTTTTTGCTGACCATAAAAATCTCTTTCTAAGTTTTTTGTATATCCCTCCCAGAAGTCACGTTTTATTTGCCTTATCTTTAGATTGACCTCATTTCTTATACCTTTATAAATATTATAGGACTCTGGTGTTCTGGTGCTTTTGAATTGAATGAAGGCCTTTCTCTTATATTCTGCAAGCGTTGCTATTTCTTCACTGAACCACGGTGTTTTCCTATTCGTTTGCGGAGGGATCTTGATCATTCTTGTGCCTAAGGCCTCTTTTCCGGCGTTCATGATATTGGTTTTAAGTTTGTGCCAATTGTCGTTCACGTCATTTTCTTGATCTAAATGATTTCTATGTATAATTGCTTCTAATCTGGTTTTATATAGAAGTTTTATACTTTCATCTTCCAAGAGTTCCTTATTTAGACGTTCCTCGACGACGAATTCCCTTTTTCTATTTTTCTGGACGCGAAGGCGTAATTTGCACAATACCATATTGTGGTCGCTTCCAATATCCGCAGAGTTGAGTGTTCTCACGTCCAGTATTTGAGAAGGATGAATTTTCTTGTTCGATACAACATAATCTATAGTCGAATTTTGACCTCTGGTGTTCTGCCATGTAATTTTATATTGCATTTTGTTCTGGAAAAATGTATTATTAATTCTCAACTCATTATCCGTACAGAATTGGGTGAATATGGTTCCATTTTCGTTGATGGTTGCTTCGTTGAAACGCTGTTTAACTCCATTAACAATCTCATTACCAATTCTCGCGTTTAGGTCCCCAAGAATAATTACAGGTTTATTGACGGGTATTCGGTCGAGATGCTCTTGAAGCGTTTTGTAAAAGAGATCTTTATCTGCTCTAGGCTTACAGTCTTCGGGTGCATAAACACTAAAAATGTATAATGTGCTGTTTTTAATTTTAAGAGAAACCATTAGAATTCTTTCCGAGATAAATTTATATTCTTCTATAGATCTTTCGAATTCTTTTTTAAGAATCAATCCAACACCCTCTTTGGCCCTCTTCTCCTTTTGGACCCCACTAAAAAACAAGATGTGATCTTGGTAGGGTATTATTCCTTGACCTTTCTTTTTTGTTTCAGATATTGCGCATATATCGATGTTCTTATGCGTTAATTCCAATAGTACTTCTTGGGCTTTATTGTTCCATGATCGTGTATTCCATGTTGCAATTCTTACTATGTTCTTTTTCCACGTTATTCTTTTCCTTTCCCTAGCTGTGAGGTGATTTTTACAATCCGGTATCATTGTCCGAGTTCGCGCAGAGGTCGTTACCGTGTCATCAATCGATTTCCGAGGCATCTTTCTGGTTCTTGGAGCAAGTGTTCTTTTTATCATGGTAGGTTGCTAGCCCGGCCATGAACCCCCATCTTTGGAGGGCCAGTGTATCTCTCTTAGTCTGTCTCATCACCTTTGGCCTGTTCGGCTTGGGTGGCCCTACCAGGAGCTAAAAGCTCCCGCCGACATAGCCCTCCGGATCATATGAGAACGCAAGCCCCACCACCGCGACAAGGTGTAGATACATGAGGGGTCTCTAGAAATAATTAAAAATTATTTTATTTAAAAAACAGAAGACTCTCTCATTTTATTTTTAACCTAAAATAAAAACAATTCTGTTACCATCGACAGTGAAATCTTTTATTCAACTAATAATCAATATTATCATTTATATGAAACAAATCCGAGTTTAGTTGAAAATATTTTGTTTTGTCGAGAGTTGTTGATTCATAAAGTGAAATCAATGAGGTTGTCCACTGCTAGATGCAAATAAATGAAGAATCTCTCTATATCCAATCGGGTAATGGAACCTATGCGAAATAACAGATATAATATTTCTAATTAAAAGACTCATAATGAAGGGCAAACCCTCGAAATTTTATATTTGGTATATATATGTAAATATTTTTAAGATTTCAATTTGCCTATGGTAATAGATTCAAATTTTCTTAGAAAATCACAAGTTGGTGTCATCTATTAAATCCTATAGAATGGATTATTTTTAATTATATATCAGATGGGTTGTTTTCACCTCCTCGGGAATCGAACCCGAGTGCCAGTAACAGCAATCCGGGCCATCTGGCTCACTTGTGAGGTGCGAACCCCTCTGACATATGTACCTAAACGCTTTAAGTAAATATGTTACTCAAAGATTGTTATCTTAATTTGTAAAATTTCGCGATCTAGTGATTCTAAATTTAAACATATAGCCATGCCATATAATTGAAATAAAGGTCGTTGAGTGTTTCGAATTTTGAAGAGATTCAAAATTCGAAGGGCAATGGAATGACTTTTCCTAATTGAATATGAAAGATTTCAATTTACCCATGGTAATAGATTCAAATTTTCTTAGAAAATCATAAGATGGTGTCATCTATTAAATCCGATGGAATGGATTATTTAAAAAAAAAATGTAAATATTGTTTATTTGCATCAAGCATATGACAACTTAATTGATTTCTCTTTATGTTTATGAATTAGAGTTTTGACTTTTGACTTTATGACCTAAATTCCTTGGAGCTTTACGAGAAAATATCCATAATGTTGAGTTACTCTTTAGAATCTTACTTTTCTTAATAAGACCACCGTCATTAGATAAGCTTGGCTTTATATTCACGCCTAGATGGTATTTTAACTTCTAACACTATTTTTACAAGGTTTTTTGAATTTTAAGCCCTAGAGCCTAAAAAGAACAACCGATTTTTTTTTTTTTTTTTGAGAAATGATCAAATTAAAAACCAACGATCTCAACAATATCTTTTCATTGTTTTACTCCCGTCAACCCATCGATAGTGAATTGAGCTTAAAAGTATATAATAAATAAAAAACAGAGTTTTTATTAAATGGGCCATACGTTTCGTCGATTTATTTCGACTTCCTCAGCGGCCCATTTTATCACTCTTTGTCAAAAGAGAATGCCACTATGAAACATCTTTAATCTTGTAATTTTTGGAGACGGACTGATAAGTGAAGTTGAGTGGATATTGATGAGGCAGTCAAAAAAGAAGATAATTTATACTATCTTTTTATTTTTATTCATAAACCGACGTTTCGGAGGCTCTATTCCCTCCTTCTTCAGGGTTTTGAAAAGTCAGGAAATAGCCTCCGAAACGTCGGTTTATGAATAAAAATAAAAAGATAGTATAAATTATCTTCTTTTTTTGGACTGCCTCATCAATATCCACTCATCTTTAATCTTTTTTATTATATCTACAATACATTCTTGGGCTCAATTATTCAACAATCTTGAAACTTTTTTCTCCTTTTTTTCTACATTTTGATTTTTTAATTGTTGAAAGAAGAAAAAAGGTTCAAGATTGTTGAATAATTGAGGCCAAGAATGTATTGTAGTTATGGTATAATAAAAAAGATTAAAGATGTTTAGTGGAATTGTCTTTTGACAAAGAGTGATAAAATGGGCCGCTGAGAAAGTCGAAATAAATCGACGAAACGTCTGGCCCATTTAATAAAAAATCTGTTTTTTATTTATTGTTCAATTCCCTGCTATTCCTGTTTTAATTTTTTTATTTATTTTTGATGGATCAATTAACATAAAAAATCATTCAAATAAAATATATAAGTACAATAAATAAATTAAAGAAGAATTAAATAAATAAAAGTATAATAAAGAACACAAGCTTTACGTGATTTTATATAAAATAAGAAATATTTGCTTTTTACAAATTACATTATTACAAATTAATATTTTAAGAAAACAAAAGATAATGAGAATACAAATATATTATAGATGTATATCAATACAAATTATTTGACCAGCTCAGGGGCAGTGAAGCCGCTGAGTGGCCCGAATATTAAATCATTTTTTTTCTTATTCGTGTTACGAAATGTCTAAAATTTAGATAAAATAATTTTCTCTCGGCATTTTTTATGTTTATTCGTCTTTCTTTATGGGCAGAGTAAAATTTAGATCATTTAGTCAATATTTTGAATATTAAGAGGGAAAAATGATTTACACTTTCAATATTTTAGAGTCCATTGAGTCTCTTCGTTTGTTTGTCTGTCTGTGTAGTTCTGTCCTTATGGATTCGAGTATTTAAATATAGCTAAGTATTTGTAAGAAATTCTAGGATGCAAAAGGACAGGGAAAATTTAGTTAATTTTGTCAAATTATTGAAATTAACAGGGTAGAGTTATCTACTCTCTATATTTTAGAGGCCTTATGATTCTCCTGGTCTTTTCTTCTTTTAATTATTTTGGCATGTTTGATCAGATTCTGAGATAACAAATGATGATGTTGAGAACCGGTCTAATCTCAGCGTTTACTAATAAGGTTTTGCAGTTATATTTAGAAAATTATTTAAAATAAAAATATCTTCTTGGTCAAGCAGAGAAAGTGTAAGTGCATTCCTGATAATGTAACTTTGTTTCTGCTAAAATAAATGAGAAAAAAAATCACTATATAATATATTATTCAGAATTTTAAAATAAGGTCACATATTTTGAGAAGGGCTAGTATCCATCAAAATTAGACAAATCAAGTCTAATTGCGTACTCGATTTAAAACACACGCATGCCATTTCTGTTTAGAAATTTCAAGTTCCGATTGAACCCGAGTGCGGTATGAGTCCTATAAGTTGATACACAATAAAAAACATAGGATCTAAAATTAATATCCCTTAAGTTATAATTAGAGACCGGATTTTTATGCAGTAAAAACTGCCAAACATTGGACAAAATTCTCATTTCATTTAATATATTAAAAAATCTTTAAACTCAAATAAATAATAGGTGCACTTGAATAAAATCAACATAATAAATATTATATAATAATGTTTCAAAAAATGTGATCGAAAAAATACGAGGGGTGGGGTAGTTTTATTTAACAGACACGATTGTATTGTATTGTTTTTAATAAAATAATGCAAATGTTTGTCCGCCTATAATCTGATCACTACACTAATTTACACACACTTCCACACACATACGCGAACACTCAATGGCCACAATGGGCTATAGTTACCGAAGGTCATTTAAAAAAAAAATAACAATAGAGAAATAATTAAAAAAGGATCTCAAAAATAATTAAAATTTGATTGTAATTGAGAATAATTTATGTTTACAAGTATTTTTCTAAATTATCTTCAGGTTATTATGTCTACGATCACTTAAAATTGATTTATAGGATGAAAAAGAGCGATCCACATCCTCAGATCTAATGGTGGCAAATTTAAAAGAACTTATATATTTCTTCATTTTTTTTTCATTCTTTCCCTGAAAATTTACTTTTAAAAAATCTGTATTAGCCGCGAAATAGGCAATATTTGATCAAAACCCTTCAAATATGCAATATTACTCAAATATGAAAAAAATATGCAGTATAAAATTTAACCCATAGTATCCTAGATGGATGATTCAGATAGATAATTGATCCCCTGGGTCGTATGTGGCGACAAACAAAATATGCAATTGCATAGGAATCCGGTCTCTAGTTATAAGTACTGTAAATTTGGTAGAGTACATATAGTTTTTTAATTTGAGTATTTCGCTCATTTTCTTATTGGGTGTGTTATAATGACTGAATATATAATTTAAATAAATATACATATAAAACAGACATCTGATTGATTGGAGAGATCCAATCATTTTGATGCTAGTTTAATTTTTTAGATTTTTCACTTTCATATTTTAAATAAGTGAAGTATTACAATAATATCTCCGGAAATGAACTTTTCAAATGTCTTCTAATTCCAATTATATAAATTTAACTTTAAAATTTTGAATTCTAGTTGAAATACCTTTTAAAGTAAGAGTGCAAGTATTTAACAAAAATTCGTGTTTCGAAGTCTAATAAACGTAAAATAGAAATTAGTAGTGTCGCGATGACTTCAAATAAATGAAAATGTGAAAGTTGTGTGGTGACCACACCAAATGTTTTATTTATTTTATTGTAACTAGAAGCTTTCAAAATGTCCATTTCTAAGATGCCATTCCAACACTCAACTTTTTTAAATATAATTCAAGGTGTTTTTCCATAATATGCAATACGCATAAATCTTGGTTGACACTTGAATCCAGGAAAATAGAGAAACAAATTATACTCCTTAATAATCAATCACATTGCCTTTGCAAAAACTGCCCAATATAAACATGGAACATTTATTTCAATTTATTATTTACCTATACCAACATAATTTTATCTAGATATTTTTTTTAAGGGTATAATAAAAAAATAATGTGTAAATTAAGAAGAGAAGGTCATTTTCAAAGCCTCAAAAATCGAGAATCGTGTCTCTTACCTCACTATTTTTTTACTTCGACCCGAAAACAATGACCGCCTTGATAAACAATTAGCTATTTTTTTTTTTTTTTTTTTATTAAATTTTAATGTTAATTTTATTGTTTAATTTTAATGTTGCATAGTTATTAAAGTGAGATAAGTGAATATCATATACGGGCCGGCGAGAGCTTACTCAGACCCCTCTTACTTTTAATAAATATTTGTTAAAATATATTTTAACAATGTATACTAAAAATTAAAAATTCTAATTATAAAAGTATAAACTTCAAAAATATTTCTTTGGCGAATGGCCCGGGACCCCCCCCCCCCCTCTCGACGCCTCTGTTTATATCGTTTCCACTACTATCACCAAATTTTTAAAGTTATTTACTCACTAATGTTTGATTCCTCCATGTAAAAAATAAAATTTTCGTACTATTCAAATCGGAATCTTTTTTTAAATACTTGAAATCAATAGCTTTTTTATGCACTTGTGACCATATTTCCGAAATTTCTTTTTGGTTTACAGGTTTGTCTGGGCTGGGAAATAATATATCTTTGTTCATATTAATATCAATTAGAATCTCCATTTGAGCTGAGTATGGGCATTTCAAAGAAGCCAAAGTATCATCCAACGAATCCATTTGTTTCGAGTACGAAGCTAAAGTGACCGATGTGGACTGGACGCCTTCAAGATTGCTACTGGTTTTCCGAAACGTGTCGATCCGAGACCGAAGCGTTTTTGCTTAAGAGCGGGGATTTTTAGTAATGCAAGTTAACCATCTAAATTCTATACATAAAGGGGGACTCTCGAATTTAACCCGGAGTATATTTCGCACTCATAATCTACTCGATTCATGAAAATACTTATTATAGTAAATTTTTTCTTTTTTATTTCGTCTCTAGTAAATCACCATTTTTACTGCACCAAAAGAGTTTTTTTTTATTGCAAGAGAAAAAATATTTATTAATATATTTTATACTGCAAAAATATAGCTTAATCAAAAAGTTATAATAAATATATCTTTTTGAAAACTATGTAAACAATGTTTACATTTTGTAATATTAATAGTTTCTATTCATACTTTATATATATATATATATATATTTTTTTTTAATTTTTTTATTAGAGACCCTAGATTGGTGCTAAGGAGATTGGAGAAATTCAAACTTTCCAAATCTCAAGAGTAAAGCCCTTATTTAAAATAAATTATGATAAATTTACTTTCATTTAAGTCCAAAAAATTAAAAACTTTAAGAAAATAAAAATTTGAAAATTTCAGGGACTTGATTGGTAAGAAAACATTACATGAAAATTATACACACAGACCAAGTATTATAGTACTAGAAATTTAAAAATAAATAAAAGCTGAGGTCATTAAATATAAAAAATTTAGAAATAAATTTATATTCTTCGAATCGAGAAAGTTCAAATGAGGATAATTAATTTTCGGAATTTATTTTTCTATAAGAAATAATCATTGGATAAATAGAAATAATTTGTTCTTTAAATAATTATAAATCTGGGGTCTATAAGGGGCTTTTATTTTTTGACGTGTTAGTTAGTAAATTTTTAAGAGTAGGTACTAAAGAAAAAATTATTTTCTCTTTTTTCTAGTGCATTTTTTTTAAGTGTGATTTTTAAAACGTTTCTTCATTATATTTTTATTAAATTATATTCAAACCAGCTGCGAAGCCCTCCTTCGGCGGGCATCTTGCTAGATTTCCCCCTGGGGCCCGCCTTCGGTGGGCCTTTTGCTAGCTAAGGGGCCCACAGGACCCCACCCCCGGACACTCACCCCCACACTCACCCCCACGTCACATCACTTATTTTTAATTTGAGATCAGGAATTAGTAACTTAATGAATAAGAGTTTCGCACCGAGGGTCCTGGGTTCAAGCCGCGGCTAATTCTTGCGTCTATGATACAATTATTTTCTTTATTCTCTAATTTAAAATTTAATCATTCTAAATTATAAGAAAAAAGTAGTTTAATTATTATCCCTTAATTTATTTTCGTTTTATAACAGAACCACTCATAGAGTTTAATAAGAAAATAAAGAGAAAAATAAATCCTATATACATAAATAAGTATTTTTTTTTTTTTTTTTGTTATATGATTTAATAAATTATTTTCCGTGATGATTTCTACTTAAAATCTTTCTATAGAAATATACGTCTTAACTCCCAAACTTTAATTAATATTTTTAACCCAAAGTTTTTGTTTTTATATATATATATATATATATATATATATATATATATATATATATATATATTTTTCCATACTATTGCACATATTTTTGTTTTCAAATATTTCTTTCCTCCTCTCATTTGTTGGAACCAAGTTTTAATAAGTTCTAGTGAGAATGACAGATCCCCATTGCAGGTGTTGCTCCCTTTCTACTTCTATATATTTTTTTTCTTCGCGAATGTTACTCGATAATAACTTTTATAAGATGAATTAAACTTTGATTGTTCCTATTATCTTTTTCTTGATTAGTTCTCAATTGGATATTAGGTCTTAATATCATCTTTTAACCAACTTTCAAGCAAAAAAAGTTTATTTAACTTAATAATTTTATTTGACTTTGGTTGTTGGATGGTTTTCGGATTATCTAACCAACTGTGAACTTAAAAAACATCTATTTTCGGACTAGGTTCATTTTTCTCGTTTTATGTTTTTTTTTTTTTTTTTCTATTCATCTGGAATGTGTTGGATATATTAACCATCCATCTTATTATATATACTAGCTGTAAGGCCCTCATTCGGCGGCCCTATTACTAGCCAGGGGGCTCGCCCTCTGGACCCCCACCCCGGAGCCCACTCAGCACCCCCACCCACCCCACCACCCCAATGTACAGACAAAACCTTAATTTTATATATATAGATTTCATTTAAATTAGTGACCATGACGACCCCTGGACCCCCACCCCTCGACCTCCCCACGAAACCCACACAGCACCCCCACCCACACCACCACCCCAATGTACAGACAAAACCTTAATTTTATATATATAGATAATTTCATTTAAATTGGTAGCCATGACGACTGTTTTTGTTGGGAGACGGACATAGGTACATACATAGGTACAGAGGCAGGCACAAATGCGCTTTAGTAGTATAGGATTATATATTACCCCCAAGATACATTTGACATTTTTCAAAAACATTATCACATAAAATATCATTTTTTGTTTTTGTTTTTTTACTAGCTTTTTTGTAGACCTTAATTGATAATTAATTTTAAATTGTAATACGTTCGCGTACTTTTTTAGTTATTTTCAAAATTTCTCAACAATTTTTAAAAATATATAATTGATAACAAATTATCAATGCCTTCAAAAAAGACGAGCTACTCATCACATAAAATAAATATGAATACAATTGCTCTTTTTGCTTATTTTTTATTTATTTATTTTTTTATATATATATTTGTAAAATTAGAAGAACCACAAAAATCTTTTTTAACAAAATTATATTTCAAGAGATATTAATTAATTATTTTTAGATTAAATAAAGATGTCGCATCTGACCTGTCTTGGAATGAACACATTTCCTCTGTGGCGAAATCTGCAGCAAGGAAGATTAGCTACTTATTTAGGTCCAAGCGATTTTACAAACCCCCACAACTTCTCACCATCTACAAGACCTAAATCCGTCCCTGTCTCGTATACGGCTCTCATCTATGTAGAGGAGCCTCTAAATATTCTCTTGCTACCCTAGATGCAATTCAGAAACGAGCCGTCAGGCTAATTGACGATTCTGCCCTCACCAACTCCCTCGACTCGCTGGCACATCGAATAAGTGTCTCTGCCCTTTCCCTTTTCTATAGATACTATCACGGCAGGTGCTCTGATGAGATAAAATCAATAATTCCCCCAAAGCATGCTTTGCACGTAGCACTCGTTTTGCCGACCTCTTTCGCGGTCAAATTGGAAAAGTGCCGGACCACTTCATTCGCCAATACATATATCCCCATGACTTCAAGGAACTGGAACTCTCTCCCAGCCTCCATCTTTCCCAGCACCTATAATCTTCAAACCTTCAAAACCGGAGTGCATAGACACCTACGTCTACACCTTCTCACTTAATCAACTTTCCCTTCTCTTCGGTAATGCAAGGATCTTTCGAGATCCATAGGAGCTGCATCTTTACAGGTGTACCCCTTCTTGCATTCGATTGCATTAAAAAAAAAAAAAAAAACAGTAGGGTGGGTCGAAAAAACTGAAATTTTTTTTCGATAACGCTTTAGTGCGGAAAAGTTGCCTATTGTATGTAATAAGAAGAAAAACGGCATAAAAAATTAAAATCGGTTACCATCTTCCGCTCGCTCAACGAACTTGAAACTTAGGAAAAATTGCAAAAATCACCATATTTTAAAATTTTTTTTATTAGTTAAAATTTTTAAAATAAACACACTCTAGTGTTTTATGCTAGAATTTTTCTAAGATGTTCCGCGATCGTAAAAAAGTATATTATTGATCAGAATATTAATTTATTTAGGTTATTTAAACCATAAAACAAGCATAAAACACTAGAATGTGTTTATTTTAAAAATTTTAACTAATAAAAAAAATTAAAAAATATCGTGATTTTTGCAATTTTTCCTAAGTTTCAAGTTCGTTGCGCGAGCGGATCATGTTTTATGACGTTTTTTTTCTTATTGTAATAGGGAACTTTTCCGCACTAAAGTGTTTTCGAAAAAAAATTTCAGTTTTTTCGACCCATCCTACTAAACAGCTTTTTTTATGCCTAAAATATAGAAGAAACTTTGGTTTGGCATCTTCGAATTCTGTCAAAAGTTATCATTCCAATTAAGTTAAGAAGAAATTGAATGAAAGAGATCTAGAATATTGGCATTAAAAATTAACCCTTTTAGTTATCACTGCTATTTGGGATGTTCCAAATAAAAAGCTGAAATAGACAAATTCTTAAAATCCTTGGATTTATTATTAGAATTTCCAATAAATATACAAATAATTTTAAATGAAAAGAAAGTTCAAATTATTAAATAAATTTATTTCTAATAAAACAAATATTTAATTTATATTAAAATTATAAAAAACACAATAAATTTTTAATGAAAAACTTTTTTAATACTAAATAAAATTATAAATTCATTATTTTTTAATTATGCTTTAAAATAACTCTTAAAAACTATATAATTAACCATTGGCGGATTTGATCGCGATGGCACCCTATGTCCATAGAGTAATATCCTTTAATTTATCTAAATAATTAGATTTAAACATTTATATTAATAATTATTAAATATTTCATAAAATATTTGTTAAAAACCCGGTCGGTTTTTCATAAATTCTCATCCCTTCATTTCGGGACCCGAAGAAGGGAAAGTTTCGGTTTTTCAATTTTCTCCTTTATTAATGTGCCAAGCTTTACCAGTATGCCAAATTTCAGCATTCTAGCATGATTGAATTTTCACTATATGTTAATTAAGCCTATAATCAATTTCACCCCTTCATTTTAGGTCTTGAATAAGGGAAAGTTTCACTTTCTCGATATTTTCCTTTAATTGTAGCCCAAACTCTACCAGTATGCCAAATTTCAGCATTCTAGGATCAGCGGAAGAGTCTCTCTCTACTTACGGACCATAAGAGTGAAGCCAGACTCACTGAAAACATTTGACAGGCTATAATCTGACTCCTATGCTAATTTATAAATGCTCAATCACACACATCCATAAAAAAAAGTACAATAAACATCTAGAATCTGAACAAACTGACCAACTTTTGTTTTTTTTTATTTATAAACGTGACTCTACCCTTTAGCTCACCATTACACTAGTACATAAGCTACATGAATATGACAAAATTGGCATGTTAATTGTATAGTTTTTATGTGGTATTTTAAGCATAATTAAAAAGTAATATGTTTATGATTTTATTTAGTTTTAAAAAAATAAGGAAGTTATTAAAAATTTAATGGGGTTTTCTTAAATTATTTATTTATTTATTTATTTAAAACAATGCTCTTATATATGCACTTATATATATATTTAGTAGAAATAAATTTAATTAACAATTTGAATTTAAAAATTAAAAAAAAAAGCATCTCTAAATATTCCTGCGAAGCGTACCGAATAATTTTATTTGACATTGGGTTATTGGATGATTTTCTGATTATCTAACTGTGAACTTAAAAAAAATTAAGACATATCTATTTGCGGACTTATCTCATTTTTCTTGTTCTTTTTTTTCTATTCATCTGGAATGTGTTGTATATATTATCCATCGATCTTGTGAAATATTACCCCCATGACGCTTACTATGATGAATCACCATTGATTAAAATCCATTACGGTTGCTATTGATGCATTTCTCAAGAATTATAATACCTTTAAATAATGACATCCGGAAATTGATATACTCCGCAGACTAGATCTTTTAATATGAGCTTGAGTGCTTGGAGGCGTTTTCTATCTTGAGATCGAAAGCATGTTTTTTAAAATACCCAGTCAAATCTCTTCGCACTATTCATTTGTGGCCATTGGCTTTTGAATTGTTCTCTCCATCGTCGGCACAAGAAGAGACCATTAAGGTTTCAAAGCGCCTTTCGCTCAATGGAATGTGCTGTTCTAATGCTTTTATATTAATAACGGTTCTAGATTAAAAGAATCACTCAATAAAAAATTAGCCTCTCATAACTTGAAATGATTCGCGAACAAAAAGAAAATACGCCATTAAATACTTTCAATTGTATTTTTTGTTTTTTTAATCCAATTTATATAATGCACTAAAGTGATTAATAATTTAATAATTGAAAAAATCACAACTTTTTTCAAGAATAGGAACGCTCTTAACAAATTTGAATCTTTTGGTAATTTTTTTAAACAAACACTTTAAGATAACAATTTGAAATTTAGCACAAGGGTCCAGTTTATTAATAAAAAACATAAGTGCTTAATTTCATATGATTAGTACAAATCGTTAGATAGCACCCCATAAGAAAATTCAATTTTTAGGATTCCGTTGAAAAGTAGAACGGAACCCTATTAGTGTCGATGCAATCCCGTTCTATTTGTCCGTCTGACAATATAACTCGTAAACTAAAGAAGATACAAATTTGAAATTTACATCTTTTATGTATTCATTTAGCCGGAAATCAAAAATCCTATTTTAATCGATATATTATTTTGGAGAAGGTCGACTTTTTTTGTGGGGTCGAAAATAATATTTTTTTTATCATGAGGTGTGAGGTATCCAGGTATCCTTATAAAGATCTCCTTTTTTTAATTCAGAATTGGTCAAATTTAAAATTATAAAATTATGGAAAAAATTCCACAAGTTCCCTCATTCTCTTCTTATCAACGGCAAATATGAACGTATTTGATGTCTCAAGTATTTTTCCGTTTTCGAGGCGATACATTACATCGCTAACTAGGTTTTTTACGGGATAGAATTGATAGCTTCAGGTCCAACCTCTTTTACTCGCCTTGTACGACAAGTGGGGAATAGATACTTGTTCACAGGGTGAAAAGGATATATTATTTTTCAAATTTAACAGACTGATTTAACTACTAATTCTACTTATCTACTCCAATGGTGGACTGGATTGTTATGAAATACCTTTTTTTCTCTCTTTTAGAGTTCTAAAATCAAAACATTCCTTCTATAAAAGTAGCAAAAATACATATGATGATTTTTTTTTTTAAATTATAGTAAATTAGAAATTGTATTTATCTGAAAATTGATCTTTTCCTTCTTACTCTGTGTCGGACATCTAATACTAAAAACTTTAATGTTCGGAAATTTTTTCTAGAATCATGTTTTTGGTAAGAGAACTTTTATTCTTAGAAATATTTTCCCTTCGTTTCTTTTCCCGTGTACTTTCTCTATCGCTAACCTGCTGAATAGTCACAGGTAACTTACATTTGCTTCATCTTTCCTATTATGATTACAACCCGTAAATCCCTTCTTATTACTCATGCATATTTCATAATTGCGTATAATCAGAGGGCTTTAACGATTCCGATTTCCATAATAAAGGATTCTGAAATAAAATACATACATTAAACAGGCAAATGTAATAATAGACCTACGATATAAAATAGTTTCATTTCTATTATTTCTTAATTTTGTAAATGAGTATCTAAATAAGAAATGTATATGGAAATTTCAGAATGGTATAATTATGTGATTGATTATTATAATTATTATTATTACGATATCTTGTTGGAGTTTTAGTGCTGCTTGTACGTAGTTCATATTCTTATTAAATTCACTCAAAATTTACATTTTTTTCAATTCTTGTTTAGGAATATATGAAACGTGGAGAAAAATCATTTGCAAGCATGATTCTCTCTGTCTCTGTTCAGATACTCCTGATAACGCGGGAACGAATGGTCGTAGAAACTCCCTTCTGATAAAAAAATCTGCATGTATTACAAAAAATAAATAAGTAAACTGATTAGATTTTGGGCCTTCTAAATTAAGGCTGAACATGAGGAAAATCAGAAAAATCCTTATATGGTGATCTCTCGAACAGTGGTAGCTAACGAACCGAAATATGATACACAAGTTGGTATTAATAAGATGCTCCTCTCTGCTGTTTCAGCTTACTATCTCGAATTATAAGCTGATAAAAAAATTGCCAAATTACCAAAATTTTTGAAGAGAGTCTCGATACTTTTTCCTCCAATTATTTAAATATATTTGTGATGTTATTGAATTTTGAATCACTCAAACGATCTAAAATCACCAGTAATACTTAAGACATAATTCACACTAGGTCTAATTGTGTGATTGATGTTTATAATATCCTCTTTGGCCTGTTCTAATTTTCCTTAACCTTTGTCCCGATATATTTTAATAATTTTATTTCGACTCTCTTTTTTCTAAATCATACTAGTATACAGTGGATAGGCTTTTACAAACACTACAGCTTTTCAACTCCAATCCAAACTTTGAATTTTCTAGGGTTCTTTTTGACGCAAGAGTTAATTCCCATTTAAGTATTTGCTTAAAAAATTGGCTTTTACCTTGTTTTTATTATAATATTGAAACTTTGGCACCCTTATCACTATTAAAAAAAATAATATACATTAAAGATCATTTTAATCAAATCATTTGTTACATATTGATACTCTTTTTAATAAATATATTAACAGAAGAAATTTATTAATTGGTCTTCTTAATTTGGCATTAAAGGGGTATCATTTTCTCTATAATTATTACATATTACTCTATTTTTACATGTTTGATAGGTACTCTGCTTGGTCTTTTATTCCCGACTAGACGCTATTTACGCTTACTCAATTTTTTATCCGAAGGCTAAAATTCGTCTTTCTCTTGAATATGGCTTACATCTATGGAGAAGGACCCTCAAATATTCTCCTGTCATTCTGAATGCAATTCATAGGCAATCAATTAATAAATTAAAAGATTCCGACTTATTTGCTTCTTTGGCTCATCATAGAACCTTCTCTGAGCTATCCTTTATACTTTTACTTATATCTATATTATATGATATTAGATATCTAGAAATAATAAATTAAGATTAATGAATTTTAATATATATATATTATTTTCATTAAACTATTAGTTGGTTTTAAAACTAAATAATTGGAGGAATAAGTAAAAACTCTGTTTAAGACCCACTACGCTATTTAGAGCTACCCTAGGAATAAGCTTAAATATATAATAAACTATTAAACATTTATTTTCAATTTTAATATCTTTAGAAAAAAATTATATTTTTAGACCGGGAAACTTAGCAAGGAGCCTAAAATCTAAAAAGTTTTCTACATTGGAAATACCAACATTTTGGCACCTGAAAGAACTTTCTAAGTGTTCTCGTTTTTGAGTTATCGTGAGTATCGGAATCCAGTCAGCCACACGGACATACATGGTTTTGAAATGATTTTTCTTCACATTTCAGGTTTTTTAAACAGAACCTCTATTATTATGTCTTTTCTTAATAATGTTCAAACTCGAAATTCAACTTAATTTTTATTAAGATTATTAAAAATATAATTAAGTTACTGGATCAAGCAAAATAAAAATAAAAAATTTGAACTAATTTAATACTAGAGCTACTCTCGGAAACGAGGCATAGCCGAGTAAAGTGATTAATTTAAGTGAAATTGAAAATAGATTAGTACCATCATTATGATAACGCCTTAAAATTTCAATAAATTCATCCAAGAAAAAAGTCATAAATTAAGTGTTTGCTACTTTTGTAACATTGATTGAAATTAGGATTTCATAATTTCTAATCAGTACTAGGTGGTCTTAACACCTATAGTACTAGTACTGGATTTGATTTTCTAAATGTGTGATGGAATTTATTACTATCAGATTATTATTAGTTATTTTATTTATTAAATATTTATTTAAAAGTTTACTCCTTCTAATATATATAGGGGAAGTTCTCTTCCATTAGTTGGGGAGGTTTTCTATCAGGTCCTAACGATAATCTAAAGGCTTTATGCTGAATGACATCCTGCTTCTTTAAAAAATATTCACCGTATTACAAAATATTGGTCTCCCACACGTCCAAAAATTGATATAATCATAGATCTATTTATTAGCAGGCGTAGCCAGAACTTAGTTCTGGGGGGGGGGGGTTCGTGTTTATAGTTAGTTTTTTGAACAAAATGCTTTTATTCCAAATTAAAATTTACATATTTATTTTTTATTTTACAATTATTTGATATCGAGCAATAAATACTCCCTACCCATGACCATATTTATTGTTACAACAATGTTCTTTTTTTTTATTTTAATGATTTTTTAAAATTTTAGTGGGAAAATTTTGAAAAACCCCACGACTTGAATACTAGTTAGTTAAAAGTATATAAAGAAATACGTTGCTTTTATATATTAATAATAGGTGAAGTAAAAAGTTCTGAGTCTTTTCCGCTAGATGGCTTAAATGAGCCATATCTCACGATGTATACGTCGGATCTGGTCATTCTTTTTTGCGATTTAAAGGTGATATAACGCTTTAAATAAAGTTATTTGACAGTTTTGTGTTTGGTGAAGCCAGTTGTGTGTTAGAGCGTTCCAAAATAAGGTAAAAAAACGAGAAAATTCGATACATTCTTCAATACCACTACGACCAAGGGGAAAAAGCGGAGCAGGCGGCCAAAAAAATTAGTGCTGTTTATGGACCCAATACAGTATCGAATGCAACAGCAAAGTGGTGGTTCCAACGATTCCGTTCTGCTAATATGGACGTCGAAGATGGGACACTCTCTGGTAGGCCAATCCTCGAAAATGTCGATAAAATCATGGAAATTGTCGAGTCGAACCAGCATGCGAGCACTTATTCCATTGCCCAGGAACTGAAGATTAGCCAGAAAACCATTTGGAACCATTTGCATAAGGCTGGTCTCAAGAACAAGCTCGATGTATGGAAGCCACACGAATTGACACAAAAGACATTTTTGGACCGAAATGATGCCTGCGATTTTTTGCTGAATCGATGGCGATGGCGATTGGGATGGTGACTGTCGATGAAAAATGGGTCACATACTAGAACAATAGGCAAAAAAGATCGTGTTCCAAGCGCGGTGAGCCGGCCCAAACGATCGCCAAGTCCGGATTAACGGCCAAGATGGTTTTACTGTGTGTTTGGTGGGATTGATCACCAACTATGAGGTGCTCCCATCGGGCCAATCACTCAATTCGGACTAATATTGTCAACTACTGACCAGATTGAAGCAGGCGATCGACGAGAAGCGGCCAGAATTGGCCAATAGTAAGGGTGTTGTGTTCCATCAAGCCAGGCCACACACATTGTTAACGACGCGCCAGAAGCTCCGAGAGCTTGGATGGGAGGTTATATCGCACCCACCGTATAGCCCAGACCTGCCACAAAGCGATTATCACCTTTTCAACCATTTGCAAAATTTACTTGATGGTACAAAACTGGCCTCAAGAGAAGCTTAATGAGCTGGTCAAGTTTTTCATCAATAGGGGCCAGGACTTCTTCAACCCCGGAATTATGAGATTGCCTTCAAAAAGTACAAAAGTTATCGAACAAAACGGCGCATATTTGATCTAAATCGGAAAATCCTAACTTGGTTTATTTTATCGCCGAAATAAAGAGAAAAAAGGCTCAGAACTTTTTACTTCACCTATTATTATAGTCGAGGTAAATTAGAAAAAAAAAAAACATTAATCGGTAAAGATCTGAATTTTGTTATACATGCTTATTACGGCTTCCCATTGAACATACTAAGGGTCTCCGTCAAAATCTGTTGCGCTCGAGCCGCAATCTAGGAAAAAAGGTACACTTTTTCAGTTTTTCGCCTATATCTCGGCAACTAAAACTGATACGAAAAAAATGTTCAGATAAAAAATATAGTTTATTAAATTTACTATAAAAAGTAAATCAACATTTCTTTTATATCTCAAATATTTTGGCTGTAAACCGTCGTTGAATAGAGAAGAATTTTCTGAAGGTGTGATAACGATGTCGATTTAAAGATCTCTCACTAGCAGGCGCATTATACTGGGTGTTTCTAAAAGTGATGCACAATATTTTAAGGGGTGATTTTTCAGCAAATATTAGGCAGATCTTTCACATAATTTTTTGTTCAAAACCCCATTCCCTCCGAGTTACAACCCTCTAAAGTTAGGCGGCAGCTGCCGTAGGGAGTAACAATGAGAAATTTGACTGTAACTTGGAGGGGAAGGGGTTTTGAACAAAAATTATATTAAAGACCACCTTAATATTTGCTGAAAAATTACCCCTTAAAATATTTACCATCAACTTAGAAACATCTTGTATAATGCGCCTGCTAGTGAGAGATAAAAAATTATTTAAATCGACATCGTTTCACACCTTCACAAAATTCTTCTCAATTTATCGTTGCATTACAGCTAAAGTATTAGAGATAACAAAAAATGTTAATTTACTTTTTTTATAGGAAATTTAATAAACTATATTTTTTATCTGAACAATTTTTTCGTATCAGTTTTAGCTGCCTAGATATAGGCAAAAAACTGAAAAAGTGTACCTTTTTCCTAGCTCGAGCGCAACAGATTTTGACGGCGACTTTTAGTATGTTCACTGGGAAGCTGTAATAAGCATGTATACAGAAATTCAGATTTTTACCGATTAATGTTTTTATTTGTCGAAAATTGGTCTAATTTGACTGGACTATTAACCCATATCTTCTCAACACCAAAATGTATTTTACATTTTTGCTGTTTACTTAACTTTAGATTTGACAGATAGATAGGACCTGCCTCTGGGGAGGGGGGGTCGACCCCTAAAGTAGTAGTATTTCATTTTTTAATTTATTGCAGAAATTATAATCGCAAGATTTAAAACTAGCAATGCTAAATTTATATTAGATTTATAGGTAATATCCAAACGCCTATCCAATACATTCAAATTAATATTATAACTATTTCAAATTAATATGAGAAATCATATGACTAAATATTTTAGCACAGACTGTTTCCTGTCCGAACTGGTTAGCGCTAAGAGACCAAGTAACGTTTATAGCGTCTTGACTAGGCTGAACAAGTTCTCACAGGCAAGAAGGGCGGCTAAACAACGGAAGTGTGCTAGTAAGCCTCTCGAGGGTTAGAAGAAATAAAATAAAAACTCACGAGGTGAAGCTGACTGACTCGGAGAGACTCGCTTGCAATCTGGATTAGCCACCTCATTCGACTGGACACTGAAATTCAGAAATAGTAAATTAATATTAAAATTATGAAATATATTTATACATGTATATGAGAGAAAGAGAGAAGGTGAAATCAAATCAAAGTTAAACTCATACACTCACCGGCAAAAAAACGCAACACCTAATTTTTTTTATTTTTAATATTTTAATTTTATAATATTTATTTTTGAACATATAAAAATCATTAATATAATTTCTAGGATAATTTTAAATATACAAATTTTAATTAAAGTTTAAAAATGTTACTTTAAAGTTTATTTTTTCAAAAAAGTTCTAATATAAATGTAAATTGTCCCACTTAATTATCACAAATAATCACCAAGCGGCTCATCTTTTAATGATTTTTCGCAACTGAAAATCACAAAATTTAATTTTGTGGAAAAAATGTATTGTTAATCTAATTTAACAAAATTTGATATTTGAAAACAATGTTAGCGATTTGTAATTAAATTATTAATAATATAGATTAAAAGTGTTTAAAGTTATATAAAATGACTTTAAAAATTATATAAATGTTTTAACTTTGCTAAAAAATTGATTTTATAAAAGCAAAACATTAAAAATACAACAAAAAAAATTAGGTGTTGCGTTTTTTTGCCGGTGAGTGTATTATAAGAAAAATTTTCCAAGCCAATATACATATGATTAGAAAAAATAAAGCAATCGAAAAACGATTAATTAAATTCAAAACGATTCGAGAAAAATTTTCCCTTTATCAATCGAAAAATTAGAAAAATAAATACAAACACTTAATGCAACTACGAAACTATAAGCTTCATATTTTTTCAAATTTTCACGAAATTTTTTAATTTTATAAAACGATTTACAATTTTTTTTATAAAGAATTGTATCTATTTTAATTAATAAAATAATCAATAATTTTTTCAAATGAGATTACACAGGTTAAGAGAGAGATAGACGTTCACCTTAAGAGTTTTCATCTTCCAGAGGATTAATTGTGATTAATTAGTTTAAAAATTAAAATATAACAGTTTTTAAAGAAAAACTACCTAAAAAATGAAAAGAAAATAGTTCAAGATTGCGTTGTGGCGGGGGGGGGGGGGGGGTGGTGGATGGGGTCTCTTCTGAGGCCAAACTAAATAGGATCGCCTGCCTGGACTAGCAAATCCAATTCCTAATGGAGTTCGTTTTACTTTTTAAACGGAACCCTAAAAATGAGTTAATTCAATACCTGAGTTCCCTAATCGATTAATATAGGATCCTATTTATTTAATATATACTCTCAAGATATTTTGAACATTATTTATTGGTATTCTAGAGTTATTAATATTAATTTTTTAAAAGTGTGTCTCAATGGAGCTTTTCTCGAATCATATCATTTCTTATTCTATTAATTTGAAAATCTCCTAAATGGTTTATAATTTCATATAAGAATTAAATATTGCTAATTTCTTTCCATCGCGAACACGCAAAGCAAATTGAAATTAAATCGAGAAGATTGCAACCACGCAATTTTATAAATTAAAAGTTAAATACCTGGAGAAGTTTTTTCATTTGAGTTTTTTGCGCTTGCTTTTAGGTATTTAAGATTAAGTAGAAAACATTTTTATCTATTTAAATTTGCTCGATGACTGCCTCTTAAGTTTTTCATCTTGATGATGGGAGCCAATTCTTTATTCATCTTTCTCCATTCCACGCCGGTGAAATTTAATTAAGCAACACGTCATGAAGATAATGAAAAAAAAAATATTTCGAGTAATAATATCCTCACTTTTAAAGTACATTACGCGAGAGACTTCTGTCATGTTGATTTAAGAATTTACTTCAGTCTTCAACGATAATTGGATTAGAAAAGAAGATATTTTTAGATGATTTGTTCGTCCAAAATAATATTTACATCCAAGCAAAATAATGAAATAATGGAAAATTCCGGATTTCCTGTCCACTCACACTTTTATATATTATATACAAAAAATAAATATAAAAAATAAAAATCGACCAAATAGATTGAAACCGCATACTGGGGGTTCTGAATCTGTTATAAATATACAGGATGTTTCAGGAGGAATAGTAAATATTTTAGGAGGTGGTAGTATAGGACGAATTGCAATAAAAAATTCCATATAACATTTGTCCAATTTTTATTGAGTACAGAGATTCAGCTATTTGTTAACCGACTTCAAAAAAGGAGGAGGTTCTCTATTCGACTGAATTTTTTTTTTTTTTTGTGTGCCTATGTTACCTCATATCTCCGCCAATTGTCAACCGATTTTGAAAAAATTTTTGCATTGGGTCCAGTCTAGCTTCCGATTGGTCCCATTTTTTTCGATTTTTTTTCATAGGTATTAGACCTTTTTTATTAGGTTTGTTTAGACCTAACCTCTTTGTTTATGAACCGATTTCGATGGTTCTTTTTTTATCCGAAAGGGGGTGTCTTAGGGATGGTGTCATATTAATTTGGTCAAGTTCTGATGATATGATCACTATTAATAACATCACTAAAAAGAGAAAATAAAAATTTTTAAGAAAAAAATAAAAACCGACTTCAAAAAAATTAAATGCAACAAATAAAATACACTAAAAGGTATAAAATAATTATTATCTTATTTAGTTACAACTAAACGACGAAATATTAACACGAAATTACTTTTTGAATTCGGTACCAAACAAACTATACCTATAAGCGAGCATATCCTCCAAACGTACTAAGTAAGATCCGTCGAGTGCGATTCATAAAAGGTATATGTTTGGCACCGACTTCAAAAAGTGGTTTCGTGTTAATATTTCGTCGTTTAGTTGTAACTAAATAAGATAATAATTATTTTATACCTTTTAGTGTATTTTATTTGTTGCATTTGATTTTTTGAGGTCGGTTTTTATTTTTTCTTAAAAATTTTTATATATAACCCCATATCGGCATACTCAGCATGTATAAATACGTGCGGCATGTTTACACGCTGCAGTACAGTAAACTTGGTCAACAAATCACAATGAAAACTTTCATGTAAACTAAAGCACAACTTCACAACTTTAACATCAACACTTTACTGCTGGCATTCGATAAATACGCCCATAGCAACCGGTGTACCAAGACCCGGAACGAAAATGCATTGAACTCAGCTGTATCTCTGTACTCAATAAACACTGGCCACATGTTATATGACATTTTTTATTGTAATTCGTCTATACTACCACCTCCTAAAATATTTACTGTTCCTCCTGAAACATCCTGTATATTAAAGTTGATGAGAATTAACAAATCCTAATTTAATTTGCGTATTTTTAGCTGTTTGCTCATTAATTATTATCTAGTGAATTTTTAAATCTGATCTAAAATAAAAGGGGACTTAAAGGAAAAGGTAGTGCACAAGAGTAGCGCCTCACACTAAAATCTACAAGCTACTATTTTGTATGTCATATACCAATATTCAAAATTAATACGGGTAGGTTAGTTTTATTAATGCGAGCTTTTATTTAACCTAATCCTCTGTTTTTATCTGTTCATCTGTCTTCCTTGGTAGAATATTGTAAACGAATTTTGACCTTCTACCGAACCGATTTTCTTGATATTTCGCATACATTATTATTTAGATAACAATAAAATATGAGCAAAAATCAACTACCCGAAACTAGGGGGGCAAAAATTAAAATTATAGGCTCTTTGTCAGTATCTGAACCAAATTTTTCAGTCACTCTTTAGGACACAGTGTAACTATTGGTGTATTCGAGGGCTTAACCGCTATTGGAATTAGGTGTACGCGTCTTTGGAATTATGTGATATTATTTTAGCACTCATTAGATAATGCCCCTACATCCAGGTTTACTTAAAAATGAAAGTGGATGTAGGTCTACACGATATTAGGTCGCGGTTCACCCCTCGAATGTATATATCAACTAAAATGGCGTATGTAAACGGGGTAGCAGTGCAAAAATTAAAATTTTAGATTCTGTCCGATCTGAACCAAATTTTACCCAGATATTAGTTTTTCTAGCCATGCAGAAGAATTACTGTAAATAATCTTCCCGAAATCTAAGTTTTTTAAATTTGAAGACTAAAACTTAGAAAATCAATATATATTTAAAAAAAAAAAAAAATTAAAAAGCAGAAAACAAATTTTTCTTTAGTAACCTAAAATTTTGCTTATCCACGTGACTAAAAATTATAGCGTGGGCCCTTTTAACTTTAAATTTAATATTAAAATAACAAGCTATGCTTATATTGTTAGTTATATGATTAAGCGAAAACTAAAAAAAATCATTTTCAATTTTTTAGTACATTTTGAAATAAAAGACTGTTTTTATTTGTAAGTATTTTTTACACGTTGTATTTTAATTTTTCTTTTATAAATATTAGCGGGCTGGATAACATTTCCTTGGGAGCCGGATCCCGTTCTGGGTTGACGACCCCTGGTTTAATAATATATTACTTAATATGTATATATTTGTTTGATTTATTTATTTTTCTTAGTCTCATTCTTCTTTTTTGCATCAGAATGAATCCGGTAGGGTCGAGATTTCTTTTCTATTTCAAAAATATCTAATCATTTCTATCTGTGGAGAAAGACTGCAATTTTGATCTAAAAATAAAATGCTTATTTTTTTTTGACACTTTGCTTCCGAGGGAGGAATAATCTCTTTCGTTCTGCTTGCACCCACCCTCCGTCTCTGTCTTGCCCTCTATCGTTTTCATCTGATTAGATTTACCTGCTTTTCTTTTTCGTTTCCGTCCAAACGGGTTAGTGGTTTTGAGTTTGCGCATCTACGGGGGTGGGGGTGCGGGGGTGCAAGCCACCTTCAAGGGGTGCATGCCGACGCTCCTCAGTGTCTCTTTGATCAGCGCGGAGAGCGCCCCGTGATCACCGAAACTCCATAGTACACGGAGAAACGGCGAAAATCGAATTTTTTCTATATTGAATTTATTTGATATAGACAAATGATGTGACTAAAGAAAATGAAATGAAAGAATTTTCCTGACCTGGAATAATGGTCGATCTTGCTAAATCACGTCGTGTCCCGACCAAATGGCAATCATCGGGGCGACCTCTGTTCGTTCGAACCGTCTACGTCGATGGGCTCCGCCACGCTATTTTATCAGCGGATGACCCTGTGATTCAATACGTGCGAACATCGCCCAAAGGTCGAAGGTGGTCGTCATCGGTTGCTGATCAGCCCGTAACTGTTCCTGTTCATTCACGAGATCCAGATTCTGAACTGTCATGCTGTCTTGTCAAATTAGCGCTGGAGCAGAAAGCCCCTGCTCAACGCCGTCGCGCTGATAAGAAGAAGTATACACGTCCGACAAGTACCGAATCAAGCACAAGCGACGACAATTGTGAAGATCCATCGTCTCCAGATCTAATGGAACCGTCTACTTTTTCTCGGCGTGGTAGTTCCATCTCAGAACGGGTATTGCAATGGTTAGATTTGGCAGGACGAAATGAAGATACGCTTCCAATTGATCTTAATCCACGACGATACATGTCGCCTCCTTCCCGACGACGTCGAACACATGTTGTATCCTCTGCACCAGCTCGAACACGTGTCCCCCCCGCAGCATCATCGCCGCCACCCACACCCTCGATCCCACTTCCGCCCCTAGTTCCTCCGCAAACGCTGAAATCAGAAACAACTTCAATAACAACAACAACAACAACAACAACAACAACGAAACTTGCACCAATTAGCAAACAACTCTCCACCCCTCGGCCTCAACTCCATATCTTCCTCCCTTGGCCAATCGAGGGCACCGATGACAATGATTAAGATCACGCACAGGGACAATCAATCACCCGAAGCAACAAATTTGTACAACTTTTGCTTAGGCTTCTTTATTTTGTGGCAAACTTCAGTAAATAGTTGAAAATGATTAACTTAGAAAATAATCAGTGAAGTAACAAACAATCTAGCCAAGTAAATTCATTATTTAATTTTCATTCCAATATCAAAACATTAACTAATAGTGTTTTGCTTTGCTAAAAAACATTAATTCTTGATTTATTATTTTCTCTTCTAAAGCCAAAGCTTAAATAGTATAATTCAGCGAAATAATTGCTATTCTTGGTCCTGATCTAGTGCAGAGGTGGGCGTGAAGAATTTTGTTCGCCTAGAGGCATTGTTTTTAAGAAGGCGCCAATCATTATCATAACAATTTTACTCAAAAAAATGATTATACTTTAACATGCACTGTATTTTAAGATTACTTCCAAGCCAACGCACTGTTAATATATTCAAAAAATAAAAAAAATATATAGGTATATATCAGAGAGATAATAAATTCACTTTACATTATCGAATTCTATCTCTTTGGATAATATTTATGACATAAACTATGATATAAATAAAGTTTTTGTTTTGAAAAAGTCTTGAGGAATGAAAGATTTTCCACCAAATAAATAACAATCGTTTTATTTTTGAAAATTATTTTTATTGTGCAATTTTTTTGTGGATTTAACATGCAAAATTCACATATTTTATTTTTTCCAATTATTATATAATTATAAAATTTGAAATATATTTTATTAATTATAATAAAAATAAAAATTTATTCTCTGTTACTTCTCCACGAGTTTATCAATTTATGTAGTTATTTATTTTTGTAAGACAAAATTAAAGACAATGAATGGCCTCTGCATGATGAAAATAAATATATACACATATTTTGAAATAAATTCTTCATTGTTTTATTTTATTAAATTAATACAATTCTTTATAATTAATAAGTTGTTGTAGGGAAAATTCTTTATAATAACAATCATTAAACATTTATTAATTATCCAAACGTTTGGGGAGAAATTCTCGTTTTATCAATTAGATAATTTAGAAAAAAGAAAGAATTATTAAACAACTCTCAGCTAATTGATTTACTCTATTACTCTTGAGGTTTTTTATTATTCTTTCATAAAGCATCTAAATTTTTCATTTTTTACTTTATCCAATGCGAAGCATGGGTAAAGTATTGTAATCGGTCTCGTGGCAAGCGCGATTTCAAAGGGTCCTCAGGTAAAGACTACGGAACCCATGGTCTCAATTAAAGTCACAAATTTTAGATTGAATTTTAGCACGTGACGGTTTTGCTAAAAATTAATTGGGGTCTCGTCCAAAGGCTAAAAAGTGCGATTTTTTCAGGAACTGCGTGCGCGATGGATGTTATCGTTTTTTCGCCCATGATTTTTTCCACACCTTTGAACCGATTGAAATGAAATTGAAAACATATAATTATTTTAACAAAATGAAGCGCTGATTAGTTTTTGGTACATATCGGCCCACAAACATTAGTACTTTTTTCAAAACTTTTTTAGTTTTTTCTAAATATTTTGAAAATGACTAAACCAATTTTGATGAAATTTAATATTGTAATTAAGAACCGCGAGGGCCACCAAAAAGGTCATATAAAGTTTTTTTGTAAAATCATATTTTAAAGTACTTTACCCTAGAATAAGATAGTACATTGGATAAAGTTTGGCAACGGCCCGTTTCAGTTTATTTTTTTTTCATTGATAAGGGAAGAATTTTTAACGAAAAGTTTGGATAATTAATAAACGTTTTATTATTTTTTTATTAAGAAAACTGTTTTTATTTAATATATATATATATATATATATAATTTTATTTGTTCGACTATAGTTTCGAAAGATTAAGCCTATGTCCAGTTCTTTTAATAAATAATTTATTTACTTTTTATTTTTAGTCTAAGCCTCCATTGAATGAATATCCCGGCCAGGTAGTTGTCATTCACTTCAACGAAAACTATTCGCATCAAGCATTATTTTATTTGCTCATGAAATCAACTGCTCTGGTATTCTCAGCAAAAGAAATTTTATTTTTATTCAATTTTCACTTAATATTTAGGAATATAAATAAAGATTATATTCTCTTTTATAGTTAAAGATGTGGAGTAAGTCGAAAAATTTATTTTGGGCAATTTGCTAAAGACACTATTTAAATTTAATTTGTGATTGAAAACTAGTGAATTTTTTGAATTTAAAAACATCAGCTTCTCAGGAAGTATTCTCCAATATTAAATCTACTTAAGAAAAATAAATTAAAAGCCTGAATTAAAAATGTTATTAGATATGTTTAATTTAGATCTCAGAAGAGTCTACTTTGAGAATCGAATCCAAATGCCAGACATACTTTCCAGGAGTTGGTTGACTTAAATGAAATCTAAATTAAACATATCTAATAACATCTTTGATACTGGCTTTAAATTTGTTATTTCTAGAGTAAATTTAAATTTACATGATATTTCCTTACATATTAAAAAAAATATTATCAAGTGTTGCTCTAACACAAGACATTATGATCTCTGAAATGAGTAGAAATCGTTTTGAAGTGATAACTTCTTTTGGCGCGCCTTGCACACTTTTTATTTTACTTGGCAGTAAATGGGATTGAGGCGTCACGCGTCACGCTGTAACGGTTCCCACGCGTCACGGTTGGGGTCTGTGTCTAGCCACAGATGGCGTTGCAGCATTAACTCTTGAGATAAAATTAATATCTTATATTTGAATTTTGGACTCATGTACATTATTATTTTCCTGGGCAGTAAATGAGATTGAGCCGTCACATCACGCATCGCGCGTCACGTCACGGTTGGGCTGTGAACTAGTACTAGTTCAATCATTATCGGAAAATATATATATTATTCCTTTTCAAAAAATAATAAAATTATTAAAATTTATATTTTTGTAAAAAATAAATTGTGTTTAAGTAAACTTGTAATTATATTTATGTTATGTTATTTTTAAATATTAGGTATATTATATTATTATATTTAATTTTTTAGTTTTTTTTATTCAGGATTTTGGACTAAATATTTCTACTTTACGATTTAGCCGAAATAAAATATAATAAAATAATATTTGAAAATAACATAAATATATTTAACATATCCCAAAAAACTAATTAAAAGTTTACTTAAAAAATTTATTTTTTTATAAAAATATAAATTTTAATAATTTTAGAATATTATAATTATAAATGCCATATAAGTTATCACTTCTGTCGTGTGGTCTTAAGCACACACCCGAATTTTTTATTTTAACTAGCTTCTTTTGATCCCCAGCATCTAAATTCAAATCCCACCAATGTTTTAACTGAAGACTATTTAGCTTGGTAAGATCAATTTATCTCTCCAGTCCCAAAACAAAAAAAATCCAATCTTTTTATTGATTGTCTTCCAGAAAAAGTTGTATTAATTCAATTCTATATAATAATTGTATTTTTCAATCAACTGATGTTTGCTTTTATTTGATTAATTGTTAATTTAAGGATAATAAATCATTAAATAAATTTTTAATCCTCAGGAAATTATATAAAAGGTGTAAAGGTGTAAATTACTAATGGGGTAACCTAATAAAAAGCTTTCTAATTACAAAAAGTTTTTTTTAAGTAAATTTTTGGTTTATCTATTTAATATTGGTTTATTTTATTTATTTATTTATTAGAAAGACCATTAAATCCATCCGCTTCTCTCGCCGAAATCACATAATACTACTCGTATAAATAGGTACTCGAAAATCTAATTATAAAATATCTTTTAAAATTTTATTCAATATACTTTGATTAAAATATTAATATGTATATACCTATTATATTATTTTTAAAAAATTTGGGCCTTTCAAAAAAACATTTCTTTAGGCTTGATTACTATTTCTTTCTTTGCTAATTTATAAATCAATATATTTTATTCTTGATCAAAATGTTCTCAATTTGTCATTTAAACAAGATCCATTAATTCCTTCAAAAGGTCTAAGTCAGGCTTTACTTAACTTAATTCACCATTTATTGACTTGATTTTTTTCACTAACAACGACCCTTCTTAATAATCTCCTTTTCACTTTATAATAAAATTAATTATAATAGTGTCTTTAAAATAAATAAAAAAATATTTTACTTGGATAAATAAATAAATATAATACTTAACCAATTTATGTAAAAAAGTTATACTAGAAAAGGCAGCTTTAAAAAATACAATAATAAAACTAAGATACGAGGTAGGTTTTGTGAAACCTACCTCGTATCTTAGTTTTATTATTATATTAAAATGTTTCACCTAGAACCAACACCGAACTCCTTAAAAAGTTATTAAAAAAATACCAATTTTTACCTATTTTCTACATATTCTATACGTAAATAAGTAAAGAGCTAATTTTTTTATCTTTTCTATACCGATATTCTGGATGAAAATTTAATGATTTTCAGATTACACATGGTAGGTATTAATAGAAAATTATATGTAGTACAGGTTTTTCGAGGCAGATAAAAATATTGTATTATAAGGGTCAATCACCAAATAAATAAATTAAGGAAAAAGTATGACCTTATTCAGCGGTGTACTTTGCAGCGGTTCTCTGCAATTTTTTAATAAATTTGTAAATTTTTAGTCAGCGAACGGTTTGGGTTCGAAAATTGAAACTTATTAACATAAACTAAGGGTGTTAAATTACAACACCTCGTTAGCTACATAACAGATCTTCCATTTTAATGAATTGATTATTTTCTCATCTTCTGAATTTTTCTAGCTGAAGTTATAAAGCTAGAAATCCTAAAATCTAACCATTGGTATCTAAAAAAATCTCATCTCATCTCTTTGCAATTGTTTGTTATAAGCTGAAATTTTCAAATTTTCTTTTTTTTTCATTCATTTCAAACCCCGCGCCGCGACACTCCTACTTTACACCCCCTTCCTTGATTTCAATTGGATTAAAAATGACACTTGATAAATACACTAATTTTTAAAAAAAAATCGTTATAGCCGTTTTTGAGAAAATTAAAAAAAAAACGCAAAATCTTTCATGTAAATGTTCACTTCCGGTCTTCCGATTTCAACCATGAGCTTGCTGTACTCCTACCATATATCAAGCTTAAGTTTCGAATTTCGTAGCTCTGAGACTTATGGTTGCGAAACGCAGAGGGGGGGGGGTACATCCTTACGTAGGTACGTAAACATCAACTTCCGGTTTTTCTATTTTAGCCAAAATCTTGTTATGCTTCTTGTAACCTCTAGATAGCTTATGTTTCAAATTTCAAGGCTCTGCGGCCTTCCGAAGACGAGATATGAACGATTAAAATATTTATTTTACGACACTCCTAATTTACAACCCCTTCCTTTAATTCAATCGGATTGAAAATTTGACACAACTATTAACTCATGACACTTGATAAATACACTAATTTTTAAAAAAATCGTTATTGCCGTTTTTGAGAAAAAAAAACGAAATAATGGAAGGGGTGTAAATTAGTAGTGTCGCGATGACTTAAAATAAATGAAAATGTGAAAGTCGTGTGGTGAACACACCAGTTTATTTTTATTTAATTCTAAAGCCAAATAAAAATCGACCTTTCTATCAGAATTTTAAATTAAAAATAATATTAATATATAGCTTTTAACTGAAGCAAAAAGTTGCCGCGAGCATCGCTCGGTGGCTTCAGGTACAAACATAATAATTATATAAAGAAACATATAGAAGTATTTTTACAGGCCACAAAATAGTGTCACTTATAGACTTTTACATGCACTAATTCTTGCTTTATGAAAAAATATGATGTAATAGGCAAAAAAGAAATTTATTTTAGGATTTAGCAGCCGAAAATTTAGAAGAATCACATAAAATTATCCAAACAACTTTTTCATCGTAGACCTGAGCTATTATTTTATTAGTTTTACCAGCCAAATTCATAAGTTCACTATCTTGATTATACTCGATAGCCGTGGATCTTAAATCTTAACATATTTTATTTGAGGACAAGAGCGCACGCAGAAAGGAGTAGTATTTTCCCGCGCCCTAGATTTGATATTATTCATTTATTTATTACGAATTTTGATAGGCATGTTTCATTATCGCATAAGCCTAGTCTTAGGTGATTTTTCAATCTCAAACTTGAACGATTCTTCATGTGGATTTACTTAAAACAATATTTCTTCCCTGTTACTATTCCCAGTGTGTTGTTAATTTAGAGAATGTTTTTCAGCGTTAAAATTTATTAACGTTTCTATTTTCAAATTGAAAGTTTTTTGTCGAGAGAGCAGAATTTTTAATGTCTTCTGATTGAATTATAAATTTTATTTAAAACGAGACTATATAACTTTCCATTCATACATTAATTCCTGTGAATCAATTGTAATAGACTGACGAAGAGGGCATCGCTCTCGAAACTATAGTCTCGTTATAAATAAAATTTATTCACAAAGAGAAACAAAGAGGTTGTCCTCTGTTTGATGCAAATAAACATACACCCATATATATATCGAAATTATATATCTGTATATATATTATTTATTTGTTTGAGACTATAATTTCGAAGACTTGGTCTTCATCATCAGTCTTTTTTAATAATAAATATTATTTTTCATGGAGTCAATACCGTATGGATATTGAAAATTTTCGATCTTTATAATAAAGTATCAAGCAGAGGACAACCTCTTTGTTCTTCTTTCTGAATCAACAACTCTGTTACTCGTCAAAACAAAAACTTTTCAATTAAATAAAATTTATAATTCCAACAGAAGACACACTTTTTATTGTCTCCTTCAGTTTGTATTTTTATCTAAATAATATAATTGAGCTACTTTTTTTAAAGGCGCCTTAACGACAGGAATAAAATTTATTTGAAGATAAGTAGGTAGTTTTACATTTAAAATGTTAAAATGAATAAGTAAGTTATTTATATTAAAACATGAATAATTTCGCACCTTACCTCTGAAAAAATTCTACTAGGACCCATGAAATATATTATACTATAAAGAAAATTTTTAATATTAAATGAAATAAAAAGTTAAATTTCAAGACTTGTAATGCTAAATGCAACATTTAGAAGATATCTGCAATTTTGAACACTACTTTCATATGAAAGGATCTTTAGAACGGCCTTTTTTTATGTATTTTTCCAATACCACCTCTAACCTTAACCATAACGTTTATTGAAATACTTCTTTCCATAAAAGAAAGCTTATGTTCCAAATGTGGACAATGGCTTGATTTGAAATAACAAAAAAAAAAAATTGTTTGAATGGTTGAATCTAGAAAGTTGAAACTAGACAGATAAACGGAAATATTTTTTGAAATTTCAGCTCATTAACCAAGTCACTGTTCAAGAGCCCCAAATACTATATTTTTTTCTAATTTTTCTCGTTTTTTTCATCTAAAGGATCTGAAACTAATAATATTAAGATCTGATCAGTTCTTTGCTATGAAAATATATTTTTGCACCAGAATTAACTTTCTGCGAGATTTCATTCTTGAATTATAATTTGTTAGTTAGAAAAAATTAGGTTTCAAAATTATTTTTCTTCACATTTCAAACATATCTAATCACGAATTATCAAAAAAAAAGCATAGTTTAAAAAACTAAAAAACACGCTTTTGTCAGTAATGCACTGAAAAGTACAAAATAATGTAATAAACTTTTTTATGTCCAATAACTAAGTCAAAATATGTGGGGCGCAGAAGCATGTACTTATAATTAATTTCGACAAAGTGACCACGTTATTTGTCTTAGTTATTGGACAAAAAATTTTTTTAAAAATTCTTACTTATAAAACTATTTTTCCAATATGTAATCAGTTTTCTTAGACTCCTGATGATGGGCTAACCCCCGAAATATATCGAATTCAAAACTCAATTTTGTTTTATTTCTTTTTTGTGAAACCTACCTCGTATCTTAGTTTTATTATTATATTAAAAAGTTTATTACATTATTTTATGCTTTTTAGTGCATTAATGACAAATACGTGTTTTTTAGTTTTAATTATTTTTATGGAGAAAAGTTTGCGGGAATTTAACAGAATGAAATGTTTTTATTACATGCTTTATATTAGCTTCACCTGTATGTATGTATGTATCTATCTATCAATGTGACTTTCATTCTGTTAAATTCCGCAAACATTTCTCTATAAAAATAATTAAGACTAATAAGTAAAAAAATAAATTATATTTAAAAAAAAAAACTAAAAACATGCTTCTAAAAAGTACAAAATAATGTAATACTTAATCAAAAAAGCGTGGGGCGTTTATTTGTCGAAATTAATTAAAAGTACATGTTTCTGCGCCCCACACTTTTTGATTTAAGTATTACATTATTTTGTACTTTTTAGAAGCATGTTTTTTAGTTTTTTTAAAATATAATTTTTATATAATTTCATTTAAATTGAGTAAACAATTATTTTTATAGAGAAATGTTTGGAGAATTTAACAGAACAAAAGTCACATTGATACATACATTAATGCTGGTGGAGCTAATAAAAGTGTATTAAAAATGTGAGCAAATCACTACTCAGGTCGTCCATGCTGTGCTTGCTAGACGTGCCGACTAATAACTAGGTACTATCATTAATGTGAAGTAGAAATAAAGATTATGTGATATTTTTATAAATATCATATAGTAGATTACAGGGGTTCCCAAACTTTTCCGAGTCGCGGCGCCTTTTTCCAATTAAAATTTTGCTATGGCTCCCTATTAGATAATATTTATTTTGGCCTCGCAGGAGGGGGCCTCCTCTTACAACAGATAAGAAGTTTACAAAATTTGGTCTATACTTTGGTAGCAATATTTACATTTCTCTCTCTCTCTATTTGCAGTAGTAGCATTTATCTTAGTATTCTATACATATGTCAAAAAATATTTTTGATAAAAACAATAAAAAACTAAAAATATTTACAAAAATAAAAAGAATGAACAGAAAAACACGAACAAAAGCAAAAAAATGAATATAAGTCGAAAATATGAATAAAAACAAAAGTCAAATAAGTACAAAATAAAAAGTCAAAAACACAAAATAAAATAAAAAATATATACAGGAATAAAAAATATGTTCAAAACAAAACAAAAAGTAAAAGTATGTCTAATCGTAATTAAGAGATAAAAATAAATAATAAATAATTTTTTAGCTTCTCACTTTTTTTGTCTAGCTAGGCCAAATGTCTTTCTTCAATTAATTATGAACCTTCGCGGCTCCCCGGGGCGCCGCGGCGCACAGTTGGTAACCTCTGGTATAGTATATATTTATATATACCTCTCATATTAGTGTATATATATATAGAGAGAGAGAGAAAAAAAATAAAATAAGGGTAGGTTACCTTGGATTGGATGAGTGAGTTGGTCGTGGATGTCGCCTAGCGACTTTCCCGAGGCCAAATGAAGCAAAACATAAATTTGAAAGAACACCGTTACTCGATAAGATAACCCAGCCAATAAATATTCTCCGAAATATTAAGAAATCCTTTCTGAAATTCCCAAATACATTTTTTATGCAATTTGCTATTTTTTTATTATAATAATTTAATGAACGAGACAAATTATATATATATATATATAATATAGCGTATAATTTATTAAGGTAACCGGTTTAAAAGGTAATTTGATTAATTCAAAGTCATCTTAATCTTCTCTTTTACAAAAAAATTTAATAAATTTTACTAAAATTGTGGTAAAACTAATTCACTCAAATTTTAAAAATTTAATTGCCTATAGAAACATGAATAATCTGTGCCTCCCCCCACTCCAGAATAAAATTCTGCCTTTAAATGAAATATCGATTTTTTTACGAATTGTAAAAAAAAAATATGGTAAAACATTGAACAGATTTCATCAACATTGAATATATTTTTCAAAAATACCTTCACAGACATTTGTGTAAACTGTCAAGTCTGGAGTAAGAAAGAACCCGACTACAAATTCCATTTACAATTTTTACTACTTACTTTATTCAACTCAAGGAAAGCGTGTGCACCTACTTCCACTTTCATTTCCAAGTAGAAGTCAATAGATGAAGGGACATTATCTAATGAATTCCAAAATAATTCCACTTAATTCCAAAGATGTGTGTGTACACCTAATTCCAATCGCGGTCACCCCTCTTGGAGCTAAACGGATCCATTTGTCTTAATATTTCTTTGTTTTCTGCAGAATAGCGAAATTTAGAAACACTAGCCTCTAGCGAAAGAAGACCTTGCCAAAACATCCAGAATGTGCCTCTAAGATCAATTTAACCAAAAAAATGCACACCTCCAGAGTTCGAACAAGATATCACTGGTCACCTTTTAAAATCGATAAATTCATGTTCAAGCCCGATAAATAAAATCTATCTAACTATATACAAAAGGATTGTCGGCATTTTTAACCGACTTCAAAAAAGGAGGAGGTTCTCAATTCAACTGATTTTTTTTTTTTTTTTGTATCTATGTTACCTGATATCTTCGCCAATTGTGAACCGATTTTGATGATTTTTTTGCACTGGGTTCAGTATATTTTCCGATTGGTCCTTTTTTTATTGGTATTGGACCTTTGTTGTTATATTTGTTCAGGCATAATTTCTTTGTTTATAAACCGATTTTAATGATTCTTTCCTCTTTTGGATCAGTATAGCTCCAAGATAGTCAAGATACCTAACTATTTATTTATTTATTTATTTTATGTATGTTCAGCGAGAACCGATTCGATGATTCTTTTTTATGAGAAAGATGGTACCCTAGGGGTGGTCCCAAATTAATTTAGACAAGTTCTAATGATATGATCAATGACGAAATAACGGAAATCTCCAATTCTTATGAGCAAATAATCGAAATTATAATAAATAAAATCTTTTATAAAATAAATCTTAAAACATTCATTTAAAACCCGCAAATGTTTCAAGAGAATTTCGATATTTATGAATTGAATTTTATTATCATTGTCTGATTCATTCACCTGACGCTTTCTCTTACGAGATGCATGCAAGGTATTATAATAAGTCACTATTAATAACATCACTAAAAATAGAAAAATAAAAATAATTTTTATAAAAAAAAAATAAAACCAACTTCAAAAAATATAAATGCAATAAATAAAATAATAAGAACTCAAAAATAAAATAAAATGCACTAAAAGGTATAAACTAATTATCTAATTTAGTTACAACTAAACGACGAAATATTAATATGAAATCACTTCTTTGAAGTCGGTGCCAAAGAAACTATATAAGTGAGCGTACTCGCCAAACGTACTAAGTAAGATCCGTCTAGTGCGATTCATAAAATGTATATTTTTGGCACCGACTTCAAAAAGTGATTTTATGTTAATATTTCGTCGTTTAGTTGTAACTAAATTAGATAATTATTTTATACCTTTTAGTTGATTTTATTTTATTTTTGAGTTATCATCATTTTGTTTGTTGCATTTAATTTTTTTGAAGTCGATTTTTACTTTATCCAATGGGGAAAGTATTGTAATCGGTCTCGCGGCAAGCGCGACTTCAAAGGGTCCTCAGGTAAAGACTACGGAACCCATGGTCTGAATTAAGGTCACAAATTGTAGTATTCAATGAGATTGAATTTTAGCACGTGACGGTTTTGCCAAAAATTACCTGGAATCTCGTCGAGAGGCCAAAAAGTGCCATCTTTTTTGGAAGTGCGTGCGGATGGATGGATGGATGTTATCGTTTTTTTCGTCCACGATTTTTTCCACACCTTTGCACCGATTGAAATGAAATTGAAAACCTATCATCATTTTAATAAAATGAAGCGCTGATTAGTTTTTGGTACATATCGGCCCAGAAACATTAGTATTATACAACATTATTTATTTCAGTACTTTTTTAGTTTTTTCTAAATATCTTTAAAATGACTTAACCAATTTGGATGAAATTTAATATCCTAATTAAGTACCTTGGGGCCGACATAAAAGGGTTAAATAAAGTTTTTAGTAAAATTATATTTTAAAGTACTTTACTCTAAAGTAAGATTTTTAAATTCTTTAAAATTTATTCATTTTATCTGTTTAATATAGGACTCATTTAACCTAACTAAGTAAGAGTGGATAGGCTTTTCTCTGTGAAATGCTAAAAATTTGGGAGGAAAGTTTATAAGTAACCATAGCAACTGCGTTCTTTTCTTATCCGTTACCTTTGCTGAAGACAGAGGAATCGACTTAAAACCAAAAATACCTATTGATTCTCATCTAGTACTTGAGGAATATCCATTCTATATTGGATTTTTGACGTTTCGGTTTTTATTGGTAACCATTGCTGAAGACATAGAGGAATCGACTTAAAATCAAAAATAGCGATTGATTCTCATCTAGTTTTTTTTTTTTTTTTATAATAAAAAATTGTCACATCCATTATTATATTTAATATAGATTGCACGTGTTTTTATTTATGTTAAGCTATTCTAGTTCTTGTAATAGTAATATACATTAGAAATACTTTTTACTCAAGATGATTCATTTTACCCCTGACAACCCTTTATTTTCGTCCGTGTTCAAAAGAAGTCGAAAAAAATTGACTTACCCAAACTTAGTAAAAATATCTTTTAATGAATATAATAAAAAATCCTGTAGTAATTTTAATTGAATGGTACATCTTTAAAATTCTAAATATAAGGATGTCTGTCTATAGTGTATCTTTCAAAAAGTAATCATTTTTAATGCTAAAAAAACTGTTGTACCTGCCGCTTTTACTTTACCATTAAAGTATTCGTATTCTTGTTGTTTTAAGCTATCATTTTATTATTTTAACGCATATTCATATAATTTGTATTTATTAAAAATAATATTTCACTTTCAAAACAACAAGAATTATTTTTTTGCCAAAGTCAAAAATTACAACAGTTAAATATCAACAAGCCATTTCATAGTTGTTATAACAAATATTTTTTATACATTATTTGGGCCAAAAAGTGGTTTTTATTTTTTTCTACTATGGCGTACCTTTTTTAAAACTTTGAAAAAAAGCTCATAGTATTATAGAGAAATAGATAAGGTTTGAAAAAAAATAGTTTCATATTTGTGCCAAAATTGTATCATGGTTAAAAATTGAAATTAAAAAGAAAAACAATTTTTTTTTTCAAGGATCTTAAGAACCGATATAACTCATAATTTTTTTCTCTAGAAACTATTATCAGTCCCCAAAACATATTAAAAAATTTTAGATCAATTGGTTCAGTCAATTTTTTTCTGTTTTTCTCATATTTTGCTTTTTCTCAAAAACCATTTGAGTTAGGGATCTGAAACTTTCAGGTTCTTATTATTTTATTAGTACCTACATATCCTCTAAGTATCATTAAATTATCATTCGGGGGCAGATTCAGTATACTTATGGCCTTTATAGAATCTTTTCATTTGCCGGAGCGCCTGTTAATCTGCAACCCGGAGTGCGGGCTTTAATTTTAGTTTCGGGAACTCCACTAAAGCTGCATTTAAAAATCTTGTTTAGTTAAAACCTTTTACCGATTCTATGTTAAGAAGCTTTGTTTATTATTCAATTAATACCAGTAATTTATTTAAATCTGTTTTTGAGAAGATAGCACGAAATTTGATTTAAAGGTGCTTCCGGCAAGGCTAATTATAAAATATTTAAAGAAAACCGTGTTTAGTGGCCATAATTTTATATTAATAAACTGGTAAGGGGCCAGTATCGTAGAAAAAGGTGAAAATAAAAACGTTATTTTCATTTTGGGCAGATTTAGGTCGACTTATAACACGTTTCGAGCGAATTCATTGCAGCTCTTCCTCAGTGCACACCCCCTGGAAAATCATTACTGCATGTCTAATGATAATATTAATAATAATAAATAAAATAAATCTTCTAGAGGCGCTTATGTCAACAATACAACAAAATCAAGTTTACGTCAGCTTTCGATTCATTTTAGAACATGACTAAAATTGGTCTTTAATGGTAATTTTCGCAACATTTGTACTCTAATATTGAGTTCTAGATAAGTAAAAATTACTAATGATAGAGAATGATTTAGTTTAAGTAAAATTGATCGCAGCAAAGGGAAAATTCATTGTATTTTTGCAAAAATAATAACTACCTATTAAAATTTGAACGTTTCTTCCATATATCTCGTCTTCTTCAGCTTTTTTTTCAAAAACAAGAACGTTGACATTCAATCTAAAGAGCTTATCTGGCGCGAGGATCCGTGGGCTAGTTGGTAAGCCGCTCTTCGCGTAAAGGAGAGAGACATGGGTTCGAGTCCCGTCGGTTGCTCAATTTATTTTTCCTTTTCAAAAAATCTAAAAATAATAAAATAATTTTCCAATATGTAGAATTAACATAAGAAATTATTAATCATATTATATAACTTTCGCGGTTCAAATTGCTTTAAGAAAAAATTAAAACTAGAAGTTTAAAAGTTAATTTGTCTAAAGAACGTTTTGTTGATACATTTTAAATTCTTATTCACAAAAAATCTGAGTTGCTGAAGAAATTAAAATATATTAACTAAACGTTCAACTTTAATTAATTTTTGTTTTCGAAATGATTTTGTCCACATCCCTACGAAACTAAAATTAAAATTATTAGTGATTTTTTAGCATCCAATTTTATAAAATTACACTTGTTTATACTCTATGTTGGTTTTTCTTATCCAGATGACATCCTCGCTCTCAGGACAGGGTGTTTTATTTCCCCACCCCAGGGGATACCACGTCCCTACAAAGTTTTAATTTTTTCTGCCAATTTGCCTTTCTTTTGCTATTTCTATTTTTTCCTATGCTGTTAGCTGAATCAGTCTTAATTGGTTGCCTTGCCTGTCTGCTACGTGTTCGAATTAGAACCTGAGTGAGTGAGTGTTGATGAAATTTGGATTAGGAAAAGAAGGAAGGAAGCTGGAATGCGTTTGGGACCCTGAGGTCTGTTGTCTGCTGAGGGGACGTTTCGTGTCGTGTCTCTCAGTGCCAGCTCAGGCTCGGGGTGCACGCACCCCACCCATCCACCCCTTCGAGTATTTCTACAAAATATAGAAGAAGTTTCAAACAACACTAAAATTCAATAACTAATATTAAAAGACATAGGGATCTTGTTATCGAATTCAACAGAAAAAGTGCCTTCAATTATCACAATTAGCAAATGATTAATTAACTAAACTAGATCTACTAAGTGACTTTTAAAGTCTCTGATGAAAATATGAAAGAATCAAGAAGGTTCCAAAATGCAGCCAGTGGCTTAGCCAGAAAATTATCATGGGGGGGGGGATCAATCCTCAAAGCAAAATATTTAGTGGGATTTTTTTATTAATACAAATAGGTACTTAAAGAAATTAAAAAAGAACATAATTCTTGATTAAACATATTAGCCCAGTATATAGGGGGTTTCCCCTTATACATTTATTACGGGAAAATATTTTTTTTCTAGGATCTTTTGGTATGGTGTGGGTATGCCAAATCTAGGTTTGCGACCTCGAAAGTGTGGGGGATAACTTTTCTATCTATCTATCAATGTGACTTTCATTCTGTTAAATTCCGCAAACATTTCTCTATAAAAATAATTAAGACTAATAAGTAAAAAATAAATTATATTTAAAAAAAAAAACTAAAAAACATGCTTCTAAAAAGTACAAAATAATGTAATACTTAATCAAATCTAGGTTTGCGACTTCGAACACAAGGGGGGTTAGGTGATTAATATATAGTTTTTAACTGAAGCAAAAAGTTACCGAGCATCGCTCGGTGGCCAGGTACTATATATATATATATATTGTACTGTTCAGTGTATCATATACGCTTTGAAGATAAGAATTGACTACATAAAAGTTAATAAGTGTTTCAAAATTCGATGTTAAATCCCTGTATTATGTTTTTTTAGGAAAATAATAATTACCTATTAATATAATATTAATAACAAATTATCTAATTATTTTATATTATTTTAAAATCGGTTCGACTGGACATACAAAAAAAAAAAAAAAAAAAAAAAATCATACGATTTGAGAAATTCCTACTATTTTTTAAGTAAGCAGAAGCACCCGGAAGAGTTATTTATTGGGAATATTAAAGGAGACTTGGTTCAACAATTATCATATAAAATCAAACCCCCTTGCCAGGTAATAAAAAATTAAAACTATGTATTACAAAACGACATTTCTAATATAAAATCATGATTTATCACTATTAAAAACACTTAAATAACTAGTACATACCTGCTTCAGAAATATCCATGCTAAAAAATTTGTTGATGTTTCACAAAAACTTAGAAAATCACTTCGAAAGTTAAGTATGAATGTTGACGAAAATGAATGCAGATGTTTAGGAAAAAATATTGAAATTCAGACTGAGATAACTAATTCCAGATGGCACTAGGGGACAAAAAATGACTGACTCGTTATCTGGCAACTAATCAAGAGTTACAGGTAGTAAATAGTTTTTTGATATGAGCGATTTTGCCAAATCGACTTTTGGCCCGCTAAATAGGCATAATACCCATATGTGTGACGTCTAGCTTGTGTGACCGCCCTGCTATCTCTCCTCTGCTCTTGTTCAAAATGAACATTGGACATTATATACTATGAATCTGACTCAAATAATCCCGGTTTTCAATTATTTCTTGTAAAATAAAAAAAACAACTAATTTTATGAATTTAATCCTATATTTGGCTCGTATAATTAATTTCTTTCCTATTTAAATACGAGCTTTTCGTGCGTGCCTTCGGCACGCCCTCGAAGCTCGGCCCTGGCGGGCAGCGTCTCGGTCCAAAAATTTTATTCCTCTTAAAAAAATCACACTCCAAATGTATACCCGTAAACTACCGAAAATACATCGTCTCTTAAAAGTTTCGCCTCTTTAATTTTTGAGTGGCGTGGGGAGGGGGGGGAGACAATTATCAATATATTTAATGTTTCTTAATTTAAAATGAATTGGAGTCTTTCATTTCAAAATTCGAGTACAAATTACAATTATATTTCAAATTTGCCTGGTTAATGAAAATCGATTGGAGGCCATCAGTTTAAAATCCGAGCTGACAATTATATTTCAAATTTGCCTCGTTAATTAATATATATTTAATGTTTCTTAATTTAAAATCTATTGGTGTTTTTTCATTTTCATTCGAGTTCAAATGAATACAATATTATCTCGACACAAAAGTCTAAATCAAAAATATATAGTTTTAGTAACAGAAATCAAGATATAAATATTAATGTTACATTGGTCTAATGGCTAGAGCTGATGCCCTTAGTTCAAGAGTTCGTCGGTTCGATTCTAGGCAAGACGGTAATTTTTTTAGAGAAATTTCTCTAAACGTTGTTACAAATTAATCTAGACAAATATATATATAATATTAAAATAATAAAAAAATTAAAATTTGAAATTTGTACTTTACTGAATCTATTATATAAAAAAAAAAACATTCTTCTAAATTTGACTCTTTGCTCAACAATGTGCAAAATGGGCCAGAATACCATTTTACACTAATTGATTTTTTATTAAAATTGTGAGAAATTAAAAAAAAATTAAATTACACCTCGACACTTTATTTCATTTTAATCATAACATCGAACTTATTAACTATTTAACAGTCTAGCCAGAACATTGATTGGCAAAGTAAAGGCGAAACACCACCGGCAGGCGACATTAAAATATCAAATATATCTATATATACAACTCTGCTACTCTCGGCAAAATAAAAACTTTTCAATTAGATATTATAATACAGAAAAATAACATCATGATGTGCTTTTTTGTAAACCTAGTAGTCTGCAACTGTTTTTTTTATCAAAAACTTTTTACCTACCCAGGTGTTCATTTGTGAGAAATTAAAAAAAAATAAGTATATCATATTAGAATAATAATAAAAAATTATACCCATAAATTAAATTACCTACCCTCATCACTTTCTCCTTCAAGATTATCTACTTATTAGCAGAATTGTGGTAGAATTAAAAATATATTAATGGCCTGTTAAATCCTGCCCTCCAATCCCCAATACATTGTTACGCTGACGATAGCACCCTCCACAACGCTCAATCCTTACTGGACAATCGCGCAAACATAGCCTCCTCAATAAATTCAGATTTAAGCATGCTTAAAAAATGGGGATCTCACAATTTGGTAAACTTTAATGCTGGCAAAACACAGTGCTGCCTAATTTCTAGGCGCGCAGATAGGAACCTTCGGACATTTCCTTTGATTCGAGCTCATTGGAATTCCGTAATAAAATATCAATGTTAGGTGTCACCTTAGGTTCTGACCTCTCTTGGAATGACCATATTATCTCAGTAGCAAAAGCTGCAGCATGTAAGCTTGGCTTTCTTTTCCGAACCAAACGATTTTTCACCCCCACTCAACTCCTTATATTATACAAGGCTCAAATTCGCCCTGTCTTGAATATTGCTCGCATTTGTGGAGAGGAGCCTCCAAGTATTCTCTTAATACCTTAGATGCAATTCAGAGGCGAGCTATCAGACTGATAGGCGATCCTACATTAACTGACACTCTCGACTCCCTAGCCCATCGTAGATCTGTCTCCGCCCTATCCCTTTTTTATAGATATTACCATGGCTTTTGTTCTGACGAAATAAAATCGATAATCCCACCAAAGGCCTCATTTGCTGAAAATCACACGATTTTCTAAAATTCAACACCCCTACGCGCTTAAACTAGATACTAATCGAACAAATAGGAGTTCTCAACAAAGACACGTTTTTATTTGCTCCATACTTGACTGTTTTTTTGAGTGGTCTAATTTTCAAAACTTTCTAATTATTTTACATCAAACTATTCGTTAAAAATTCCTCTTTCTAGTGATATAATTTATTTAATTTTACTTTTCGTAATTTAATTAATATTTGTAATTATTTGTTTAGCCATCAAATAATTGGCTAACTTATTTTATTTTTATTTTATTTCAATTCGTTACATTGTGTTTGAAGACAAGAGGATCATCTCACAAACCATAAGTTTCGAATTTCTATTGATTTTCTTTCTCTCTTTAATACATTGCATTTGAAATAATTTTTTAATTTTAATAATAACATTATTTTATTCATTATTGCATGTTGTTTCCTTTTTACGTTCAATTATTTTATAAATTATAATTTTTCTTTTTTCTTTATTTTTTTTACGAACTATTATTAATATATTTATTTATATTTTAATTCTTTTTTTATTAAGCCCAAGTAGTAATTAAGTATATAATATATCATTTATTTCCCTACAGGTACAACCTAAATAATTAAGTGGTAGATAATTTTAACCTAATTATCGCTCGGTGAAACACCACTGCTCAAGTTATTAAAACTCAGTAAACTAGATTTTACCTATCTTTCTGAGATCAGACTTGTGATTCCGATTTCTTTCTTTCTTTTTTTCTCTCTTTCTATTCAATAATTTACACCCTCTCGCTCATTCTATTATACATCATGTCTACATTGAGCATCCACTATTCCAATATTCGCGGTCTCTTTAGCAATAAAACTTCCGTTTTCCAACATCTCGAAGACGAAAAGACCCTCCATTTTGGCCCTCAGTGAAACCCAAATTGACACAGACAAATCCGATACTCCAGATCTCAAATTCGGGAAATATATTCTACACCCCAAATTCCGCCGGTATAACGGCAGTCTGTTGCTACGTTCGCGATAACATCCCCTGCGAACGACTTGGATTTATCAGAAAAAAAAGCTTACGACGCTTTATGGCTTAGAATTTAATACTAAGACCTCAAGTAGAATTCTCTGTACAATCTATAGATCTCCTAATGATAAAAATTTAAAGAATTTTTTCGATTATCTCGGCAATTGTGTGAATGTAATTCTTTCACGTTTTCCAAATTCTGAAGTCTCTTTCCTAGGTGACTTCAATGTACACAATAAGGACTGGTTGACATTCTCCAGATACAACACCTCTGAAGGCAACGCTGCTCTACATATTTGCAACTTCATGTGACATTTAACCCAAATTATGCAGATCGCTTCACACTAGGACTTCGGCACAACCCAAACGTCCCCACATCTCTCGACCTCTGTCCATCTGCCCATCTCAATTCTCTTTTAGTATCTCTGCACCTCTAGGTAACTCGGACGCACAACTAATTCAAAATAAAATCACATATCGACTTGGCAAAACCCGCTCTATCGCTGCCCAAAGCCCAGAGAAATAAGGCTTTTTCTTAAAGCCAACTGGGATGAAATGCGTAACTTCTTCAGCTCTTTCCCATGGAATGATTGCTGCTTCAGAAACAAAAATGCCACCGAATGCACGTCTGCATTCTCTGAAGTGATTCAAATGGGCATCGAGTTATTTGTCCCTTTCAAACGGGTAATTGGAAAACAGGACTCCAAGCCCTGGTTCAATAAGTCTTGCTCCGAAGCAGTCAAACAAAAAATCATGCTTTCTATAATTGGTCTTCGACACCATCAGAGTACAATCGCGTTCTCCTCACAAAAACTGCGCCCACTGTAAAAACAATCGATAATGCGGTGAAGTCCTTCATTCAGAAAAAGCTGACAGGCTAGCAGCTTGCTCTAGCAGTTCAAACAAATTCTGGTCCCTTGATAAGTATGTAAAAATTTTACAAACTCATCATTTCCCCCTCTCAATCTCTCCGACAACTCGATAGCCATTGACGCCTCCGACAAAGCCGAAGCTTTTGCCTCATATTTCGCGTCCAACTCAAACCTGGACGACAAAGGGCTTGAACCACCCACATACCCCCCAGTTACTAATATAATGTCAGATACTGTTTTCAGGATACCAGCAATTCTAAAGATCATCCGGAATCTAAAGAAAAACTCTTCTGCTGGCCCCGACGATATCCCCTGCCATTCTCATTAAAAAGTGCGCCCCTGAACTTGCTCCTATACTATCCAAATTATACAATCTCTCCTATAACTCTGGAATATTTCCTGAGCGCTGAAACCAGCCAGAATCCAACCAATTAAGAAAAAAGGCGATTCTTCCAACATAAAAAACTATCGACCCATAGCAATCACTTCTGTCTTATCCAAAATCATGGAAAAGGCCATCAACGAGCAAGTTCTACGACACTTAGAGTCAAATAAATTTATCCACGATAGGCAATACGGCTTCAGGAAATTCCGGTCGACTGGTGACATCCTAGCATATGTAACTCATATCTGGAACAAAACCCTGGAGGCCGGGAATGAAACCCTCGCGGTAGCACTTTAGACATTTCAAAAAGCCTTCGATATGGTCTGGCACAAAAATCTTCTTGCCAAATTGACCTCCGTCGGCCTTGCACCGAAACTCTGTAAGTTGCTCGAAAGTTTTCTTTCAGACCGTAGTATTAAGGTTGTCATCGATGGAATATCATCTTCCCCTTCCACACCAACGCTGGAGTTCCTCAGGGATCGGTTATCTCCCCTACGCTTTTTCTTATCTATATCAACGACCTTCTAAACTTGCCCTCCAATCCGGTACATTGTTACGCAGATGACAGCACCCTACATAACGCCCCTGCATCGCATAAAAACCGTGCAGACATTGCCTCTTCAATTAATTTAGACTTGTGCAAACTTAAAAACTGGGGATCCCAAAACTTAGTTAACTTCAATGCAGGGAAAACTCAGTGTTGCCTTATTTCTAGGCGCGTCGACAGAAACCTCCCAAACATATCATTCGACTCAAACTCACTAGAATTCAGGGATAAAATTTCAATGCTAGGCGTAACTCTAGGGTCTGACCTTTCATGGAATGACCATATCTCAACCACTGCTAAAGCTGCAGCGCGCAGCTTGGTCTCCTATTTAGGTCTAGACGCTGTTATACTCCCAGTCAACTTCTTATGCTGTATAAGGCTCAAATTCGTCCCTGTCTCGAATATGGCTCTCATCTGTGGAGGGGTGCATCCAAGCATTCTCTTGCAACACTGGATGCAATTCAGAAGCGAGCAATTAAACTAATAGGAGACCCGGCTCTAACCAACTCACTCGACTCCCTGGCTCACCGAAGAACCGTTTCTGCCCTTTCCCTGTACTACAGATACTATCACGGTGTCTGTTCAGTCGAGCTGAAATCTCTTATCCCCCCTAATGCCCTCTTTACGAGAAACACGCGGTTTTCTAACGCTCAGCACCCCTTCGCTGTCAAATTGGATAAAAGTCGAACAAGCGCTTTCGCCAACTCTTTTATTCCTATGACCTCCAGAGACTGGAACTCGCTCCCTGCCACCATCTTTCCCGCGACTTATAACCTTAAGCTATTTAAGACCCGTATCCACAGGTACCTTCGACCTCCGCCCAACCCATAAAATTCTTTCTTCTTCTTTTCACGATGGAGGGGCCAACCGAGGCCTTTAGGGGTTGCACCTTTTTGGTGTAACTCCTTCTCTCATCATTATCATTAAAAAAAAAAAAAAAAAAAAAAAAAAAAACGCATTCGCCAATTCATTTATCCCTACTGACATCTAGAGACTCGAATTCTCTTCCCCGACCGTCTTTCCAGCTACTTATAACCTTCGAAACTTTCAGGACCAGCATCCACAGATACCTTCCGACCTCACCCAATCCCTAAATCTCCCCTTATCTTCACGTTACAAGGGTCCACCACGTACTTCAGAGGTTCTACCTTCTTGGTGCAACTTCTTCTTGTATCAATATCATTATAAAAAAAAAAAAAAAAAATGTAAAAATTTCAAAGTTTGCTAAGAAAATAATATTTCCAGCTTCGTTTCGTTGAGTTATGGTAATAAAATTCAAAAATGACAAATTTTCATAAATTGTATAGGTATTGTTGATAAATAATAGACTCGGGACTAGGCTGGCGCGCCCCTTGGGTCGGCAACCCGCGACGGAGGCGCTTTCCATTGAATTGATCGAATCTTCAGGATTAATTAGCGCTACGAAAATTTCACTTTAATTGAAAAGAAAACACGCATCCTCCCAAATTGATAGACAAAATTATTCTTTTTAATTTAATTTAATAAAATCAAGACCTGGCCATATTATTCTAATTTAAGATAAGAGAGGCAGCCAGAAAATTTTTATTTTTATTATTTAATCAATTTTCGGATGAGCTATTCTTTTTAACCGACTTCAAATAAGGAGGTTCTCTCGACTGAATTTCTTTTTTCTTTTTCTATATTACACGATTTCTTCGCCATCTGTGAACCGATTTTGATGATTTTTTTGCATTGGGTTCAGATACATATATATATATATTAATTAATTACTTGATTAAATAATTTATTTGATTTTATATGGTGGATCTGGTTATCCGTTAACCAATAATCCCTTGAATCAGTGGCGGTTTAAGACAATATAAGGCCCTAGGAGCAAAAAAATTAGGCCGGATAAAAAAAATGTCTTTGGAAATTAATTAATAGCTATTATAAATATAAAACGTAATTTTTAATTACTTACTATGTAATTAAATTGAAAATTTTTGTGCCGAGAGTAGCAGAATTTTTATATATTGAAGGAGACAATAAAAGAGTGTGTCTTCTGCTGGAATTATAAATTTTATTTATTTATAACGAGACTATAGTTTCGAGGGCTTTGCCTCTTCATCAGTCTATAGTCTCGTTATAAATAAATAAATTTATAATTCAGCAGAAGCACTCTTTATTGTCTCCTTCAATGCTACATGTAATTTATTAATCTTATTTTTATGTTTCAACAATTTATAATACTATATATTATAATATAATAATTATTAACATTATAATTATGTTTTTTTCTAGATTTTTCTTTAGCGAATTTCTCGATAATAAGCTCACAATTCAAACTACAGTATTTAATAGTTCGTCTTCAATATAAATAGTAGATAAATCATTTAACCTATTTTCAGAAATTTTGTTTCTAACGTAGTTTTTTAATCTTTTTAAAGCAGAAAAAGAACGCTCCCATGAAGCATTCGATATCGGCAATGTCATCAAAATTTTTAAAATAATTTCGACGTGTATATATCACGTTAACCAGTTCACTTCACTTAAAAAACTAACTTAGAGCTCTATTTAAAATATCTTGAATTTTTTTTTAACTTATTAAAAAATACAAAAGAAATTTTAAAAGATTTTTAATGGAAAGTGATCAACAAAGTATTAATCTAAAAGACTTCTCAATAGATATTTAATTTTTCCTTTATTATAAGGTCTTTTTTATATAAATATTTAAATTATTACTTTGTTCGCAATTATCGTTGAAAAAATAATATACTATATATATTTGTCTAGATTAATTTGCCGCAACGCTGACGTAATGCTGCCGAGAGAGAGCGCCATCGGTATATTTGCGGCAAATTTGAAATATAATCGTAATTTGGACTCAAATTTTGAAATGAAAGACTCCAATTGATTTTAAATTAAGAAAGATTAAATATATTGATAATTATTACCCCCCCCCCCCTTCACCACTCAAAAATTAAAGATTCAATTCGCTTTACTTTGCGCACAGAAAAAGAAATCAATCACATCTTATTTGATTTATATATTATTTGTTTATTTTTTTAATAATTTGCCACTTTTTTATAATTTTTTAAAAATCTAAATTTTGTTATTCTTATTTTTTTGATTTTTACAAAATTAAACGACTTAAGACACGCATGCCCATATGAGTTTCTCATTGCAATACTGGAGCAGCCTGTCATACAAACAACACCTGATCTCTTTTAAATATTTGGAGCCTTATATCGATTATCGATCCCAAATTTTAAAAAAATGATATAATATAATTTTTCTCCTCACACGTTACCACTTATTTAAATAAATCTATTTCCACACAAAAAACATCACAATGCTGTAGATTATAGAAAAAAAAATACTTCCAGATTCATATGTAGCTTGTCTGTAGCTTTGTCAGGACGAAAATGAGGCGAAACTTTTAAGAGACTATGTATTTTCGAGAGTTTACAGGTATACATTTGGAGTGTGGTTTTTTAAGAGGAATAAAAATTTTGGACCGAGACGCCGCCCGCCAGGCCACCAGCCCGGAGGGCCGAGCTTCGAGGGCGTGCCGAAGGCACGCACGAAAAGCTCCTATAATAATATTTGGAACAAAAATGACTATTGAATTATGTTATTTATCTTTTTACATAAAATTGATAGCTACACCTAATATGAGAGGAAATATAATGTTACAGGAAACATTAAAATCTTTTCTAACTATTCTAATCTTTCTGTCTATTAAACGACGTTTATTTACTCTGGATCACTCTCGCAAGTCACGCACACAACGCTCTATCGGCTTCTAGAATAATTTGGTAGGAATTTTAATGTATCGCATAGGACAGGAATCCGATACTTTATGTTCTTGATTCTTTAATTTAGTATTCGGATGATAAATTCAAAGATTTAGTATCATAACTTAAATAAAGAATCACGACGCGAAAGGGCGTAAGTTGACCCCTAAAAGCCCTGGGCACTTAGTCTTTTATTTCTTTTAAAAGCACTTTATTTCGAACCGGAGCAAATTAAAAAAAGTATATTATACATATATATTTATTAAATTTAATATGCTATAAAACATCGAGTTTATATTTTATTATAATATAAAAATCAAACTGATAGGTTTAACGTTTTTTAATGGTAAAATTTTAAGATTAGTTGGACACAACACACAAATGCTTTTATATTTTATAGCTAAAGTCAATAGAGTTGTTGTTGTTGTTGTTTCTAATTTATATAAATGATATAGTAAACTGTGATACTGTTGGATCATTATTACTATTTGCTGATGACACTGCCTTACTCTATAAGGTTTCGAAAGACAAAATTCTAAATGATTCTCAAAATAATCTTATAAAGGGGTGTGTAACTTGACCAGACACAACTATGTATACCTTAACAAAAGTAAATGTAACTAAATTGTTGATGATAATATTCAATACGTCCTTAGACTAGCAGAATTTTACAATAGTTTTTTATAACTTGAATATTTTTCTAGCTGATCCAACCCCTATATTGGAATTAATTCGTTTTTTTTTTTAATTATATTGATGTGAGCAGGAGATACACCAGAAGGTCCCCTAAAGGCCTGTATGGGCTTCCCCTCCATCGTGAAAAGAACAGAGTAGAAGGAAAGAAGCCGGTATCACGAGCCAAATCTCAGAAAGTTAGATACAATTCAATATCCAATTTACTAAGTTTTTTTATGGGCTTCGAGCGGTTATTATATATTAGCGTTTTAGCATTATCAAATTCAATCATTCTTAGCGTTTTTTTTTATTCTACCATATGTATATTATCCATTCATTGGGATCATTTTTGAATGAACCTATTAAGCAAACGACTCTTCATTTTATTGTATTTGTAAAGTATGAAATCTGCTATTCCTTTGTAACGCGACTCATAAAAATGAAGAGATTTTAATCTTTAGATAGAAAATTGTTTCTACGATGAATTAATTTGTTTTCTCTTTTTTACTTTTTCTCTAATTGAATCCCATATCTTCATTATCGTTGATAAATAATAGAAATATTAGATTTTCTTCCCTATCTACTAATTATTAGATTATTACCTTTTAATAACAAAAATTAATGATAATAGCATAATTAAAATAATTTCGTGTATATCTGATGTTACTTGGATTTGAAATTCAATTTCTTTTTCTTTAATTATTTCATTCTTCTTCCATGAAAATAATTGTTTTTGATAAATTATCCAGGATAATCTATTTTTAATGAATTTCCTTCAAATCTGAATCAATAAGAGAAAAAGAATGAAATAATTTTCAAGAAACCAACGTTTGTTTTTTTTTTTTTTATTGAAAGAAATTTAACTTGAGCTAGAGCGAATGAATGAATCCAAAAGGATCAATTGCGGATGGCGGGGCTGAAGGGATTTGCCACGCAAACGAAAAACGAACGTGGAAAGGTATTTTTTTTTTTTTTTTTTTTTTTATGCTGGATATTCAAGCCAATCGTCGACTCGATAAAGGAGCGATTGAGATGGGTCTGCAAGAGGATTGATCTCTCCAGACAGCCATCGACACATCCCCGAGGAACAAAAAGAAAAGAGCACGGGGCTGGACAAACATCGGAGAAATAAACCAAACCAATCGGCAATAAACAACTTTGGAAATGGACAAAAAATTAAGAGGTAAAATGCCAGATAAAGAACAGACAGATCAAGTAATTCGACAAGCAATTCGGTTGGGGGAAATGAGTCGAAAAATCCGTGTGGGAAAAAAGAATAAAGGAAAGAAACCCAAGTTGGCAAATTGAGACATGGTGAACTATTATATTAATGATCAAATCTCACATAATCAAGCTTTTTACTTTCCTAAATAATAAAATTAAAAATTGTATATTGGAAAGTATTTTAATCAATTTGTTTCTTTTCAAAATAAAATTCCAATTTTATACTACGGGGCCGTATGATACAAAAAAAAAAAATATTGAATGAAGTACTACAAGAGGTCTACAATTAGAAACCACAATTTTTAAAGATTTTCCACCTATTGACCCTTCAGGAGAGCAAAAATGCAAAAAATTCCTTCTTAATGTAGCTGTTTCACAAATGCAAAAATTCAAGAAGTTTTTGAAACTTGGAATATACAATAAGTCATTAAAAGCATAATACACATACTGTTAAAATTTGAAGACGATTTACCACATCAAACATGAAATAGTTGCAATTAAAAATGACATTTTTACATAGGGTAGATAGGGAAAGGGTGGGGATATGATCATTATTTTATTTTTTTTCATTGAAGGACTTTCACCATCTTGATGAAAAACTAATATTTGTTAGAATAATATAATCGGAGTAACTTAAAAAAAATTGAAATTATTTACCACGTAGTTTTGATAAAAAACAAAAAAAACAAACATAATTGGGCGATTATTTTTAGTGGAGGGGATATAAGCACAATGGCTTGGAAACGACCGGCTAGTGTGTGTGTATCCATATAGAGATTTCGTAGTGTGAGTGGACAGTCACGTTAAAAAAACATAACCTAAAATTTTAGTTCCGTTCATATTTATAGAGTGGTTACGAGGCTAAAACTTTTTGTGTGGATTCTCGCGAAAGAACCTCCTTAATACACCTCTAAATTGTAGAAAGAATATAGATTCCAAATTTCATCTTCTAGGTCTAGCGGTTTGGGCTGTGCTTGGGTCAGTAAGTGAATATGTCGCTTTCTCTTTTTATATATGTCATGGTGCAAGAAAAAAGGCCCCTTATCTTCTCCCTGGTCGAAATTGAGATAATGGCATCGCCTGTTTCTCTCAGGGCCAGTTGTATGACAGTTTGTTAGATAATCAGCTTATATACTGGCCTATTTCGCAGATATGCGTTGTATAAGAAAGAATTCTCAATAAACAAAGCCTTAATCCTCTGTTATCTTTACTAGCCGAGATGGACCTGTAAAAGAAAGAGGGACTTGACCCCCTTGAGGCAGCTTCTGCATTCTGGCTGACTCCAGACGTGTTGTTCACCTTCCCTCTGGACCCCGTCACTTAGAACGAGAGCGGGATATCGGAACTGGATACCCTTTACTTCCATAGATAGAGCCAAGGCAGAGGTGTTTAGTAATGAGTAGGATTAGGAGCTGCACGGCGGCTCCCGCTTAAGCCCTCTAAAATTGTCCGGAAGAGTAAAAAGTTCATTAATATATGTTTATTTATATTATATTTCACATGTTTGCCCTTCCCGAAAAAAACTGTTCACTGAAAATAGAGCCCTTTTCCCTTGCGCCATCTCATATAGAGATACATATCTTGTATTTATTCGATGCCTAAAATAAAATAAGCTATCAAAAATAAAAAGTAGTTATTAATCAAAATAATTTTTTTTTTCACTTCCGAAAAATTTGTAATTTCAAAATAATAGAGATTGATAACAGTTAATTATTATTAATTAATTCTAAATAATAAAATACTTTTTTACGGATAAAATTATTATTTTGGCTTCGATTATATATATATTTGTTTTAACTTGGGCCCCCAGATATTTTCCCCCCGGGTCCCGAATTTTCTCTCTACGGCTCTGGATTTATCGTTTGTTTGTATCAATCAGAGGAAATCTTCACGGATTTCTCCTTAAAAAGAATAAGTTTCAACTGAAACAACCTAGATTAGACATATATTTAATGAAATAATTTCATCAGACCTACAGTCTTATTATAAATGCTGTGGAAGTGTATATCTAATTATTTGTTATCTACAAATCATCAGAGAGTACTTAGTTTCGACATCTAAAATTCTAGTCTTTTTACTTTAAAACGACTCCAGAATTAAGGTGTCAAACGTTGCGCTCTTTTGAGAATATACGTATAATGAAACATCTCTTCATTAAGTATATTAAAACTAAAAGTTTCTTTATTTATCGAAGAGGAGAGGAAAAAAATAAGAATAATTTCAAATTTTTCTAAGTTTTGGCATATTAAATTACTCTTTTTAAGAAACATGTAAAATTCTATAAAAATAAAAAATAGAAATAAAAAATGGAATTATAAAAGTGAACAGACAGCTGAGACAATTGCTTGTTGAGAAATCAAATTAAATATTCTAACGAAGAATTTTTGACAAGATTTAAAAAAAGAAAAAAAGAAAAAGAAACGAGGAAAATAAAATTAATCCGACGCAAAAGGCTTTCGTGTAGAAATTTGTGACAGGGGTCTCCGCCCCTCAAAGCCGCAAGCTGCATTTAGTTGTCCGTTTAATTGGATTAAGAAAGGCCTCCCGAAAACCAAGCAAGCTAAAAAACAACCGATGGATAATTAAAGGGCACTAAAATGAGGTATCTATTAGAGAGAAATTGAAAACCAAAATCTCGGTTAAAAAGCCCCTCAATGAAGCTCAGAGGAGTCACCTGTTCAAGGGTTCAAGGAAAGATTCTTTTTATAACTCTATTTAAGGGATTTTTAACATCCTGTCAACGGCATCTACTTATTGATATTATTGATACTAGCAACTATTACTCATTACGCTCGGCGAGTCTTGTCCGTATTCTATTCACTCTTACATTTTCAATTTTTTGAATCTAATAAAAATTTTGTTCTTGTTTGATTCCGAAGTACCTAATTTAAAATAATAAGAATTAGAAGATAGAACATCGTGATGCAAAATATAGTGTTTTATGTAGTATGTTCCTTTTTTTCAAGAAAATATCGCCAATATAACCGTTTGTTAAGGCGCTCAAAGACGAACTCACGAACACACACCACTTTTCTTTGTCAAAGCAACTCTAGATCAGCGTTTCTCAACCTTTTTTGGCCCGCGGACTAGTAAAATTTGTAAAAATAATTCGCGGACCAGTGATATTTTACAAAATTTTACTAGGTATTAAAGAACTACTACATAAGTTAATTGTAACATTTTTATTATCATTTACTTACAATAATATTTAAATGTACAGATATGTAATTATATATATTATATATGCCGGACTAGTAAAATTGCTCCGCGGACCAGCGGTTAGGGAAGAATAGCTGGTCTAGATGACAGTGATAATGATGATGCCTTCAGGATCAGTAATGGTGAGCGTGAGAGTCGATCGATTCTAATTTACTGACTTTGTGAACTCCTGAAGATAGGCTTATACCCCGAAATATATATTGAGTCGTGCTAAACAAGCATCCGATCTTTTGTTTATGTGAAACCTACCTAGTATTTTATATCTCAACAAAAACACTTGTATAAAAAAGGCCAAGTTCGAATAATAAAATCCGTTTGCCAAAAAAAGTAGTGAGATCTAATGTGCTGCCAAGTTCAATATCATCAATTTATTTATAAATGAGTCGAGAATATATTAGTAACTTCAATTAAAACGAATGTTTTTCATTTCACATGTCCCTCTATATTTTTTATTGAATTCACATTTTTAGTTGAAATTACTTTCATAAAACTTGGCTTTTACGCATTAAATTATTATTATTTTTGTTTGATAGGGCCTCCACCTCTCCCTTTTAGCCCTTCCATCCTCTCTTATTAAGATCTCATGATATGGTAACTAGTAATTCGTGACATACATAATAATGCGTAAAAGCCAAGTTTTATGAAAATAATTTCAACTAAAAATGTGAAATTCAATAAAAAATATAGAGGGACATGTGAAATGAAAAACATTCGTTCTAATTGAAGTTACTAATATATTCTCGACTCATTCAATAAATTGATGATGTTGAACCTGGCAGCACATTAGATCTCACTACTTTTTTTGGCAAACGGATTTTATTAATCGAACTTGGCCTTTTTTTACACAAGTGTTTTTGTTGAGATTTCACTTCTTTTTGTAAGTTGGATGGGAATTTAGCCTGCAAGATTCACGCATTTATTTTAAAGGCTGATGAAGATCTTTTTCGATTTCTCACTTTATTAGTGATTCAAGTTATTGCACTATGTCAAATTTTAGCATTCTAGTGTCGTTGAATTTTCACTATTAGTTAATTTAGCTCATAAGTTTCACTCCTTCATTTTAGATGCTGATTAAGGGAAAGTTACAGTTTTTCGATTTCTCCCATTATTAATGCCCCAAAATCTACTAACATGCCAAATTTTAGCATTTTATACCCTTTGAATTTTTACTTGATAAGAATTTATATTATAAACTTCCCACCTTCTTTTAAGATGCTGAGGAAGGAAACGTTTCGTTTTTCGATTCTCTTCTTTATTAACCAAGCTCTACCAGTATGTCAAGTTTCATCATTCTAGAGTCATTGTATTTTCACTATATGTTAATTTAGTCTATAAATTTCACCCATTCATTTTATGTTCTGAAGAAGGGAAATTTTCGGTCTTCGATTTCACCTTTTATTAACGCCCTAAAATCTACCACCATCCCAAAAATAATTAAATTTTATCGCACAAATAAATACACCCCCTTCATTTTATGCCCTGAAGAAGGCAAAGTTTCGGTTTTTCGATTTCACCCTTTATTAACGCTCCAAAATCTACCACCATCACGAAAATAATGAAATTTTATCGCACAAAAAATACCCCCCCCCTTTTTTCATTTTATGTCCTGAAGAAGGGAAAGTTTCGGTTTTTCGATTTCACTCTTTATTAACGCCCCAAACTCTACCACCATCCCGAAAATAATGAAAATTTATCGCACGAATATCACCACTTCATTTTATGTCCTGAAGAAGGGAAAGTTTCGGTTTTTCGATTTCACCCTTTATTAACGCACCAAACTCTACCACTATACTGAAAATAATGAAAATTTATCAATAAAAATTCACCCACTTCATTTTATGCCCTGAAGAAGGAAATGTTTCGGTTTTACGATTTCATTCTTTATTAATGTACCTACCAAATTCTACTAATATGCCAAGTTTTAGCATTCTAGGATCAATATATTTTCACTGTATGCTAATTTAGTCTATAAATTTCAACCCTTCATTTCGGGCCCCGAAGAAGTGAAAGTTTCGGTGTTTCAAGTTCCTCTTTAATTAGTGTGCCAATCTTTACCAGCATGCCAAATTTCAGCATTCTAGGTTTATTGAATTTTTAGTATATGTTAATTAAGTCTATAACTTTCACCCCTTCATTTTAGGTCCTGAAGAAGGGAAAGTTTCGATATTTGGATGTTTCCCATAAATTATATCCCAAACTCTACCATCATGCCAAGTTTTAACATTCTAGGATCAATATATTTTCACTGTATGTTAATTTAGCCTATAAATTTCACCCCTTCATTTGGGGCCCTGAAGAAGTGAAAGTTTCGGTGTTTCAAGTTCCTCTTTTATTCATGTGCCAATCTTTACCAGTGTGCCAAATTTCAGCATTCTAAGTTCATTGTGTTTTCACTATATGTTAATTTAGCCTATAACTTTCACTCCTTCATTTTAGGTCCTGAAGAAGGGAAAGTTTCGATTTTTGGATTTTTCCCATTAATTGTACCCCAAACTCTACCAGCATGCCAAATTTCAGCATTCTAGGATCAGCGGAAGTACTCTAGAATTTTGATGAGTGAGTGAGTGAGTCAGTCAGTGACGAAAAAGCCTATCTTTGGCTTCTTGTAACTTGGATGGTATAATAAATATAAATATGAAAATTTGTAATTTAGTTAAGCTTATGGACCAGTATTATGGAAAAAAATTTCAGCCATGTAGAGGTTTCCAGTACGAAGTTACAGAGGCGTCAAAATGGCCTGAGTTGTTTCCTGTAAAGGGTAGTCTGGCAGTGCACACATCCCCGCTCGAATCGAACTTGGCTGGGGCACTGCCGTGCTCCAGATTTAAAAAAAATTGAAAAAGTTCCAAAACAGCATTTTTCAAAAAATTTCTTTTACTTTATTGCTTTATTATGTTTGAATAAGACTCTCTTGTTGACATCAGTAGCAATCAAAAAATGCATCCAAAAGAGGAAACATTTCTACATCTTCCTCTTGTGCTTGTACTATTCCAAAGAGCTAGCTAGCTTGCTTCTTTTTGAACGCATCCATTTTATTTCTTAAGGAGGTTCTTTCGCGACAATTCACACAAAAAGTTTTAGCCTTGTAACCACTCTATAAATATGAACGGAACTAAAATTTTAGGTTATGTTTTGTCCATTCTACGAAGTCTTTATATGGATACACACATACTAGCCGGATCGTTTCCAAGCCATTGCGCTTTTTTTTTTTAATGCAATCGAATGCAAGAAGGGGTGCACCAGTAAAGATGTAGCCCCTTCGAAAGACCCTTGCATTACCGAAGAGAAGGGAAAGTTGATTAAGAGAGAGGGTGTAGACGCAGGTGTCTATGCACCCTGGTTTTGAAGGTTTGAAGATCATAGGTGCTGGGAAAGATAGAGGCTGGGAGAGAGTTCCAGTTCCTTGAAGTCATGGGGATATATGTATTCGCGAATGAAGTGGTCCGGCACTTTTCCAATTTGACCGCGAAAGAGTGTTGGGAGTCGGCAAAACGTGTGCTGCGTGCAAAGCATGCTTTGGGGGAATTATTCATTTTATCTCATCAGAGCACCTGCCGTGATAGTATCTATAGAAAAGGGAAAGGGCAGAGACATCTCTTCGATGAGCTAGCGAGTCGAGGGAGTCGGTGAGGTAGAATCGTCAATTAGCTTGACGGCTCGTTTCTGAATTGCATCAAGGGTAGCAAGAGAATATTTTGAGGCTCCTCTCCACAGATGAGAGCCGTATTCGAGACAGGGGCGCTTATATCGCCTCCACTAAAAATAATCGCGCAAATATGTTATTTTTTGTTTTTTATCAAAACTACGTGGTAAATAATTGCAATTTTTTTAAGTTACTCCGAATATATTATTCTAACAAATATTAGTTTTTCATCAAGATGGTGGAAGTCCTTCAATGAAAAAAATAAAATAATGATCATTCCTTTCCCTATCTATCCTATGTTAAAAATGTCATTTTTAATTGCAATTATTTCATGTTTGGTGTGGTAAATCGTCTTCAAACTTTAACAGTATGTGTATAATCCTTTTAATGACTTATATTCCAAGTTTCAGAGACTTCTTGAATTTTTACATTTGTGAAAGAACTATATGCCTTAAAGTAAAAATATTTGTATTTGAACCCTGCAGAGAAACATTAACTTCATTGAGCAGACTGAATATGTTGTCATATGAGCAAGAATATCCAGCCTTTCTTCATTCTACAAAGGCAGACGATTCGTCCGATATTTTTCGTGGACCGGTAGGAAATTTCTGCGGATCGGCGGTTTAAGACCTCTGTGTTCTAGGTTATGCATTCAAATCGAACGTTCTGAATTGCGGGTCGCATCATTAGGCGTTAATTATTATTAAAACTTTATATTTTTGAATATCACTAAAATAAAAAAAAAATAAAAAATACAATTATTTTCATAATTAAAACTATTTTTAATTATGGTTATAACTTATAACCCGTAACATTTTGTTGTTGGCTCATTCAATGCAATGTTTTCTTTTCATATCTCGTTGGAGTATTGTTTTTTTTCACGTTTACACTGATTGAACACTTTCACTGTACCTTTGCATTCACTTACAATAAAAATCACTAAATACGAAATCCGTTGTAAAGCCAGATCTCGAAAAAAATATTTAAAAAATTTAAATTATTCTTATTTGTGTGCGTTTGAAATTTTTAGGTTGTCAATTCGGCCCGTGATGCGATTTATGTTGGCTAGGCCGGGTTTAAACCATTAAATATTATTTAAGGAGGAATATAATTATCCTCCTTCCTATATACTTCCTTGTAAATCTTCAATCCTTCAAGAATCGGCTCAATAAGTATTTTCGACACCCAGTCAACTCCTGAATATTTCTTCACTTTTTTTAAAGAGTATCTGTGAATACTGACAACTTCTTATATCTTATCTCTTATGATAAATAGTTTCATTATAATTCATAAAGTATACAGGAAGTAGACTGGTTTGACGCACCCCCCCCCTCTATACGACTCATAAATAAACACATTAATTATAAGTGAAAGTAAACAAAAAATTGTTGAATCTGCTCTTTTCTCGGATAATGAATAATATCTTAATATTATAAATTGTAAAATCTATAATCCTAATAATAGTACCAGTTCTATTTAAAAATGTAAAAATAAAACATATTTTTCTCCTACAGAATTCTCATTTTTTATTCAGCTCATTAAAAAGTCATTCAGACCAGCGCATCCATGTAAAAAATAGCCTTGAAAAAAAAATTGAAAAATATTTCTATTGCATGATTCGCTCAAAATGGGATTAAAAGACACAGATAAGGAATTCTTTCAAATTATTAAAAGAAACGTTTTTAATGACACTCACAATGATCTTAGTCTTGAAGATCAAATAAAGTTTATAAATGGGTTGCAATCAAAAAGAAAAGTTGGAAGCAATCGTGTCAGAAGATTGAATAGAGAAAAATAGCAAACTTTTCATTCGTAATTAATTATGGATTATTTTTTAAAAATGTGGAAAATTCTGATTTAAGAAGTTTGTTCCTTAAACTTGAGAAGCTCTAAAGAACCAATTAATACTAAATCAGTCTATTACTTCGTTCATGGTGTCCTTAATCAAGATCACACGAAATTATCTTAAAAGATGACCATCCCTTTAATCGTCTTTACAAACTCTTTTCTTTAAAAGTGAAAACTGTTTTAAGTTCTGTGAATTTTGATGATTTTTTATCAGCGAACTGTTTGAGCTACAAAGCTGACACTTAGAGGAAGGTGCAACATATTAATATAAAGTGGCCCGACGTCCCACATTAGGTGGAACTGTCCCACATTTGGGTTTCTTGTCCCAAAAGTGTCCCACATTGGATACAAATTTTAAAAATTTTAAGAAAACCATTGGTTAAGGCTTGATTTCAAGTCTGCAGTTGGCTCGCTGTAATACTGACTTGATTGCCAGCTCAAATTATACAGATTAAAAAATTATATTCGAAAACTCGAGTAAGAAAAATTGTTCAAAAAACTGAATGAAAAGAAACGATGATTCGTGAAATGAAATTCGGCTCTACTGCTGCTTACCGATTTCTTTATGTCACCTTCATCGACAAAATCTTTGCTCAACCAACCTGACTCCAATATCTTTTTTTTCTTAATTTTTTTTATTCATTATAGAGAGGTTCCCGTTGGACTTTAGACCGAGACTCTAATAAAATTAAAATATTTAGCTAGCTCAATATCCAGCAGGCCTGCGGACTTTTCAATCAAGTAATGCTAATACGTATATTTCATATTTGTAACTCAAATATTGATTTATAGGTAGGTTTATAATTTCGAATAAATCATAATAAGTATTTCCAAATGAACCAAACGTAGTTTATTCTTGTTTTTGTTGTTGAATATCTAGTCGATATGAAATGGACTCCCCTGTGGCTCGGGCTTGAAATTTCGATCTATGTGCCTCCATTAACTTAAGTAACTACAAACCCGTGTATTGTATGAGGTGCGAGTCGATGGGGGGTTTCTTTGCCAAGGGGCTTGGCCCCAACAGTTATACTCTTGTCTGCAGATTACACCCAGGGGTACCCAGGTATTCAACGTCAATGGAATGACTTTCGGCCGCCATTCTTTCATTAAGGCAAATTGCTTGGTAACATTAGCAGACGACAGCTCGCCAGAGAATTATTACCAGCGCCTTAGTGTTACCTTAATGAAATTAATAAAGGAACGCCTCATCAAGCTTACGAACATTAACATTTACACGGGGACAAACCAAACTGCTAAATTAGATGTATTTCTCTCACCTTGAAGAACAGCGCATGCAAGGGTCCTATCTCCCAGCTCATTGATCACCTAGTCCCATTAAATGCACCTTACTTTTCATTAACCTAAGTACTGCGGCATCTTAAGGATACTTCTTAATTTCTTCACTGTTATAATCAATTTTAAAGAGTATCATTAATAGATATTCGTATAATTAACTTTCGTAAAATTAAATTAAATTGAAATAAAAACTTTTTATTTAGTTGTTTCAAAGTTGATGCATTCTATTTAAACTTTGAGATTTAAGCTCTTTGCAATCTCCAAAATCTTAAAAGCTATCGAATTAGCGCTTTCATATTTAAATTGAAGAAAAAACTTTGTCAGTAAACATGCCAGAAAAATTAAACTTGGCATAGAGATGCATTTTATTAATACAAACTTGTTTGCCGAATTTCATACCTGTTAGATACAACCGTTTTATTCCATTTGACAGTTTGATTTTTTCTGATTTTCCACAGAAATTATAATCAGTTGTCAATTTAGAAATACAAAAATTTTGATACCAGAACAAACATTCTCCGGTTTTACGTTCTTGAGTTATCATAGGTACCCGAATCCAGACAGACATAAAATAGTTTGATTGAAAATATTATTTTTTCCCGTTTCAGACATTTCTAAAAAAAAAATCATTTGTTTTTTTCTAAGGCGGATAATTCTCTTCACACACTGACTGTAATTTTGTTATTTTTATAGCGTTGCCGATAGAAATAGATTTAAATTTTCTAAGAAAATCTCAAGAGGGGGTCATTAGATCCGATGGGATGGATTATTTTTAATTATATGTCAGAAGAGTTATTTTTTTACCCCTTCGAGAATCGAACAGTATCGATGTAATTTTCATAGAGTTAAAGTCAGTAGGTCGATCAGTCTTGCATTATTGTGCTGATTGGAAAGAATTAGTTACTGGTTCACTGTATTTTCAATGTCCAGATTAAAATGGATGTCAACTTAATACTGTTTGGTGATTTGTATTCATCGAAAACTACAGGGCACTCCCCAGTTAGTGGGTCTTAACGAATTTCACGTATCTCTAACTAATTGCGGAAATTGAAGATCCTATTTAAAAGACCTATTTTTTTCTTTTTCTCATACCACCTTCATGGAAGAAAGATAATCCTTCAGGTCTTCATCACTTTTTTGCTAATGGAAATCATTATATCACAAAAATGTAATTAAAAAAAAAATTAGGCCTTAACCTTATGTATATAACATGTGGATTTTATGGATATCAAGGCTATTAAAAAAATAATATTCAATTGTTTTCAATAAGAGTTGTTTTCTAACTAAAGAGTTGAAAGTTTTTTTTGCCGAGAGTAGCAGAATTTTTATATATTGAAGGAGACAATAAAAGAGTGTGTCTTCTGCTGGAATTATCCATAAATTAATTCCTGTGAATCCATTGTAATAGACTGATGAAGAGGGCAAAAGCCCTCGAAACTATAGTCTCGTTATAAATAAATAAAACTTATAATTCCAGCAGAAGACACACTCTTTTATTATCTCCTTCAATAACTAAAGAGTTAATATAATAAATTATTGTTCATTTCATATATAGGCCCTTGAATTTTGACATTATTTCTGATTTTTTAATTCTATATATTTGAAAACATTGGGAAAAACGAGAATATGTATTGCGGGGTTTTAACAGCGAGTGCTAACAAAATTCGATATATAAAATCGACCTGAAATTTTCAAATTGCTATAACTCTAGACAATTTGAAGATAAAATAGTAAATGTATATGTTACCGGCCAAACCCGATTTTAGTACAAACTAGTTTTGCCTAGGCTAAACTAGTTCTTCCTATACGCGATAGGATTAACTAGTATAGCCTAGTCCAAACTAATTTGTCCTAGGCCCGATAGGATAAACCAATTTAGCCTAGGCCAAACTAGTTGATTCTGATATAAATACGCACACTCTAGGATAAACTAGTATGGCCTAGTCTAAAGCAATATAGCAGAGTCGAAAGTAATTGAGTAAACATGTCAAGACTTGTACATGCGGGAGCTCCCAAACATGCTCAGTTGGATCAGGCCAAGGTTTTGTGAGATGCAGCTGCAACAAAAACTGTTCCACAAACAGATGGCAGTGCAAGAAGGCAATGATACTCTGCAATTCTAAGTGCCACCAAAGCACACCATGTAAAAATAAATAACAATTTTAATAATTGAGATATGATTATTGCTTCTATTAAAAAACACTTATTATTAAATTTGTTATAGTATGATTGTTTTGTATTACCAATTATCCATAACTTTTAACGACGAATCATTATCGTTTTAATAAAAATGATTATTTTTCCAATTACGGAGTATTTTATTCAGTTTATCTATTTATTTTGACTTTCTAAATATACTATAATGTTTGGACTAGGCCATACTAGTTTATCCTAGAGTGTGCGTATTTATATCAGGATCAACTAGTTTGGCCTAGGCTAAACTGGTTTATCCTATCGGGCTTAGGACAGGTTAGTTTGGACTAGGATATACTAGTTAGTCCTATTGCATATAGGAAGAATCAGTTTGGCCTAGGCAAAACTAGTTTGTCCTGAAATCGGGTTTGACCGGTAACATATATATCATTTTAAAGCGAATTGAATGCTCTACAACCTCTTTTCAGAGGACTTTTACTGTAAAACGAAAGACTGAGGTGCTAGGGACAAAAGTTTGACGAAAAACATAGGAAATTTTACTTTTTTAATACATTAACGATATTCGCGGGTGAATATCTCAAAACCCATAAGGAATAGAGAAAAATTAAATGAAGCAATCTTGTATCAAATTTTATGATCTTTCATTTTGATAAGCGTATTTTTTTTCTACGATCCACCGTTTTTGAGATATAAGCGAAAAAACGGGACATTACCACCCCCCCCCCCCCCCCCCCCCAAGCCTGGTAGCTAGGACTGGGGACTTTTAGTATTTTTACCTCTTAACTACCCCAAACACATTCCATAAGAAAAAATTCTACTAATGTTTTCTATACCTTCTTTTTGAGCATCGTTGACTGGACTATTAACTTATATTTGAAAAATACTTAGAGTTTCTAGGAAATAATAGTGCATGCTTTCGATTTCTAAAATACTTTATTGAAAACGAACCTGTATTCTAAATTCGTTTCTCCTTTATAATGGTTCTGTTTAAAAGTGAAATGGTACCCTCATAATGTCTGTCGCTCGGTCTAGAAGTTGTCTTATTCAGCTCTGATTGTCTTTAAGATGTCTAGACGACAACTACTAAAGCAAACGTGCCATCATGGTTGCAGCTGGTATACTAAATGAAAAAAAAATTACACATTATTTGCATTCATTTTCATTTTCATTCATTTCATTTTTCCCTAAAAGCAAAAATCGTAGTAAAATTTAAAAAAAATGGATGATTATTTTGGGGAAGGTCAAATTTTTTGTCGAGTCGAAAATTAAAAATATTTTTTATGTTAGGTATCAAGTAGGTCTTTAAGAAGAATTATTCTAGACGAAAATATATAATACTGAATCTATTTCCGCATATGAAAAATGTAATTTAGATATTATTTTATAATTTTGAAAAATTCTTTAAATTATAATATCTAAAAGTAATATTAAGTTTTAATTATCATAGGTCTATGGTATTTTTACTTTACCATACAGGGTATGGTCAAGTATTGTAATCGTCCATGAAAAAAGTGTTTTTTTTTCCTTCTTTTTTCGAAATATCTCCAAAAACGGCTGAAACTATTTCAATTAAAAAAAATTGATCTAAACTATGGCATTTCGCTCTACAAAAAAGCCCTAATAAGTGAACATCGAAAAAATTATATTTTTCGAGATAATAATTTTTTTGTCAAAATATCTGTTAATCTGTCTGTTAGTCTGTGCGTTACCAAATTTTTGTGGACGAGCTAGCTCAAAAACTAGTGTGAATATCGAAACCAAATTTCACACGTAGTTTTGGTCCATTGAATTAAGAGCTGATTAGATTTTGGTGCATATCGACCTAAAATTAAGGGGGGGGTGGAAGGGGTTAAAAATTAAAAAATCTAGGCCGTTAGTGCCAAAATCGGCAAATTTTGTATACATAATCAGTGGACCCCAGAAGTCTAAAAATGCAAAAACTAACCACCCAAAATGGAGGGGGGGGTGCATGGTCAAAAAATTAAAATCTTGGCCATTTGACCAAACTCAACCAAATTTTGTATACATAATCAGTGGGATCCCAGAAGTCTAAAAAAGAAAAAACTAACGCCCCTCCCCTACATGATTATAAATAATTTTATTAAATATTAAATATAAGTGAGGGGCCAGGTTGTATGATAAAGTCAAGTGGATGGCCACATCAGAACACGTCAGCTTATTTTTTTTCGAATTCTAACGACACTCGCGAACCCTGATGTCCATTCTGGCTATTTTTAACCGACTTCAAAAAAGGAGGAGGTTCTCTATTCGACTGAATTTTTTTTTTTTTTTTTTTTGTGTGCCTATGTTACCTCATATCTCCGCCAATTGTCAACCGATTTTGAAAAAAAATTTTGCATTGGGTCCAGTCTAGCTTCCGATTGGTCCCATTTTTTCGATTTTTTTTCATAGGTATTAGACCTTTTTTATTAGGTTTGTTTAGACCTAACCTCTTTGTTTATGAACCGATTTCGATGGTTCTTTTTTATCCGAAAGGGGGTGTCTTAGGGATGGTGTCATATTAATTTGGTCAAGTTCTGATGATATGATCACTATTAATAACATCACTAAAAAGAGAAAAATAAAAAATTTTTAAGAAAAAAATAAAAACCGACTTCAAAAAATTAAATGCAACAAATAAAATACACTAAAAGGTATAAAATAATTATTATCTTATTTAGTTACAACTAAACGACGAAATATTAACACGAAATTACTTTTTGAAGTCGGTGCCAAACATATACCTTTTATGAATCGCACTCGACGGATCTTACTTAGTACGTTTGGAGGATATGCTCGCTTATAGTTATAGTTTGTTTGGTACCGAATTCAAAAAGTAGTTTCGTGTTGATATTTCGTCGTTTAGTTGTAGCTAAATAAGATAATAATTATTTTATACCTTTTAGTGTATTTTATTTGTTGCATTTAATTTTTGAAGTCGGTTTTTATTTTTTTCTTAAAAATTTTTATTCAAAATGTTTACTGAGGATATTACATTTTCTTTCTTGTTATCCCCACTATGCTCTGCTTTGTTTTAAAAAATAGCCAACATGACCACGAATTCTTTAACATGAAAAAAATGTGATGTTGTTTTTACATTTAGCCGTAATGAGAACAAAATCTACGCCCACTCACCGCCTAACGAAGAATTCTTTCGAAATTTAACCCTTTTTTTAATTTACACTAATGAACTTTCTGTTGCAATTTCTCATTAGACTCTAACAATTGTCTTAATTCAGATTAATTAACCAACCTGTGACCTTATTATTTAGTAATTAATAAAACCAAATGCACGTTTAATCACAGCTTATACGAGGTTTATAAAGATTTACGAGCCTTGTAAAATCGAAATATACTTTGACTTGGTTTTACTAGTGGGCGACTTTTCGCTGGGGTGGGGACTACTAAATGGTGGGGTGTGGTGAGAATTTCGAGATAGGGTATAATTAAAACTTGCATTCAAACGAATTGCTTTTTTATTTTTAACTTGACTAAGTGCTATTTAGATTATATATTATTAATTGCTTGAGTTGCTTTCTATTTAATTATAATTATTGCTTAAATAGCTTTTACAAACCTCGGTGCTCTTTTTCCACCCTTGCCTTAAGCCGTCCACCATTTTGAGAAACTTTTAAATGCGTCAACTTAATGTCGAGTATTTACTATTAAAATACTTTATTATCATTTTTCGTTGTATTCATATGAAAAATAATAATAATCATTATTATTATATTTGTATGAGTTTATGCACAGATTCAATTCAAATACTACTGAATAGAATAAAGAGGAACTGTGTTATAGAAAAAGTTGAAAATGGGATTAAATTTAGAAACCGAAAATTCAATAAGTTATTTACTTTTTAAATAAAATAATAAAATGTTTAACTCAGAGGTTCTCATCATTTTTCTACCAATTTAGATATAATAATAAATAATATTTACTTAATGAGAAACCTGAGGTTGTTTTTTGTCAGTTCTTTAATATTTTCTCTAAAACTTTTGAAATTTGTACTCAGATTAATTGCCCTCTTGAAATACTAAGATTTTCCCTTTGGGGGGTTCCACCCCAGTTGAGAACCCCTGGTTCAAATGTTTTATTAATCATCTAACGAGAAAAACTATTGAAATAAGTTAGCACTTCAATTCAACCTTACGAATGTAACAAGAAGTCGCAGAATAGTCAATCTCCCAAATCACCATCTCTCCCCCTCACCAGTGTATGTGACGTCACATCCATCTCATTGCGCATAACGTTTTATCGATTCTATGTTTTTCTCCCATTCCTACCATAAGCATAGAAGTTTCACTTCAAAATATTAATAAAATAATGATAATTTATAATTAAAAGAATGACATCAAATATTTTGCTCTGGGATGGACCCTTAACCTACTTGCCTATGCCACTGTTGTTATTATTATTAATTTGAATTATGTATATCACTTCAAATACTTCTGAATGGAGTATAAACATGAATAGAAATGATGGTTATGTTATAGAAGAGGAGAAGGGAAATAGAAGAGATGGTTATTATTGTTGTTTTTTCATTAAATAATTGTTTTGAAAGATACATGAATATGGTCTAAGTAGATTGTAAAGATTGGATTGCATGAAAAATTGTAGTTAAGAGGCTAAGTGATTAATACAGGAGAATGGTAGTGGCGTGTATGTTCGAACAATCGTATATATATGGGAGCGGAAAAGTAAACCATGTCGTGATGTTTTCATTACCTTGTTTTCAATCAGAATTAATTATAGCGGAGTTAGAAGGGGATGTACGAGGGAAGAGCGACATTAATAAATATTTTTTACTCCGTATGCTTGCTTGCCCAGCGGGAAGCGGGAATTTCGAATTTTCATTTTTTTTTTAAGTTATACTTCTTGGAAATCGAAAATTGAAAATGTATTACAATTTTAATCGAATAATTATTTTGTGGAAGGCCAAAGTTTTTGTGGGGTAGAAAATAAAAAAATTGGTTTTTCTTGTGGAGTGTGAGTTATCTCTGTAAATATCTACTTAAATAGAATTAGTCTATTTTTTTAATGACGTTCTAAAAGGGCCCCAAAGTAACCGTTTGAAGGAGAATTTTTGCACCTGACTCTGTTCAGAAGTGGCTTAACTTCAAGTTATTAAAAAAATTCCACAAATTCCCACATTTCATCATAATTAACGACAAATAATAAAAGGTTTAGAAGCCTCGGTATGCAAGTCCAACTCGCACTTGGTCGGCTTATTTTTGTTTGTTTATTTGTGCATAGAAATGATTAGAAAAATCATTTTCCAGTTTGATTTTTGCTGACTTCCTGTGTTACTCTCTGTTTATTCCGGCACTCAAATGCACATGGAAGCAAGCTCGTTTATCCCTATGACATCTAGGAGACTGGAACTCTCTTCCTCCGACCGTCTTCCCAGCAGCATATAGGTAACCTTCAATCTTTCAAGAGACGCATCCACGAATACCTTCAACTCCGACCCAATCCCTAAATCTCTTCTTATTTCCAAAATATAAGGTGACGGACTACAGAGGTTGAACCTTACGGTGCAACTTCTTGTATTAGTATCATTATAAAAAAAAAACATTGTGTAAAATTAATTCTGGCAACAAAATGTTTTTTATTTGCAAAATGAAGAACTTTTCACATTTTGAGCTTTTTTGATGCAGAACTTCCGGTTTAAAAAAACAGATAAAATTCACTCAAAATTATTGATAAGCTGCACCTTTGTGCTAAATTGCAACTTCAAGCTCAAACCATCAGAATTTGCAGAGAGCGTACCGAGTCTTAAAAATGCTCACTTTTTCCTTAATTTATTTATTTATTTATTTTATTTAATACTATATTGTCGCCGGGTGCACTGAAGCTACGACCTACTAATTATATATCCCATGTTTCGGAAATTTCCAATATTTTTTAAAAGACATAAAATGTTTCTCAAAATTTACATAAAAAAAGCTATAACAATAAAATTAGCTATAATTTTTTTAAAACCCTTTCTTTTTATTAAATTAAATTGTGTTATAATAATTAATTTTCTATTTCACTTTCAGTGTTCATTAAACAATTTTTAATAAAGTGCAATTTATGTCACTGTTTATTATAGTTATCTAATTTTATAAATTTAAAGATATTAAATTAATCATAAGTTTCCTGTATTTGATTCGATCGCGAATCGAATGCAGATGATTTTTGTTAAATATTAAGTGAAAATAATATCCGAATTTATATATTTCTAACTTGAAATAGTGAAGTTAATTTTCTCATTAATATATCAAAGAATAATTAACACATTAACGAAAATTGTTTTTGATCGCGCTTTTTAAACAAGATATATATCGCGAGACTACTGCTGGTTGAAGCTATTGGAGTCTGCTGAGTCTTAAGTCTGGACCAAGAGAGAATGAAAAAGATGTGATCCATTTGGCTATAATCCAGCATCATTTTCACGATTGGCCCGCATGACACTTTTTATATCAAACACTAATATGGATCACCAAATGAATTTGAAATCTGAGATGTTATATATTCAATCTCCCAGCCCAGAGCGCCCGATCTGTTAACACGTGTGTTAGGTGTTTGCCAATCGCGAAAATGATACTGGATTATAGCCAAATGGATCACATCTTTTTCATTCTTTCTTGGTCCAGACTTAAGACTCAGCAGACTCCAATAGCTTCAACCAGCAGTAGTCTCGCGATATATATCTTGTTTAGAAAACGCGATCAAAAACAATTCTCGTTAATGTGTTAATTATTCTTTGATATATTAATGAGAAAATTAACTTCACTATTTCAAGTTATAAATATATAAATTCGAATTTTATTTTCACTTAATATTTGACAAAAATCATCTGCATTCGATTCGCGATCGAATCAAATACAGGAAACTATATAACATCTCAGATTTCAAATTCATTTGATGATCCATATCAGTGTTTGATATAAAAAGTGTCATGCGGGCCAATCGCGAAATGACGTTGGATTATAGTCAAATGGATCACATCTTTTGCATTCTCTCTTGGTCCAGACTTAAGACTCAGCAGACTCCAATATCCTCACCAGCAGTAGTCTCGAGATATACATATAACTTGTTTAAAAAGCGCGATCAAAAACAATTCTCGTTAATGTGTTAATTATTCTTTGATATATTAATGAGAAAATTAACTTCAATATTAAATTATATTGTTAAATATATGCTAACAATCAAACAGTGCTTTTCTCCCGACCGGGGCAATTTATTAAATTTATTTCTGTTATTTTTATGGGTTCATATAACCGATTGGATATAAGTAAATTCGTTTGGTTGTAATAGTAATTTGGTCACTTATATTAACGAACGACTAATTGAGAGCACATCGGCCTTTGATATAAGTACCTTCCGAGAGTACATTATTGTAAACTCATGAACCTGAGAGAATAGCCCGAAATATATTGACTTTTCAAACTTTATATGTATTTTGCTGTGAAACCCTACAAATACCTTATTATATTATAATTATATATTATTATAACTTTTTTTAATTGACAAATATAAACCAACACCACATTCTCTTAGTTCGAAATAGCTTGTGAAACTGCCTGCTAAACTCCATGAAAATTACAAAATCGTTACCTAAATCCTGGGTGTTCTCACTGACACCTGTTTAAGGTACTTGTAACCTAATCTAAAATTCAACGTTTCAGAGATGATCTCAACAGACCTTCATGACCAACCTATATAATTTATTCAAATCTAAATGTATAAACTCGTGTGCTTTCCAATCTATTAGGCGTCCGCGCTATTAGTTTGATTTATTTTTATTTTCGGAAATATGTTAAAGGGCGGATTGAGAGTTGGATTATTTGATAGGTCTCTCTCTCGGAGAGTGGCAGAGATTGGCCAGGGAGGCGATCCTTGCGTGCGCTCCTCGCTTAAGCTGTCATTAGCCGGAGGGTCGAATTAATTAGTCATTATGGTAGGTGCAGGTCAGCTGGTAGGGCGAGTACAAGGTGACCAACAAACAATACAATCAACATCCTTTTAGTATAGGTTCGTTCGTAGCTTTTTTCCAAGTTTTTCATTTCTTACTGAAGAAAGAAGTTTACAAAATAGTTTTAAGTCAAACAACGTTTTAATAATATGTAACTGCTTTTACTATTTAGAAATCGAAAGATAAACATTGAAGGAACAAGATAAATTTATTAAAGTGGCTAATTTCCCAATTTAAATGTGTTCTGATAGGAGGAATTTTATTTGAACCATTAAAATTATGGGAAACTTTCAGTCACATAAATCCTGATGTCTTCTCTAAAAAAAGTTTGTAGCAATAGATGATGAAGAAAAAGATAGGTCAATAGATAAAAAAAGTGCCGTATGCTGAGTTGATTGTGTATTGTCCAGTATTCAAGAAATAAATATTATTATTATTATTCAATATTAGTTCAATTATTTTTCCTCTTGAAGAGGATTATTCACTACGCCAAATTGAGCTAGAGATGAAAGAGAGGAGGGGATAATTCGAAGTTTCCCACAAAGAACCCGTAAAGGCCGCTTCACACGAAACATTTTCTCCTACTTGTTCCTTACTTGTTCGGCTAGCTGTACATTTGGAAGCATGGAGGAGGTCGAAATGACGTCACTCCTGACTGTCTTACTAGCATGCTTGCTTGATTCAAAAGATAGGGCATATTCTAAAAAAAAAGTTTAGCTACTTGAAGCTGGCAGTGGCCAGCCAATCGGTAAGCATTATTTTATCACGTGGGTGACATGGGAATTGGAACAATACATCAGCTGATGTTTTGTTTCTAGTGTTCAACTCTTTACTGCAATGCATAAAGAGAATATGCCTTCCAAATTCGTCTGCGATTGATAATTTCTGCAATAATATTATTGTCAGCCATTTTTGTTTGCATCTGAGCTGAAACTGAAACTGAATTTTCTCTCTCTTCCTAGCTCTATGCTCGCTCTCTTTTTCATGTCGTTTCATAAAATTTCCACTTCAAAAAGTTATGTTATATATCAGGGGTAGTCACTAACCTTAACTTTGGGAGCCACAAATTTATAAAACTGTTTCAAACCGAGGCACATTGTTTGGAGATTAATTAATGGTTTATTAAAAAAAAGACACATTTTTTATTTTATAAAATATAAATGAAGTAACATATATTTTTTGCTCTACTTACTTATAAAACATTACAAATTACAAATTAATTTAATTTTTGTATTATTATTTTTTAATTTAATTATTATACAGGGTGGGGGATTAAGATTTACCACATTTTGAAGAGATATAAAAAAAATGAAAAAATTTAACTAGAAAAAAACTATATATTTTTGAAAAGAAAAGAAAAGAAATTTTTTTAAATCTATTTTAAACATTATCAGACAAAAAAGAGGGGGGGGGGTAAAAAAATTCTTGTCCTTTTGACCAAACTCAACCAAATTTTGTATACATATTCTGTGGATCCCCAAAAGGCTAGAAATGCAAAAACTAACCAAATTTTGTATATACAGTTTGGTCGAAAGGGCTAGAATTTTCATTTTTGACCCTCCCCCCATTTTGGGTGGTTAGTTTTTGCATTTCTAGCCCTCTGGGGGTCCACAGAATATGTATACAAAATTTGGTTGTTTTTGTTCGAAAGGGCTAGATTTTTCATTTTTGTCATCCCCCCATTTTGGGTGGTTATTTTTTGAATTTCTAGCCTTTTTGGGGCTCACAGAATATGTATACAAAATTTCGTTGAGTTTGGTCTAAAGGGCTAGAATTTTCATTTTTGACCCCCCCCCCCTTTTTTTTGTCTGATAATGTTTCAAATACATTTAAAAAAAAATTATTTTAAATTCTTTTCAAAAATATGTTCAGTTTTTTTCTAGTTAAATTTTTCATTTTTTTATATCTCTTCAAAATGTGGTAGATCTTTATGCCAAATCCTCTACTTTTTCAGTATCAGTATTATTCAAGAGGGTTCGAGAGTCGCACTAGATTGACTGAAGAGCCGCATGCGGCTCGCGAGCCACGTTGTGGCCACCCCTGTTATATATGATAAGGTGTCTAAGATAGCACACGTCTTACATCTTCTGCCAGAAGAGCTCACTCATAAATGACACTTTATTTCTAAATACTATAAGAAAAAAATAATAATTAAAATTTTCTAAGTGGGTTCAATGCAATTCCAATCGGTCCATCCACCTGCAGATCGTAACCAAATAAAATTTATTATACTTAGAAAAAAAATTTACGCCGACCAACTCAAGCACCTCTTCTTTTTTGAAATAAAAACATTTCGGCATCAAAACTTACTTTTACGACCTCTCAAATTATTTGTGGAAATCGGAATAGGCATAAAATTCAGACACTCCTAACAAGAATAACCAATTTTTTATTTTTATTTTTTTCTGAAGTCAATACTGTGTACTGTAATAAGGTTATTCATTTATTTATTGAACGATGGTTTGAGGCAGATGTCTCATAGAGCAGATACAACAAGTCATTTGATACAATAAACAGAGAATTAATATAAGTACAACAGCAGATACAACAATAATATGATACAAAACAGTAAGCCATAGGTATAAAAACAGATCAACATAATATATGACATAAGTACAGTATTTTGGTTAACACTTCCCCAAAGGGCAGCCCAGGGTCAGCACCTGCAGGCGAATCGACTTGCGACACAGTCCCTAAACCCTCCTCTACCGATCAGATGCAATTTTTATTTTGTATTTTGTTTATTGGGCCTCCGAGGAGCGGGCCGCCTCTTACAAGACACAAGACCATTACACAAATTTATTTATAAATCTTTCACACTTTCAGCTTCAGAACAAATTAATTCAGATTCAGAGCGGGTGGCTGAGAGAGCCAGGATTAATCCTGACTCACATTTCACATTTCTTTTTTTTTTTTGTATTTACAAAAAATAATCATACGCCACCCTCTCTAAATGTTCTTCTGCTGAAAGTGTAAAAATTAAGGAGAGATCCTCTCATCCCCCTATATATCAAATTGTTTGTTGTTTTTTGGGATATACCCAGGGCGATGAGGGACTCCACCGCTTTATGCCACCACACTCCCTTCCACGAGAGTATGATGGCCTCGACCCTGACCGAGTAAATAATGGAATGATAATGAATTTCACAATCAAGCCGAACTGACGACAAAAGATCTGTTGGCTATCTCACTATAACTATGACGTATTGTAATGTCGATTGCCGTCAGCTCTTAATATTATCCCATTATTAATGGATGATCTGAAAGTGAACTTGTCGAAAATGTATTTGGGCTGTTATTGTATTTTTCGAAACCATAATTCTACTAGTAAAAATATATTTTCCTTTTAATTAATAATTACCATAAATATATTAACAACATAAAATAGCCCTATTTTTGTTTAATAACTTTCAAAATTACTGTTGGTAACCATGACCGAGTTAAGGGAGTCTATTATAATACATTGGCGTATGAAAACTAGTTCCACAATCGACAAAGTTTCTACTCGACATCAAATAGCATGTATTCACAATTGCATTATGTCTTGCCCCCCCCCCCCTCCTGTATTTATTTAATTCTCATTCCTTTCAATTTCATTGAAATTTATTTAGGTCACTATGGAAAATAAATTCGTTTGGCTCTTGGATATTTCGCGTGCATATTAATCTCACTAATTGTAATAAAAACAAGTGTTCTTATTCGTCCCAGAGCGCATTTAACATATCTTTTAAATGAAATTTAAACAGTTAATCATTACTTTATATTTTTTTGCCTAGATCAAATCATTTTTCATGTATTATCATCTCTAGGGGGGCTAAGGGGGCTGAAGCCGCTCGCCCCCCAGGATAAAGAAAAAAAGTAAAAGTAAGTAAACCCCCTCCCCAGGAGAAAATCCTGGTTTTGCCACTGGGTATATATACATTGATTGTTTTAAAATATTAAAAAATACAAATCTTTTATAAAACAATCTTGAAAACGTTTATTTTAAACCAGACGTGGAATTTTTTTTTAATTGAAAAAAAGAAAAAAGTTGTTTTCTCTAATGTTTAGAAAACAACCCTTGATTTGACATCTTTTGGTTATTTTTTAAAGTTATTTATTTAAAAAATCTCGTAGTTGATGATTTTTTTTATTTTCGACTAAATTGGGCTATTTATTTTGTTACAGATTTAATTTTCCTCAACACATTGAATCAAATCATGAATTAATAAGAAATGCTGAACCAGGTGATAAAGGATTGACCAATCGCAAAAGAGTTAATAGGAGAATGATTTATTCAGTTATTAATAGAGTACGGTATACGGATAAATTTCAAAAAGGAGTATCACTAAATGAATTAGTGAAATATGCTACATAAGATCGAAAATACTGGATACAGATTACGGTTCGTTGTCTAAAATATATAACATTGACTAGCTGGCCGCTTCATCTCTGGAAAAAAGCTGTTATTAAGAGGATATTAGAGGTTTTTGGAGGTGTGTATTTTTATCGAATTGCAAAAGACGATTTCGATCTGAAATATCCTCAAGATGCCATTATGTATAATTGCAATTGCCCATTAACTGATGACTACGGAATACAACTACCAGAAGATCGACGTCGAGGACGAAGTAGAAATTGGGGCGGTGGCGGATGTGGCCGTCGCAAACGAAAAAAATCATTGAATCAAATCATGAATTAATAAGAAATGCTGAACCAGGTGATAATGGATTGACCAATCGCAAAAGAGTTAATAGGAGAATGATTTATTCAGCTATTAATAGAGTACGGTATACGGATAAATTTCAAAAAGGAGTATCACTAAATGAATTAGTGAAATATGCTACATAAGATCGAAAATACTGGATACAGATTACGGTTCGTTGTCTAAAATATATAACGTTGACTAGCTGGCCGCTTCATCTCTGGAAAAAGGCTGTTATTAAGAGGATATTAGAGGTTTTTGGAGGTGTGTATTTTTATCGAATTGCAAAAGACGATTTCGATCTGGAATATCCTCAAGATGCCATTATGTATAATTGCAATTGCCCATTAACTGATGACTACGGAATACAACTACCATAAGATCGAGGGCGAGGACGAAATAGAAATGGGGTCGGCGGTGGATGTGGCAGTCGCAAACGAAAAAAATCATTGAATCAAATCATAAATTAATAAGATATTCTGATCCAGATGATAAAGGATTAAACAATCACAAAAGAGTTAATAGGAGAATGATTCATTCAGTTATTAATAGAGTACTGACTCTTGATAAATCTTAAAAAGTAGTATCACTAAATAAATTAGTGAAATATGGTACATAAGATCGAAAATACTGGATACAGATTACGGGTCGTTGTCTAAAATATAACGTTGACTCGCCGGCCACTTCATCTCTGGAAAAAGCTGTTACTAAGAAGAAATTAGAGGTTTTTGGAGGTCGGAATTTTTATCGAATTGCGGTCTGGAATATCCTCAAGATGCCATTATGTATAATTGCAATTACCCATTAACTGATGACTACGGAATACAACTACCATAAGATCGACGGCGAGGACGAAATAGAAATGGGGTCGGCGGCTGATGTGGCCGTCGCAAACGAAAAAAATCTTCGAAAATTCGCATATGGTATTACAGAAAATATCATAATAAGTATCGTGCTAGAAGGAACAGAAAGTCGACAAAAAACGATGTTAATTGAATTATTATCAAATTTGAATATTTTAAAACTTAAAAAAATGGAGTACGGACTCTTAATAAATCTCAAAAAGGAGTATCACTAAATGAATTAGTGAAATATGGTACATAAGATCGAAAATACTGGATACGGATTACGGGTCGTTGTCTAAAATATAACATTGACTCACTGGCCGCTTCATCTCTGGAAAAAGCTGTTACTAAGAAGAAATTAAACGTTTTTGGAGGCCGGTATTTTTATCGAATTGCAAAAGACGATTTCGATCTGGAATATCCAAATAAGAGTATCCTTAAGATGCCATCATGTATAATTGCAATTATGCCCATTAACTGATGACTACGGAATACAACTACCAGAAGATCGACGTCGAGGACGAAGTAGAAATGGGGGCGGCGGCGTATGTGGCCGTCGCAAACAAAAAAAGTCTTCGAAAATTCGCATATGGTATTACAGAAAATATCATAATAGGGATCGTGATAGAAGGAACAGAAAGTCAACAATGTTAATTGAATTATTATCAAATTTGAATATTTTAAAACTTAAAAAAATGGAGTACGGGCTCTTAATAAATCTCAAAAAGGAGTATCACTAAATGAATTAGTGAAATATGGTACATATGATCGAAAATATTGGATATCGGTCGTTGTCCAAAATATAACGTTTACTATTCATCTCTAGAAAAAGCTGTTACTGAGAAGAAATTAGAGGTATGTTATCACAGAAAATATCATAATAGGTATTGTGGTAGAAGAAACAGAAAGTCAACAAAAAAAAACGATGTTAATTCAATTATTATCAAATTTGTATATTTTAAAACTTAACTTAAAACGTCTGGTTTAAAATAAACGTTTTAATGATTGTTTTATAAAAAGATTTGTATTTTTACTTTCACATTTATATTCTATAGGGATTCTAAATGGGAGAGTATTGCGATGGCCAGTCTGGGTCCTGACTCTTTGAGATCTTGTATCTCAGAGATGAAAAAGATCTTGTATCTCAGAGATGAAAAGATCTTGTATCTCAGAGATGAAAAAAGTTAATTTCATTTTGTAACTTCTAGATGGAAGGAATCGTTGCCCTTAATAGTTGGAAACCGAATTTAGGACATAAAACCGGAAATTGTGGTCCCCAGAGTGTATTTATCAAGTGTATTGACTCTTATTTTTTCTATAACTAGTGTATTATTATTAAATTTTCTATAACTAGTGTATTATTATTAGATTTTCTATAACTAGTATATTATTATTAGATTTTATTAATTTCATTGTTGTGGGAATACAAAAATTTTGTCGCCAGAATGCATCCGTTCTCTCAAATTACTGTGTCATTAAAAAATCGAAAATACTTCGGACAACTGATATGCTTCACGCATCGAGCGTACCTAGTAAAAGAACTTAGATTACCTATATCATCTATGTCTAATATACCCAACTTCATGAAAAAGTCAAGCCATTTTAAAACTAAAAATTACTATAATGAATAAAGCCTTGATATTTTGAAAGCACCCGATCTGATCGAACTTTTACTTACCAAAATTACACTAATCAAAAATGAGAATATGAAAGAAGAGTAAATTAGAATTTAATTAGTTTTGGTCGACAAATCAAATCGATGGCTTGTCGTCCATCGACTGTCATTTGTGTTCTCTAAATAAAAAATAAAATAAAGCAAAAAAACTCCTTCATATCGTCCAAATGCAAACTCAGCAAAACACTTTCTTGGCTGTTTGCCTTGAAACCATATTTTCTGTTTTTCCCTTTGATTTTTTCGCAAATTGAATTCAGATCACTATTTTAATTAATTTATGATTCTAAGGTGTTACGATTTTAAATCAAATAAAAACAACTCTTTTTCCCGAAATGTTAATCTTACTTTTCATTAAGATAAAAGGAAACAAGAAAAAAAATAACCAGATAGGTGGTCGACAGATAAAAACAACCTGAATTTCACACTAAAAAAAATTAATTATGATTGAAATAGAAGAAAATTGGATTAAAAGACTCGAAAATTTTCACCTTCAGTCGTATAATATTTCAGGGTGGTCTTAGTTATAGGTTGTAAATGAGAGCTTCAAACAGATATTGATATGGGAACAGCTATACTCTATTGTAGAGGCTGCAATTGGGAAGCATATTAATACAAATGTATATTTAAAATTATAAGCTAACCATTACTTTTTTTAAATAAATTAAAACCATTTTTATGCCCTGTTTAGATCAATAAAATGTATTAAATCTAAAAATTAAAATAATTATTAGTCTGTACGCTCAGCGACTGTAGCTCGCAAAAGTGGCCCAAGTATTGAAAATTATTTTTTTCTCTTATTCCTGCTTATGAAATATCTGAAACATGGATAAAAATAATTTTCAATCATGATTTTTTTTCTAAATAAAAATATAGAAACAATCGAATTGTCGTGAAAATTGCAGTATAATTCGGACTTAACTTTGAGAGTTCAATCGGATTGAGTGCTTTCGAAATTGGTTTATTCATTATTTAATCATTGAAATTTTACAATGGCATAAACTTATTTGTTTAATTTTTGGTGATACGATAAGTGGCAGATTCCAGATTCACCCAAAATTGTTTAATTTTTGGTGATACGATACTTGATAGCTTGTAGTAAGTAGTATCAGATACTAAAATGATTGTATATCCAAAACATGAATTATTTAGATTATGTCTTTTTATTTTAAGAAATTAAGATTGAAAAATGCCGAAAATTAAATAAAAAAAAAAGAATTGTTGGATCTGTTGAACTTGCTGAACTAATTAGGTGAAATTGGGCTGACAAATTTATATTAATGCACTCTATGCCAAGGTTCATCATTCTAGCTTAAACTGTTTATGACTAAAAAAATACTACAACTTGTATTATTCTCTTTTTCTTTTGTAATGTTGATGTTATTAGAAAATGTTTTGTACTTATAAATAAAATAAGTAAATAAGAAATTAAAAAAAATTTGCGTAAAGCGTTCTAAGTCTTGAAAACATTTTCACAATGTCTAGTTTGCTAGCTAAAACCATTTGCTTACAAAAAAATTGCCAATTCACTTATATTTGTGGGAAGTGTACCGAGTTTTTAGAAAGGTTTTCACTTTTTTCCTTGCCTGTTTAACTATAAACCATTAAAGAGGCGGGGGTGCACACTGGCGACCAAATCCCCCCACGACTAACTAGCACTGTGATCCCCTGGAAGTTATCTAAATATTATGGATTAATCTGCTTTTTATTTCGCTTCTACTTTGTTTCTATTAAAAAAGTGACAAAAAGTGTGCTTGGGGTGTTGGGTGGGTTTTTCCCGTCCTGAGTCCCGAAACGTTGCGTGTCCAGGACTTATTAATCGCGACTTAGGCTGGCTCGAGACCACACTGCGGTTCCTGCTTTTTACGCCCCGCGCTCCAAATTGGTTTGGTTGCCTGACTGGTTCAAGTTGGTGTATTCGGCCAGAGGGTGAAGAAGCGGCAATTACCCCCTAACCTACCACCCCTTGCAATTGTGGCGAGATCGGCTCGGCCGATAGGGAAACACTAAATTGAATTTCGGGAAAATACCATCATTGTCGAGAATAGCTTCTCTCAAACTTATCCAATCGAAAATAACTTTTTGATAGAACATTATGGGCTTGCGGGGTCAAGGGGATCCAAGGGGTGCGTTTGCACTCATTGTATTTAACTCGTTCAATAGGCAGAGAGAACGAGAGAGAGCAATTGATAATTTTCAAGTGCCATTCAACTTCCATTCGGCCAATTTACTGCAATTTAGACTAGAGGCAAATTATATCATAAATAGGATAAAGCATTTTACTTTTATTTGACTCCTATATAATAACAGGGATAGTTCTACCTGCACAATTGAATACTTGAAATAATTATTTTCAACACCAACATAACAAATTACAAATATTTAACTTTCCGTTATATTAAATTGAATTATCTGCTTGATACAAAATATATACATATATATATAAATTATTTAATGAGATTAAATTAGTTACAAAGGATTTGTTTTCGTATTCAGTCTCATTATCAATTTTATATTTGCTGCTTTTAAACCTTAATTGAATATTCCTTTGAATTTGTATGACGCTTATTCAGTTTTTGGATTTCAATTTCGTCTTAGAATACTCAAATGGTATCAAATATAATATTTATAATAAGACTGAAAACTGAAATTATAGTCTCAAATAAATATAAATATTTAAATGAATATTTTATATAGAGATTGAAATTTAAGCTAGGTATTGACTAGAAGAAATACTTCAACATTTTCGTTGAAATATAAGAACCGTAATTACCCCTTTACTTTTAAGCGAGGGGTGATCCGCGATTGGAATTAGGTGTACACCGTCTTTGGAAATATTTGGAATTACTTTGGAATTCATTAGATTAATCTATTGTCTTCTACTTGGAAATGAAAGTGTTAAGTGGAAGTAGGTGTACACGATTTTAGGTCGCGGTTCACCCCTCCCTTTTAAGCGTCTTTGGTTGTTTACCAGGAAAGATGCGAGTCGAGTTAACAACATACAATAACATACACCCAAAATAAGGTAAGGATCTGTTTTCAAAAATCGGCGTATATTCTAACAATTGGTAAGGGAACGTTCAAGTATCACTTAACATTTATACCCGGGGCGAGGAATTAAATTAAGTATTACTAGTGTGTCACGTTGATGAGGGAGGGTATTAATACATTATATTATTAGTAGCATTATGAATTTTAATAAGTTATATTGTTTTTAACTTTTTAAAGCCAGGTTGGATAACTTAAAGCATCGACGCCTAGTCAGAGTGCCAGTGGGACCAATCGCCTCTCCTTAAACATTGATAAATAGTATTTAAAGATATAGAAATAAATTTTTTGAACTCACAATTTATTCTTCAAATACTAATAAATAATACACTGCGGCGTAATAGAAGAATCATTAATGTTAATTTAAAAAAAAATCCATTATGCTACCTAACAAAGCCTTGAAGGGTGTAGGAGGTTACACAAATGGTATAGTGGTATAGTTCGTTATGAGGGCCACCTAAATATTGTCAAAAAAACGTTATGTGATTCTTGAACGTTCCCTATGAAGGATATCAAAGAAGGGAAGAATGTAAGTGAAAGCCGCGTGGTGCACACTAGTTTATTTTTCTTTGTTTATCTTCTACTCCAAATCATTTTAATTTTTCTTTTTCAGGCTCAGCTTGAAGATTTATCCAGAATCGCTCCGCAAGCCAATTCAGCGTCTCTCTCGCAATTGCTCTCGGCCTCTTTTGCCCTTTTGTCACCAGAAGGAACTGAAATCGGACTCCCTGATTTTCCAGCTGAATCTCTCCCGCGTGCTGCTCACCTTCTGGTAAATACACTTTTTTGCTCAAAATATTTTTTACACATATTAAGTATATTAGATTTTTATTGGTAATTCCAAAAAGAACAAATTGTGATGATTTTGTTTTAAATAAATTTTGAACAATAATTGACTAAGTGAAGAAATTTTCTACAAAAAATTGCAGTTTTTTCAAAACTTCAACTTCATTGCGATACGGGTTACCATTATCCAATTAAGAGAAAACTTTATTTAAATTGTAGCAAATTTAATCTAGTTTAAAAATGTATAGAATGGTCTTTGTCGAAAACGTGCTCCTTCATGGTCAAAATGGGAAATAATCGAATAGGACGGTTATTTACAAAATATCGACCGCTTTCGAGTTATAAGCGAAAAACTCCGAAAATGTCGAGGTTTTTCGGCAACTAAAAATTGTCGCCCACACTTTCGAGGTCGCAAACTTAGATTTGGCATACCCACACCATACCAAACGATTTAATTGAAAAGTTTTTGTTTTGCCGAGAGTAGCAGAGTTGTTGATTCACAAAGAGAAACAAAGCGGTTGTCCTCTGCTTGACTCAAATAAACATACACACATATATATCGAAATTATATATATATATATATATATATGAAAATAAACTGCAACGGATCGTTGCTAAACTTTATCCAAATTCATTTGAAATATTAATATGTTTATTCCTTTATTATTAATCAGATACCTATATCATTTGCAGTTCATGTTGACTTTAATTCAAAAATAATGATCGATTCTCATTTAACAGTCGAGGAATAACAATTCTATATTGGATTTTTGACGTTTCGGTTATTATTGGTAACCATTGCTGAAGACATGGAGGAATCGACTTAAAATCAAAAATAACGATCGATTCTTAACTACTACTAGAGGAATAACCTTATTGCATTCCATTTTTGATGTTTTGACTATTAATGGCAACCTCTACTGAAAACTTGGAAGAATCGACTTAAAATCAAAAAGACTAAATTCATTTTTGATAAACAACTCAAGCTTGAGAACGTTTTTTCTGTTTGGCTATAGCGAGACAAAATATTAAATCGGCTAGCGTTGTAAAAAAGTTAACGACCACATTCATTAAAATATCGCTCATCAATCGACTGTAAAAACAAAGTTCGCTGTTTAGTTTTTCTTATTTTTTTTATTTTACCATACTTAATATGATAAAGTATTAGTTATTTTTTTTTAAATTTTGACCCGAAAATTGAAAAAATATTTAATTTTTGAAGCGTTAAACAAATATCTACTGTTTATTGAAAATCCATATAGGTTATATATATATATATATATATATATAGGTTTCTATTTAAAAAAACAAAAGTTGACCTTGAAATACCCTTACAATTCCCCTTGAACAGAAGTTTCATTTACCCCCCTCCCCACCCCCTCGCAACGTTCTCAAATTAATTTCAAAAATGCAACATGTAATCTAGGAATATAATCATATTTAAAATCTCTAAATTTTTTATCATAATAATTTGTGCAAATTTCTATCCCAACAACTATTTAATTTAGAAAAAAATAAGCACTTAGCCATTGTATTTATTACTTGTTATACTACCAATTCAATTGACGTCCGAAAATTTCCCTTATATTTTCAGTCGAATATAAATACTTCAAATTTCATATAAAATATATTATTGTTTGCATGAATTTTAGTTATGAAAATTAAACAAGAATTTTGTATGTTATTTTTGTAAAATCAAAACCAAAAGTGAAATTATAATAGCAATAGTAGCAATATGTTATAATATATGCGTTTTCGATAATGTGTATTATTATTAATAGGAAAATGTGTATGTAAAATTATGCAAACGAAATTATTATATATGATTATGTCTCGATATATAATTTATACAGAGACATAGACAGCTGTTTAGCGAGAACAGGGGGCACCACGAGAAGGCAGCTGTCGCCACCCCCCACATGGATAGATAAATAAATAATAATTAAACGGAGATCGTTAATATAATTTTGATCGCAAATTACAAAATATACTAATAGAGTGATACTTTTAAATATTTCCTTTATTTACAAATGTATAAATCACTTGGAAATACAATTTGAAATTTTAAAGTCAAAAATAATGAAAATTTCAAGCCTAGTCGTGTTTTGGAACAAATAGGAGACATAGTATTTGTACCAAAATACGTCTACACTTGAGATAAGTAATTGTTAAAAGACCTTTTCCGAATCAAATACCAGTACAATGTCTCCAATACTGCAATTTGTTTCGAATCAAAGTCTTAAAACATTAGAAATTTTGTATAAAAATTTTATCAAGTATTTGTATTTAAGACACAAATATAAAAAATTTGTAGATCTGAATATGATGAGAGAAAGTTCGTTATTGATGACTCATGCATTAAATCAAAAACAGAAAAATAATTAGATTGAAGTTTAGAGACGATTATTTTTAAAAGTGAATTATTTTGAAGGTTATTTTTTTTAACCGAAATTGAAATTATATTATCTATCCATGTAAAATAATTTTATTAGACTGAAAATATAAAAGCGATATTGTTTCAAACCAATATCTCATATTTAATTTAGAAAAAAGTAATAATTTTAATTTTTTTATTTATTTCTACTTGATTTTAATGTTAGTATTAGTAGGACGAGCAGCTACCTAGAAAAAGAAAAAAAATATATTAGCAAAATTATATAGTGAAATTATGAGATTTTTTATAGAAATATTCCAATAAAATTATATTTATTTATTTTATTTGATTGTTTTTTGAATTCGGAAAAAGAATTGAAAAATTCGGAAAAAGAATTGAATTCGGAAAAAGAATTGAAAAATTTAGAGTATTTCTTAATTATTTAAATATAAGAATAGAGTATTATAAAGATATGTTACCTTAACAACCAAAGACTCATGCATGGACCTGGAATACTCTGACCCCACAGGAACATTCTTATTACACTCGCGCACAATTAAAAATATACTCGCGAAACATTTCGATTTCGGAGGAATAAGGATTTGTGAAAACAAGGATTGAATTTGGATAGGATATGGGAAAGGATATAAGCTCACGTGGGCAGGGACGCCAGCCCCTGAAGTAGATCTGTACATCTTTATTTTTAAGAATAAAGAAGTACACATCTACCCGTTACCCTAAGATAAAGTATTTGATTTTCAAGAAAATAAGAAAAATCAAATACTTACTCTAAATGTTAATATTAGTATGACGAGCACCTACCTGAAAAAAAATATATTATTAGTAAAAATAATATAGAAAATTTAAAGTATTTTTTATTCAAACATTTTAAAGAAAATTATATTTAATATAATATTATTTGTTTAATTTGAAAGTTAAAAAAAAAACGAAAAAAATTACTTGAAAAATTTAGAGTATTTCTTACTTATATATGAATAGAGTATTATAAAGATATTTTACCATTTCAGAAAAAGTCTCCTGCTTGGACGTGGAGTACTCTGGGCACACAGGAACACACTTTACACTCCCGAACAAGTAAAAATATACTCCCGAAACATTTCGATTTGGGAGTAATAAGGATTTGTGAAAACAAGGATTGAATTTGGATAGGATATGGGAAAGGATATAAGCTCACGTGGGCAGGGACGCCAGCCCCTGAAGTAGATCTGTACATCTTTATTTATAACAATAAGAAGTACACATCTACCCGTTACCCAAAGATAAAGTATTTGATTTTCCATAAATGAAGAAAATCTAAAACTTACTCTAAATGTTAATATTAGTAGGACGAGCACCTACCTGAAATAAGAAAAAAAAATATTATTAGTAAAATAATATAGATAATTTCAAGTATTTTTTTATATAAACATTCTAAAGAAAATTATATTTAATATATTATTTATTTAATTTGAAATTTTTTTTAAAAAAATCGAAAAATTTATTTTAAAAATTGAGAGAATTTCTTACTCATATATGAATAGAATATTATAAAGATATTTTACCTTTGCAGAAGAGATAAAGTCTCCTGCTTGGACCTGGAATACTCTGGCCATACAGGAACACACTTTACACTCCCGCACAAGTAAAAATATATTCTCGAAACACTTCGAAGGAATATGGATTTGTGAAAACACGGAATGAAGTTGGATAGGATTAGGGAAAGGATATAAGCTCACGTGGGCAGGTACGCCAGCCCCTGAAGTAGATCTGTACATCTTTTTTTTAAGAATAAAGAAGTACACAACTACCCGTTACCCTAAGATAAAGTATTTGGTTTTCAAGAAAATAAGAAAATCAAATACTTACTCTAAATGTTAATATTAGTAGGATGAGCACCTACCTGAAATAAGAAAAAAATATTATTAGTAAAATAATATAGATAATTTCAAGTATTTTTTATTCAAATATTTTAAAGAAAATTATATTAAATATATTATTTGTTTAATTTGAAATTTAAAAAAAAAAAAAAAACGAAAAAAATTACTTGAAAAATTTAGAGTATTTGTTACTTATATATGAATAGAGTATTATAAAGATATTTTACCTTTACAGAAGAGAGAAAGTCCCCTGGTTGGACATGGAATACTCTGGCCACAGAGGAACACACTTTACACTCGCGAACAAGTAAAAAAATACTCGCGAAACACTTCGAAGGAATATGGATTTGTGAAAACAGGGATTGAAGTTGCATAGGATTAGGGAAAGGATATAAGCTCACGTGGGCAGGTACGCCAGCCCCTGAAGTATGTCTGTACATCTTTATTTATAAGAATAAAGAAGTACACAACTACCCGTTACCCAAAGATAAAGTATTTGATTTTCCATAAATGAAGAAAATCTAATACTTACTCTAAATGTTAATATTAGTAGGATGAGCACCTACCTGAAAAAAGAAAAAACAATATTATTAGTAAAATAATATAGATAATTTCAAGTATTTTTTTATATAAACATTCTAAAGAAAATTATATTTAATATATTATTTATTTAATTTGAAATTTTTTTTTAAAAAATCGAAAAAATTATTTGAAAAATTTAGAGAATTTCTTACTTATATATGAATAGAGTATTATAAAGATATTTTACCTTTACAGAAGAGAGAAAGTCCCCTGGTTGGACATGGAATACTCTGGCCACAGAGGAACACACTTTACACTCCCGCACAAGTAAAAATATATTCTCGAAACACTTCGAAGGAATATGGATTTGTGAAAACACGGAATGAAGTTGGATAGGATTAGGGAAAAGATATAAGCTCACGTGGGCAGGTACGCCAGCCCCTGAAGTAGGTCTGTACATCTTTATTTATAAGAATAAAGAAGTACACAACTACCCGTTACCCAAAGATAAAGTATTTGATTTTCCATAAATGAAGAAAATCTAATACTTACTCTAAATGTTAATATTAGTAGGATGAGCACCTACCTGAAATAAGAAAAAAAATATTATTAGTAAAATAATATAGATAATTTCAAGTATTTTTATTCAAATATTTTAAAAGAAAATTATATTAAATATATTATTTGTTTAATTTGAAATTTAAAAAAAAAAAAAAAAACGAAAAAATTACTTGAAAAATTTAGAGTATTTGTTACTTATATATGAATAGAGTATTATAAAGATATTTTACCTTTACAGAAGAGAGAAAGTCCCCTGGTTGGACATGGAATACTCTGGCCACAGAGGAACACACTTTACACTCGCCGAACAAGTAAAAAAATACTCGCGAAACACTTCGAAGGAATATGGATTTGTGAAAACAGGGATTGAAGTTGCATAGGATTAGGGAAAGGATATAAGCTCACGCGGGCAGGTACGCCAGCCCCTGAAGTATGTCTGTACATCTTTATTTATAAGAATAAAGAAGTACACAACTACCCGATTACCCAAAGATAAAGTATTTGATTTTCCATAAATGAAGAAAATCTAATACTTACTCTAAATGTTAATATTAGTAGGATGAGCACCTACCTGAAAAAAGAAAAAACAATATTATTAGTAAAATAATATAGATAATTTCAAGTATTTTTTTATATAAACATTCTAAAGAAAATTATATTTAATATATTATTTATTTAATTTGAAATTTTTTTTTAAAAAATCGAAAAAATTATTTGAAAAATTTAGAGAATTTCTTACTTATATATGAATAGAATATTATAAAGATATTTTACCTTTACAGAAGAGATAAAGTCTCCTGCTTGGACCTGGAATACTCTTGCCATACAGAAACACACTTTACACTCCCGCACAAGTAAAAATATATTCTCGAAACACTTCGAAGGAATATGGATTTGTGAAAACACGGAATGAAGTTGGATAGGATTAGGGAAAAGATATAAGCTCACGTGGGCAGGTACGCCAGCCCCTGAAGTAGGTCTGTACATCTTTATTTATAAGAATAAAAGAAGTACACAACTACCCGTTACCCAAAGATAAAGTATTTGATTTTCCATAAATGAAGAAAATCTAATACTTACTCTAAATGTTAATATTAGTAGGATGAGCACCTACCTGAAATAAGAAAAAAAATATTATTAGTAAAAACATATAGGGAAGTGAAAGTAGTTTTTATTCAAATATTCTAAAGAAAATTATATTTAAGATATTATTTATTAAATTTGAAATTTTTTTAAAAAATCGAAAAAATTACTTGAAAAATTTTGAGTATTTCTTACTTATATATGAATAGAGTATTATAAAGTTATCTTACCTTTACAGAGAAAGTCTCCTGCTTGGACCTGGAATACTCTGGCCACAAATGTTAATATTAGTAGGACGAGCACCTACCTGAAAAAAGAAAAAAAATATTATTAGTAAAAACATATAGGGAAGTGAAAGTATTTTTTTAAAAAATATTCGGAATAAAATTATATTAAATATATTATTTATATAATGGTTTTTTATTTTTTAAAAATTATAAAAAAGTACTTGAAAAATTTATAGTAATTCTTACTTATATAATTATAAGAATAGAGTATTATAAAGATATGTTACCTTTACAGCCAATGTCTCGTGTCTGAACCTGGAATACTGTGACCCCACAGGAACGGAACACACTTACGTACACTCCCGCACAAGTAAATATATACTCGCGAAACACTTCGAAGGAATAAGTAATTGTGAAAACACGGATAGAAAACAGTTGGTTAGGATTAGGGATAGGACATGATTCTCTTAATATTTGGGCAGGGATGTCAGCACCTGAAGTGGATCTGTATATCTTTATCTATAAGAACAATAGAAGTACCTACCTACCCGTTACCCAGATATTAATATTTTATTCACGTTCGCAAATTTAATAAATAAATTTATATTTACTGGCTTCTTGGATTCTATGCAGTTAATTAATATAAGGGATGAAGAGTTGTTTATTAGTGAGGTTTGGAGTCAGTTGAGAGGGTGGATGAAGGTGGGGAGGCTATATTGGAACACTCACAGTCGATGTTTCATTCGTCACTGCCTGACACATATTTACCATCTCCCTATCTTTCTCCCCTTTATATACCCCTCACCAGGTTCCATTGTCCCTAAATTCCCCCCTCCTTACACTCACAGTCGATGTTTCACTCGTCACTGACTGACACATACTGACCATCTCCCTGTCTCTCTCCCCCTTATATAGCCTCGCAACAGGGCGCCATTGTCCCTATCTCCCCCCCCTCATTTACCCCTCCCTATCTCCTCCCTCCTTATATACCCTCACTGTCCCTATCTATCTCACTAAATTTTCACTTACCTTTACCAATTTTTTAGCCGTGTTTACTGAATACCATTCGACTTTCACTCGCCTCTAACGATGAACTCAAAGTAAAATTCAAAATTGGTTACCAAGAGTACTGGTTTCAAAAAACAATACCACCTGAAATAAAGTACTAATGTTTGTGGGCCGATATGTACCAAAAACTAATCAGCGCTTCATTTTGTTAAACTAATGGTAGGTTTTTAATTTCATTTCAATCGGTGTAACGGTGTGGAAAAAATCGTGGACCAAAAAAACGATAACATACATCCATACAGAACAGACATCCGCATGCACTAAATGAAAAAAAACTCAAGCTTGAGTTGTTTGACATAAAAGAATTAAGTCTTTTTGATTTTAAGTCGATTCTTCCACGTTTTCAGTAGAGGTTGCCATTAATAGTCAAAACATCAAAAATAGAATGCAATAAGGTTATTCCTCTAGTATTAGATAAGAATCGATCGTTATTTTTCATTTTAAGTCGATTCCTCCATGTCTTCAGCAATGGTTATCAATAAAAACCGAAACGTCAAAAATCAATATAGAATGGTTATTCCTCAAGTACTAGATGAGAATCAATCGCTATTTTTGATTTTAACTCGATTCCTCTATGTCTTCAGCAATGGTTAACAATAAAATCCGAAACGTCAAAAATCCAAAATAGAATGGTTATTCCTCAAGTACTAGATGAGAATCAATCGCTATTTTTGATTTTAACTCGATTCCTCTATGTCTTCAGCAATGGTTAACAATAAAAACCGAAACGTCAAAAATCCAATATATAATGGTTATTCCTCAAGTACTAGATGAGAATCAATCGCTATTTTTGATTTTAACTCGATTCCTCTATGTCTTCAGCAATGGTTACCAATAAAAACCGAAACGTCAAAAATCCAATATATAATGGTTATTCCTCAAGTACTAGATGAGAATCAATCGTTATTTTTGATTTTAACTCGATTCCTCTATCTCTTCAGCAAAGGTAACGGATAAGAAAACAACGCAGTTGCTATGGTTACTTATAAAATTTCCTCCCAAATTTTTAGCATTTCACAGAGAGAAGCCTATCCATTCTTACTTAAGCAAGGTTAAATGAGCTATATTAAAACGATCCAATGAATAAATTTTAAAGAATTTAAAATATAAAAATTAAAAAAAGTACTATCTTACTCTTGAGTAAAGTACTTTAAAATATAATTTTACTAAAAACTTTATTTAACCTTTTTTGTGGTCCCCAAGGTACTTAATTAGGATAATAAATTTCATCAAAATTGGTTAAGTCATTTTCAAAATATTTAGAAAAAACTAAAAAAGTACTGAAATAAAGTACTAATGTTTGTGGGCCGATATGTACCAAAAACTAATCAGCGCTTCATTTTGTTAAACTAATGGTAGGTTTTCAATTTCATTTCAATCGGTGCAACGGTGTGGAAAAAATCGTGGGCCAAAAAACGATAACATACATCCATCCATACATCCGCACGCACTAAATGAAAAAAATCGCACTTTTTGGCCTCTCGACGAGACCCCATGTAATTTTTGGCAAAACCGTCACGTGCTAAAATTTAACCTAATTGAATACTACAATTTGTGACTTTAATTGAGACCATGGGTTCCGTAGTTTTTCCTGAGGACCCTTTGAAGTCGCGCTTGCCGCCAGACCGATTACAATACTTTCCCCATGCTTCGCATTGGATAAAATAAAAATTTCAATATTCATACTGATCTAATGAAAAATAATATTTATAATTAAAAAGACTGATGATGAGGGCCAAGCCTTCGAAACTATAATCTCAAACAAATAAATAATATATATATATATATATATATATATATATACACAGATATATAATTTCGATATATAGTATATGTGTGTATGTTTATTTGCATCAAGCAGAGGACAACCTCTTTGTTTCTCTTTGTGTATATCAAACGATCCTAGAAAAAAATATTTTCCCGTAAGTAATCTAAGCTGAAACCCCCCTATATACTAGCCTGGCTATTGCGGGGTTTTCTAACAAAATGTATAAATCAACCTGAGATTTTTAAATTGCTATAACTCCAGACGATTTGAAGATAAAATCGTAAATGTATATATCATTTTAAAGAAAATTGAATGTTCTACAACCTCTTTTCCGAAGACTTTTACTGTAAAACAAAAGTTAGACGAAAAACATGGAGAATTTTTTTATATATTAACGATATTCTCGGGCAAATATCTCAAAAACCATAAGGAATAGATAAAAATTAAATAGAAACAATCTTATATCAAATTTTATAAGCTTTCATTTTAATAAGAAATTTTTTCCCTACGACCCACCGTTTTTGAGATAAAAGCCAAAAAAAAAAAGGGACATTTCCACCCCCTTACCTCCCTAAGCCCGGTAGCTAGGACTGGGGACTTTTAGTATTTTTATCTCCTAACTACCCCAAACATATTCCATAAGAAAATAAATTCTACCCTCTTCAATATTTTCTATAACCCATTCTTTGACTAGAACTAGACTATTGGCCCGGAATGCTTATTGGCACTCAGGTTCGATTCCCGAGGGAGTTAATACATCCCTTTTGACAAATATTCAAGATCATCCTTAATACTTCGGATACAGTAGTATAGTATAGATAATCTCCTGTGATTTTCTTTAATAATCTTAACTCTGATATTATGGACAATGTTCACTTTTATATCAAAATAATTTTTATCGTTTTGAGATATTTTGAAAAAACATTGTAAAAGCACTAAATCTTTTGTTTCACCTTTTTCCTCGACAACAAATTGTTTTGTAGGCTTAAAAGCAAAAATACTGTTTTATTTCTACACGATTGCAATTACATATTTCTCTTATTTGATGTAATAATAGAAATAAAATTATATAAATATCGTATCTGAAAAGAAGCAGGTGTTTGGTAAAGTCACGCCAGATTTTTGTAATTGATTATTTTATTGGCTAAAATCGAACATTGCTCCTTTAACCTATTTTCAGAAAACAGTTGCAGATTTAGATAGATGAGCAAAAAGAAGCTCTTTTGAGAAACTCAACTCTTGAATTAGAAACCTTGATCGTGTGTGTCTAATTATTTACAGTCTGCGTTCGGGAAATTCGAAAATAAAAATATATAAAGCCTTTTCTATTCTGGTGGTCCTAGAGAGAGAGCTCTAGGGCATTCAGCTGCCTCGGCACACATTAAATAAACACCTCCGCCAATCATTTTTATTAAGTAATTTTCTCTGATATTAAATTAGTTAAACGTGACAAAAAAGTTGAATTATGTCTTGTTGAAAATTGTTTTTAGTTTTACAGATAGATTATCATTAAAATAATACCTTGCGTCTATTAAGCATCTATCTCTCTCGATTTATAAAAAACATATAAAAAAACAATATCTAAACAAGAATATGATATATGATAGAATATTATAGGTAAATTTGAAAGAAAAAGTGAAAACTTTTTTATGATTCGTTAGTGATGAGACAATCTTTTGCCAATTAACGGTTGGATCACAAGAGTGCAATTTATTAATACAAATAACTGTGCCAAATTTTAGCTAGTTACTAACAACCGTTTGATAGCTCCTTTCTAACGATTCAAGTTTTTTCTGAACCTAGAAAGCACAAAATCTAATCACTTCTTTGTTTTGGAAATAAAAAATTATGAAACCGGCATCAACTTCCTACTACCTTTCTATTCTTTCATTTATTTATTTATTTATTTTAATTTAATTTTTTATTTTTTTGTTGGCTTCGGATACATAGTCCATTTAAGTTAGCTAGTGGGAACGTAGTATGCTTCTTTTTATTATGGGTTAGTAGTCTTAGTGAGGTAACCGGGTTTTTGTCGGTCAATTTTTTTTTTTTTTTTTTTTTTTTTACCGCGAGCAAGACTTGAACTTGGACCTTCCGCTCCCACATCGTCACCAAGTCGATGCAAAAGCGGTAGCTTTAACGCGCGCGATTACCCGATTCCCCAATTTATTTCTTATTATAATAAACTAGTTATATAGAGTGACACCGTGGTGCATCGTTTATGAAGAGGATGTGAAGAAAAAACGATGGTTGCGGAAAACCATTAAAAACATCAAATAAGACACGATCACTTTTATTGCTGCTGTACTCGTGGAAGAAAGATTTCAATTAGATTAGTGTCCCATGAACTTTCCGATAAGAATGCATGGACGTATATTAGTATTCAAAATCACATGCTTTGTTCTTCTAAATCTTAATCATTGTGATTAAATCCAAAAAGGGGATTTATAAGGGTTGATTTTATTGGACTGTAGGTAATAGGGCCGGATAGAATGGTGGGTAGAGTTGTAGTTAAACCGGGTGTATGTGAAAAGTCTCAAATAAATAACACTTCATATATAAAATCTCAGCTTAGCAAACAGGAAGTTGCTATTGAAGACATATTTATGGAGCATAGCCATGTACGGGTGTGAAACCTGGACAATTGGAAAAGCGGAGAGAAAGAGATTGGAGGCTTTCGAAATGTGGTGCTACAGAAGAATGATGAATATCAAATGGATGGATAAAATTACAAATGAAGAAGTTCTTGGAAGAATCGGAGAAAAAAGAACCTTGTGGAAGAGTCTGAAGAAGAGAAGAGGTCAGATGATGGGGCACACACTGAGACATGGGGAACTGCTTAGGGATATCTTGGAGGGGGAGGTGGGAAAGAAAAGGGGAAGGGGAAGACCCAGATTAGAATATTTCAACCAAATAATTGGGGATATGGGATGCCAGACATTTAGAGAGGTCAAACAGCTGGCGGGGGACAGAGTCGAGTGGAGACGGATTGTTTCATCAAACCAGTCTTAGGACTGTATACTCAATGATGATGATGATGATGATGATATATAAAATCACTTTCACCTTTATTATAAAGGGATAAATAAAATACAATGAATGATTCTATTCAAGCCAATGGTATCGAGAAGGCTTGGTGGCGCACAGGGGTCAATTTCGGGAGAATCGCAGGTGGTACCTGGCAAGGTTTTTGTAAGGAGTGAAAGAAACAGATAAGAAGCAGGATCGGGTGACGAGAGAAGATTGTCCAGGAATAAAGGGGGTCAGATCCGAGAGAGAAGGGCATTAAGAGTGACCAGGGGTTGTCTTAGATAAATCAATTAAGGGTAATGGTAAGCAAGCAAATAAGAAAGAAAAGTGAGTGCGCTCAATGACTGAACAGAGTAGAAAACTGAGGTCAAGGGCGACCAAGAACCATAAAACTCATTGCCCCCCCCCCCCTCTAGAAAACGAAACTCCATTATTCCGAGGCATCATAGATGTATTTCTCATTAAATTATTTCGTTACTTCCAAAATTTGTCAATTCTACTAAAAAGTTAGTTGATCTCTAATCGGATTAGCGAAATTGAAACCTTCTGGTAGCTAATAGGCTGGCCGGCTGACCTCCCTAGGAAAACTCCTTTACTACGCCAATGATCATTGTGTCAATATGTCAAAATTGATACTTACACTCTGTGGGAAATTGTAGTGTCGAGATTTCGATTTTTTACGATAAAGGTGATAAAACGTTAGTAAAAGGAACAAAAGAGGAGGAAAGAAATAATAATATTCATATGGAGATCATACGAAAGGTTATTTGGGTGGGTGGGTGGGTGTGTGTTTTTTTTTATTATTAAAATCCGCATGTTCCACATAAAATATTACATGCTATTTTAAAACAATGCAAGCTTCTACTAAACGAAGGATTCTTCTTTCTGACAATGACAATTTATTTGTTCCCCCCTAGTCTAACGAGATCCTATCTCAGTCGCTCCACATACTTCTGAAAGATCTTCTCAAGTCTTCGGTTCTTAAACAACAGATCCTGTTGTGTGTTGGTGTGTGTGTGTGTTCATCATAGGCTCTACGGAGGAGCGCTTGATGAAAGTCTTGATTTAAAAAATAAAATAATAAATAAACAAATAAATAAATAAAAAAACAAATATACAAAGTAATCCTGCCGAGAATATGTCTTAATTCAAGTCCAGGCATGATCGTCTCTAAAAACTCACCAACCCGGTGTAGTATGCCTTTTTTAGAAGAGACTGTAGCCCTATATATATGGGATAGAAATTTGGAGATTGTCAAAGAGATGAGAGTTTTACAAGTTAATGATGGAAGTAGCCAGAAACGTGCCAGATTTATTCAAATTTAAAACAAATTATTATTTTGGGTAGAGTCGAATTTTGAGGGGTCGAAAATTGAAAATATTTTTTATCATGGAGTGTATGGTATTGCTGTAAAGTTCTCTTTAAGTATAGACTTTTTTTTTAATCTAATTCATTTTAAAATGTCGGTTATTAGAGGGTTCCAAAGACCCCTATTTTTAGATTAATTTTTTACTGTCTGCTTTTAGAAATGGCTTAAATTAAAATTAAAAAAAAATTCCACCAATTCCCCCATCTCCTTATCATTGGCAAATAAAGAAAATTTGATTTCTCCAATATTTAAGAAGATATACGGTACTGAACCCTCGGTGTCGAATTTGCACTTAGTCAGCTTATTAAAAATGTTCCCGACATTCAATACACGGGCTGTGCCAGAGTTGTAAACAATATTGTTGTTCGTGCAAATAGAAGTATAATATTCGCAAATTAAGAATTATTCTTAAAGAATGTTTCATTAAATGATAAGTAAAATGTTTTTTTTCTTTTTTACAGGAACACTTTCCCGGATTACAACTGCACACACTTCTTTATTTCCTTTATCCGTATCGGCTATTTCTCGCCCCCGAGGCAGTGCACGCTGTAGAAGGACTCTTGGATACGCTTGGATTAAAAATACCCAAAAAAATTGCACCGTCTGGATTGAAACTGGTATCTCTTAATCCTTCGCCGGATAAACCCAACCGAGCAATAGCACAATTAACTTGCCATAACGTTAACACTAGCATGGAGGTATGTATTTGCTATATACCGAAAAGAAAAATTAATTATTTATTGCTTAATATAATAAAAAAAAATCTTTATAAAACAAACTCGGAACGTTTATTTTGAAACTAGACCTATCGGGAGAAATTCTCCCTTTATCGAGAGAAATTTTATAAAAAATTGAAAAAAAGAAAAAAAGGAAAAAAGTTGTTTTCGCTAATGTTTCGAAAAAAACCCTAAGAAATTAAATATTTTGATAATAGGCAATTGTGCAATTGTCCTGCGACGAAATTACCTTTAATTCAAATATATAAACTGGCACGTTCTGATGTGGCCATCCACTTGACTTTACCATACAACCTGGCCCCTCACTTATATTTAATATTTAATAAAATTATTTATAATGATGTAGGGGGGGGGGTTTTTGCATTTTTGACTTCTGGGGTCCCACTGATTATGTATACAAAATTTGGTTGAATTTGTTCAAATGGCCTAGATTTTTAATTTTTAACCCCCTCCACCCCCTCCCCCTTAATTTTGGGTCGATATGCAAAATCTAATCAGCTCTTAATCTCACTGCACCAAAACTTCTTGTGAAATTTGGTGATGTTCACTTATTAAGGCTTTTTTGTAGACCGAAATGCCATGGTTTCAAGCTCAATTTTTTTAATCAAAATATTTTCAGCCGTTTTTGAGATATTTCGAAAAAAAAGCAAAAAACACTTTTTTTCATGCTCGATTACAATACTTGACCATATGGTAAAGTAAAAATATAAATATTTATGAAAAATTATTTTTCTCTAAAATTTTTTATAAACATTCGAAAAACAATCCATATCTGACCTTTTATTAATCAAATTTTTGTATTTAAAATTTCGATCATTTCTAAGATTAATATTTTTTCTTAATTATGCTCTTTAACTAAAATTTTTGGATTAGAAAAGTCAAAATTGTGTTTAAGGCTAGTAGAATGGTTAGCCAGCATTGTACATTCGGAATTTTTCGTTCTAATTGAATATTCATGCTCGTAAATTCGAGATTTGAAGTATTGTTTAGTCTGTCCTATATATGTTCCTTCACAATTTAAGCAATCAATTTTATAAACTAAATTATTTTGATTTAAAAGAGGATCTCTGTTTTTTTAAAAATAGGAATGATAATGAATTGTAGGTTTGAAGGTGGCATGAATATTATGAACAAATAATATTTTTTAATGTATTCGGATAATCCTTTTATAGAGTGTATCTTAAATGTTTCATATCAATATTTTTATTATTTTGATTAGTGTTCATTAGAGGTTTTTCTATTAGAGTCGACAAAGGATTCTTTATAACTATTATTAATTAATGTTTTTTTAATAGTTTTTAAATTTTCCTAGTGAAATTTTTCTTTTGATAATCTCAACGTTATTTTCATTTGTCTAATAATTACCTAATTACCTTTTTTGACAATTAGGATGGGACAAAAAATTTAGATACCTTCCAGACCATAATAATTTGTTATGAAAACTATTAAAAATTTTCAACGTACTTTCAATTTTATTATACGGTAACGGAATAAAAATATCATCAACATACCTTTTATAGAAATGTATATTGAAAGGTATTTCATCAATTACAGAATTTTCTAAATGTTGCATAACTATCTCAGAAATTATAGGAGATATTTTTTCAACTATGGGTACTCCGAATGTTTGGCTATAAAATTTATTATTATATGAAAAATAATGTTTTTATAAAGATTTGTATTTTTTTATTATATATATATTTTTTTTAATATTTATATTTATTTATATATACTTAAAGGGACTGAATTCGATTTTTTGGTGGCCTTTTCTTGTCTTTTTAAATAAATAAAAATTGATTCTGAGAAACAGTCCAAATCGAAATATTTTTTTTTTTTAATTTAATCATTTCGGGTAAATATTCTCATTTTGAAAAACTACCAGCTTTCCTACATATATCTATAATCGTATAGATATAGGTATAATATAATTATTTTTTTTCGGAAAGCGTCTTTTTTTTTATTTATTTATTGTCACCGGGAACAAAGCCCATTTAGAGAGCACATCAGTAAAGTGTTAGTAGGGTTAGTGAGGGAGCCGAGTTTTAGCCGGTAGAAATTTTATATGCCAGCCAGGATCGAACCCCGGCCTTCCGCTCCAACATCGGCATCATCGATCGATGCCGAAGCGGTTCTAGCGCGTTAGCCAGCTCGGCTAACCCGACTCCCCACCGGAAAGGTCTGGTATATTAAATTTTGAAAGTTTATATAATTATTTGATATAAATACATTTATATTAATATACTAGTACGTACATGTACATTTGTCTATACTACATTTTATATTATATTCAAATCACAATCAGATAAATCTCTAAGACGATGATGAAAAAATATACATAATTAGTTTCCATTAGGATGTTGTTTTTAATATTTTAATAGTTGATGTATTAAATTAATTAATCTCACTAATCCCAATTTCATTTTCCTTTCCTCTGATTTAATAATATCAGTGGAGGCTCGCGAGAAGAGGAAAATGACAATACTCTTTACTTTAAGTACTCAAAATGAAAAATAAAATACGAAAATTGAAATAGATTAATTAATATTAAAAATATTTTTTAAAACATTTTTTTTTATAAAGAGAAATTTTCCAGAAGGTCCGGTTTATTAAATTTTTTGAAGTTTTATATTTTTATTATATTTATATTTATATACAAGAACTAAATTTTATATCTATATTCCGATCACAATCAGCTAAATCTCTAAGATGATGAAGAAAAAATATATGCATCATTGAGTTTTTATAATTTTAAGCGATGGTATTTTTCAAATTTGCACGCCCCGAGAGATCGCCACAATAATTTTAAATTAAGAATAATTGAGCCGTTTATTTTGAAAGTGGCCTAAGTCCATTATTTATTATTTTGAGATATTCGTATTTATATTTTTATAAATACATAATTTATATATATATTTTGATGTATTTATTTTGACGAATTAATTAGGATATTGTACTCGTTTGGCTATGATATTATAAATATGAAAAGAAGATATCTATATCAAACTAAATCTGTCATTAACTCATTTTTGGACTTACGCCACTTTCAAAATAAACGGCTCAATTTAAGGTAGTTCTTTCACAAATGCAAAAATTCAAGAAGTCTTTGAAACTTGGAATATAAGTCATTAAAAGCATAATACACACACTGTTAAAATTTGAAGAAGATTTACCACACCAAACATAAAATAATTACAATTAAAAATGGCATTTTTTACACATAGTAGATAGGGAACGGGTGGGAAATTAACATTATTTTTTTTTCCATTGCAGGACTTTCACCATCTTGATGAAAAACTAATATGTATTAGAATAATATATTCGGAGTAACTTAAAAAAAATTGAAATTATTTACCTCTTAGTTTTGGTAAAAAATAAAAAAAAACATATTGGGCGACTATTTTTAGTGGAGGGGATATAAGATCAATGGCTTGGAAACGATCCGGCAAGTATGTGTCTATCCATATAGAGATTTCCTAGTTTGAGTGGTACAGTCACGTTAAAAAAACATAACCTACAATTTTACTTCCGTTCATATTAATTTATAGAGTGGTTACCAGGCTAAAACTTTTTGTGTGGATTGTCGCGAAAGAACCTCCTTAAAGCCAAGAATGAAATATCTTATTAGATATGTTTAATTTATATGTCAGAAGGGCCAATTTCCCGAAAGTCGTGTCCAAGTGCTCAACTTGCATTCCAGGCAGTTGGGCGGATCCCTTCTGACATGTAAATCAAACATATCTAATAAGATCCTTTATTCTTGGCCTTTAAATTCTTATTAATTTAAAATTAGTATTATGGCAGTGAGCTTCCAAGTGTGTTGAAATTTTTATCTCTTCTCAAAAATTCAAAAAATCTTAAAACTGGCTTGTTTTTATTTCTAATATAGAATACACACTACAACTGAAAATTTCATTCACTCGCTAACTGAATTTTACAATCGAGTTTAGTATAACCTGACTAAGATTATTTAGCTAAGCACTATTCCTACATGTTAGAGGATTTCGTCTCTAGGGTTAACTCGACGGCCGGGAATGTAAGATTGTCACTTGAGTTCAACTTCCTTCTTCATGCGAATCAAATTTAAGGTCCTTGTTCATGTCCTTTAAATTCTTCTTAATTTAAAAATATTTATTATTTATTTCTTAAGCTTTTATGACCTTATCCTTCCTTACAGGTGGTGTGTGGCAATGAGCCTAGAGTTGCTCCTGATGCTCGCAATTTACATCGTTTCATCGAGACCCCTTATCATACCAGTAAAATGGCAGAATTAATTGCCTCACATACTGTAGGCGATTTTTGCCTAGTTGGCCCACGGGGTTGTGGGAAAAGTACTATAGTAAGCAGATTCGCCGAATTACTCAACTATCGCATTGAACCAATCGTCCTTTATCAGGTAAATTAAATTTAATAAACTCTTTTTTATTTACATTTACCAATAGCTTATAATTATATGGTTTTCAATTGTCATTTTTAATAGTTTTTTATATGTTCTTTCCCACCTTTGCTACTTTAGAAATTATTAATATTTTTATTATAAGATCACATTAATTCATTCATCTAAGCTCCTATTTGTCAGCAACCCGAAACATTTTTTTTAGTTGCGGCTACTCGTAAACGATTGCCCATATATCGTATCTGATTCCATTCATGCTCAAATAATTATGTATTTATTTATTTTTATATATGTCCTAACTCACTATTTCACTAAATTTCACCAAATTTCAGCTTCGTAATCCTTCCTTTAGATTTTATAATTTTTTCAAAAGTTCTCATTTGAAGCCCCTTTAGAAACATTAGTTCACAATGAAAAAGACTTTTTTAAGTAATTCCTCAACTTCCTAATACATTTCAGCTTTGTCGATTTTTAAATAGAAACAAAGCTTGATGCAAATAAACATATGGTACACACATATATATCAAATGGGTTCACCCCAAAATCGCGACATTCGAAAAATCAACATTTATTTTAACCCTAGAGCACAAAGTCGCGAGCCGGGCCTGCCAAACCCACTATACTCGTATGTTTAATTGGTTCATAACACATTTTTCAATAATTATATTCCTTTTTTTTTATTAATATATGGTATATAATAAAAAAAATATATGCCAATGATGTAGTCGAATCAATTAGAAAATAATTTTAAAATTATTGTTATTTTCTCTAGAGAGAGACGGACTGGTAGAACTTTTAATTGAAAGTAATGGAAGGCATCCCAGAGGTAGTGAGGTAAGAAAAAATTAACACATATCCTAATAAGGTGTAATTTATTGGATTCCTTCCTCCTTTCCTTTCAAACCGACGTTTCGGAGGATTCTTCCCTCCTTCAGGGCCTACAAACCAATATTACAAAATTATAAAAAATCGGGCTTGGCCATCATTCATTTCATCAACAATAATACAATTATAAATACAAGTAAAAAACAAACAGCCACTTTATTATCTAATATATTTTTCTAATCAAATCCACATTTAAAAACCGAAAACCCTCGGGTGTGTTTAGTTCGAGGGGTGGTTCCCCTCGAGACACCATTTTTTTTCTAATTAAATAGACATTTAAAAACCGTAATAGAACCGAACCGCCAAAATCCGAATATATGCAAGTCTACCGGTTCGTTGGCACCAACCGAACCGTCTAAATGGAGGTATACGAACCCAACCGAACCGAATTGAATATATCCTAACCGAATCGAACCGAACCTCACGAGGTTTAGTCTGGACGGCGTGTGTTTCGGGCTCCCATTTTTTTTCTAATCAAACACACATCGAAAAACCGAACAGCCAATCGTCGGATATAAATAATAGTGAAAAAAACACTTTGGACTCTTGTATTTCAGTAAAGAGAAAAATGAGGGTATCCGATTTCCGGTTCAGCCAAAGGTATTGCTGTATGTCTTATAAAAACAATTACTTACTTTCCAAATAATTTGAAATACATATAGATAGTATATATATTTTTGCAAATATCAAAAAGGTTAATAAAATATCAAAATTAAGCCTGAATTTCACATGTCGGGATTTTGGGCGCCATCCATATATATATTCTATATACACCCAGGTATATATATTATTTATATATTATATATAGGTATATATATTATTTATTTGTTTGAAACTATAGTTTCGAAGTCTCAGCCTTCATCATCATATATGTTTATTTGCATCAAGCAGAGAACAACCTCTTTGTTTCTCTTTATGAATCAACAACTCTGCTACTTTCGGCAAAATAAAAACTTTTCAATTTGTTGATTTTATTTATTTGGGATTGTATGTCTTAACATTTACCAAATACAATATTCTAGGTTAACGGTAATTTCAGCTTTTTAGTTTTCGGTATTTTAATTTTTTAGTAACCCCTTCTCCCCATATTTTTGATCCCGGAAGTCTTGATCAAAACTTCGCAACGAATTCCTCAACTGTTATTTATTTACATATACACATATTTAATACATAACCAATCGATAATTTATTTCAAAATATAAGTGAAAATGTTTTTTAAGAACAAGTTTCATTAAAAATTAAAATAAAATATTTACATTATAAATAGCTAATGCATTCGTCCTATATTTCACAGAATGATCAGAAAATACATAAGATCAAATCCTTCTGATGATTTGATGATTAGCATTGATATGATGTGCTCATTTGAAATATAATAATCTAAATAATATCATAATTTTTGTGTAATTTCAGTCAGAAAATATTCATAAGAAACTTTGTCTCCAAAATAGGATGTTCGTTGCATGAGACCCATTTTCCATACGAGACAATGATAAATAAGAGTCATCCTTTTTTAATAAAATGTTTTTGACTATTAGGATATGACCTCACGAGAATTACTACAACAACGGAGAACTCTTGCGAATGGCGACACAGTCTGGCAAAATAGTCCTCTTGTCACTGCTGCACTCGAAGGGAAATTAGCTGTTGTGGATGGTCTTCATCGACTGCACCCCAGTACTCTTGCCGTTTTGCATCGGTATGATTTGAATTCAATCATTTTTACTAAAGATTTATCATATTTAATTCTTTTGTGACAAAAAAAAGCCGAAAAAGTTTATAATGAAAAATCAAATATTTGTTTATTACATTACAAAATATTTACGATCGACGTGTAGCGATCGAGTTTCTCAATCCCAAGCTAAAAAATATTATTACAAGGCAGGTTTCACAACAAAAAGCAATATTTCGCTTTTTAACCGACTTCAAAAAAGGAGGAGGTTCTCTATTCGATTGAATTTTTTTTTTTTTTTTTTTTGTGCCTATGTTACCTCATATCTCCGCCAATTGTCAACCGATTTTGAAAATTTTTTTTGCATTGGGTCCAGTCTAGCTTCCGATTGGTCCCATTTTTTTTGGATTTTTTCATAGGTATTAGACCTTTTTTATTAGGTTTGTTTAGACCTAACCTCTTTGTTTATGAACCGATTTCGATGGTTCTTTTTTTATCCGAAAGGGGTGTCTTAGGGATGGTGTCATATTAATTTGGTCAAGTTCTGATGATATGATCACTATTAATAACATCACTAAAAAGAGAAAAATAAAAAATTTTAAGAAAAAAATAAAAACCGACTTCAAAAAATTAAATGCAACAAATAAAATACACTAAAAGGTATAAAATAATTATTATCTTATTTAGTTACAACTAAACGACGAAATATTAACACGAAATTACTTTTGAATTCGGTACCAAACAAACTATACCTATAAGCGAGCATATCCTCCAAACGTACTAAGTAAGATCCGTCGAGTGCGATTCATAAAAAGGTATATGTTTGGCACCGACTTCAAAAAGTAATTTCGTGTTAATATTTCGTCGTTTAGTTGTAACTAAATAAGATAATAATTTTTTTATACCTTTTAGTGTATTTTATTTGTTGCATTTAATTTTTTTGAAGTCGGTTTTTATTTTTTTCTTAAAAATTTTATACCTTTTAGTGTATTTTATTTGTTGCATTTAATTTTTTGAAGTCGGTTTTTATTTTTTCTTAAAAATTATAGCAAACCTACTTTGTAATTTATATTTTTATAATTTTATTAAATATGTTTCACCTCGAACCTACATTATAATCCTATACTACTAAAGCGCATTTGTGCCTGCCTCTGTCTATCTACCTATGTACCTATGTCCGACCCCCAGGGGGTGGGAGGTGGGGTCCAGGGGTGGCAGGTACTAAAGGGTATTTCTTTCTGTTTCTGTACCTATATCCAGTGGGCTACTAAAGGCCTTTTGTGGCTGTATATATACCTATGTTTGTCCGTCCCCCCAGGGGGTGGGGGTGGGGTCCAGGGGTGGGGGTTCAGGGCGTGGGGAGTCAGGGATGTGGGGGTCCAGGGGTACTAAAGGGCATTTCTCTCTGTGTCTCTATGTACCTATGTTTCTATGCCCCCCCCCCCCCAGCGGTTAAGAGGTGGGGGGCAAGGGAGGAGGTTGGGGTCCAGAGAAAAGGTGGGGTTTCAGAACGTGCGAGGTCCAGGGGAGAGGCTGAAAAATATAATTTTTAGGAGAGATATAAAAATAAATATTATATTCGAGCTCTGTATATATAATATAGTATTAGAATAAATTAAAATTTCTTTAAAATTAAAAATTTATTTTCTTAAAAAAATCCGATAATGAGAGGTAAGGGGGGACCCTTGGTATCACTTCACCATTTTTGGAGTGCTTCAAAAATATAATTTTTCGAAGAGATATAAAAATAAATATTATATTCGAGCTCGGTATATAAATATGCTATTAGAATAAATTAAAATTTATTTAAAATTAAAAATTCATTTTCTTAAAAAAATCCGAAAATGAGAGGTAAGGGGGGACCCTATGGTATCACTTCACCATTTTTGGAATGCTTCAAAAATATAATTTTTAGAAGAGATATAAAAATAAATATTATATTCGAGCTCTGTATATGGGACTTGATAAATTCTTTACAAAAATCTAGCTTATCTGTCCGATTAATTCTAATTCTATTGATTTCACTTCGAAAATGCTTAATCCTAATTCACTTGCTGCAGCTTCCAGAAGCATGGGCTTCAGAAATAGAAATATTAAATGAAATTTTGTTAATAGACATAGGCTGTGAGTCTCCGGGCGGGCCATTTCACACAAAAAGTTTTTTTTATTACTGTCCTTAGAAATGTATGAACGTAGAGAAAAATTATTTTAATCATAATTTTTTTTTTGTCTATCTTGGATTCAGATAAATAATTTAAGAATGGAAGTCATTCTATTGCAAAAATCTTTGTATTTTCAAAAAAAGATTAGATTTTGGGCTTTCTCTAATGCAGAAAATAAAAAAAAATCGAATTATATGTATTATGAGTATGACCTATCCTACAGTTCAATTAATGAGTTGAAATTTGCCACACATGTTTGTATTATTGAACTCCAGCACAAGGTCAAATTTCAACTTTTTGGCTCAAACCGTTTACTCACAGAAAATTTCCTTATCACTATAATCAGAGGTTCACCGAGGCCAAAGGGAGAAAAAAAAAAAAATCAGAGGTCAGCGTACCGAGCTTGAAATTTTTTTCACTTTTTCTTTGAATTTGTTTTTCAATATATTGTAAATTATATGCTTTTTATTTATATTATTTAATCCTATCTTTTTCTTTAATTTCATATTTTTCCTAAAACCATCCAAATCATTGACCTAATGGGGAAGCTAAAAATCATAAGCCTTTATTTTTTCTCAATACAAGCACAGGCATAAATTAAAAATTCTAATTATCTATTTTTATATTTTAACAGACTTGTTCACGACCGAGAACTTCAACTACCTGATGGTCGCCGACTAATAGGAGCTGACCGCTATAATACTCTTTCGCAAGAATTCGACTCAGAAACATTAAATCAGGCTGGCATTCTTCAAGTAGATCCTGCTTTCAGAATTATTGGACTTGCTGAGCCGCCAGTTCGAGGTCTAATTTTATACACTTCTCTTCAATTTAATTAATTTATAGATTGATTTAAATTATTGTACACTATTTAAAATATACCTTCAAATTGTTAACTCTTTGATGGTTATTCAATTGAATTGAATTTTTGATAATTATTATAAAATCAAAAATAGTAAATTAAGGTGCTCGGCTAGCAAAGTAGTGAGTTCAATTTTTTTAGGGTTCCGTTCAGAAGTAAAAAGGGACACTATTAGCGTCGTTAAACTAAAGAAGATACAAAAGATATATATATTCATTTTCCCCGAAATCATGTCTTATTAAAATATTAATACCATTATTATTTTGGGAGGTTGATTTTTCTTTGGGGTCGAAAATAAAAATAATATTTTTTTATTATGGGGTGTTAAATATTCCTGTAAATATCTTTTAAAGTAGAATTAAGCTTGTTTTTTTTTTTTTATTTATTTCCCATTTTCATCAACGTCAAATAAAAACGAACTTGATATCTCAAGTATTTTGGAAGATATAAGGTCGGAATCCTTGTTATGATACTCTGATTTGCATTTGTTCGAATTATTTTTCTTCTCAGTGTTTAAAAATATGCCATCCGTGAAGAAAAATTGTTTTCAATAATACATTTTTTTCTGTCTGTCTATTCACCACGATAACTCAAAAACTGAAGGTAGTACAAAATTGATAATTGATTAGACTTGGTGCTTTCTGTCACCAGAACTTCCGGTTCAAAAATTTAGAAAATACCTATCCAATTGTTATATGGGGAGCTCTCGAACGATTTTAGATAATGAGCTAACTTAATAAGGCACACCGACTCTACCAAGTTTCAGCTTTCTGGCTCAACCCATCGCTGACAAAAAGATTTCGTTTACACGCGGTGTTGTATTGAACAGTCTTCCCTCGCAGCAGGGCCAGACAAGCCGGGGCAGCAACCTTTTAGGCGTCGGCAAATGGGCTGTAAAATTAACTAGTTTATGAAGAAAATGATTAAACCAAGATTCATTTGCAATACTTATGAAAAATTAATAGGCTGGAATTTTAATAAAATTTGCTTTTAATATGTTTTACGACCTTTTAAGTATAAGTACCCACTCACTTCAAAAATCCTCAAGCATGAGAGCGACATAAGAAGGTTGAGGTAGGTATGTAGTTTTTAAATAAAAACACGTTTTGAAAGATGAGTAGAGTTTTCGTGTATTAAAGACCAAATCCAAAACAAAACCAAAAATACAGAACAATCTATAAAAAATATCAAAATATTTCAAGGAAACCGCTCACAAGTATAATAAATTCCCCCTTAAAAATGGTTACGCTACAATAATAAAAGGAAAAGAGGCAGTTGGATTGTTTTATTTATGCGATAATTGCTTTACAGGTTCGTTACTAGTTAAGTAGTAGTAATACAATTATTATTTGCCGTGAGTTTTTGAAAATTGTGTCATAAAGTGTGTTGTAAAAGTAAGGTGAGTAGGTAATAATTAAAAAAATAGGCAGCTTTCTAAACAAATATTTAAATAGTTTCTACATGATATCTTTGGAAAAACCCTCAAATCCGTCAATTTTTTGGCCACTGGTTTTATGCAGTAGGATACACCTCCTATGAAAGGTAATTTTTACCCCTCTTATTAGGGAAATAAAAACTTCAACATTTTTAATACCAATTTTTTTGCTCACTTTTTATTTTACTACTGAGCGTGGGAAGGGTTTAGGATATCTCTTTTAATTTTTGTTATAAAGGGGCGGCATTTTACTTTTTTGCCCGGGGCGATGAAACTGCTAGCGCCGGCCCTGCTCGTAGATATCACATTTGCAAATGATCACAGAATAAATGACTGGTCGATTTTTGTATTTTACATGTGTTAAATATTCAAGATAGCGAGTCGAGTAGCCGCGCGTGCTAGAGCAGCTACTGCTTCTGTATCGTTTCGAGCGGGAGGCCCTAAATAAAAATTTAACCGGCTAAAACCCGACTCCCTCACTAACACTACTAAAGTATCATACTCAATAGAAACTGGCTAAATAGTCTATAGTATCCGAAGCTAAGCAAATAAAAAAAACTATTCAAAATATATATTATTGTAATAATCTTGTAAATAATCTAATATTTTTTCCCTTGTATTTTAGGTAGCCCAACGGGACAGTGGATTAATTCAGAATTATTAAGTCTTTTTATTTTCCATGAAATCCGCCCGCTTGAACTTAAAGAAGAAATGAAAATCATCAAAGAATTAGTGTGTATCATAATTTTAAATCTTCACTCAAAACATTATATATTTATTTGTGGTATTTTTTAAAATATTTTAGCATGGCAATCCAGGACCTGCATTTGAATTAATAATGAACTTAGCACATGAATTGAGAAATTCTGAAGATTCGGCACTCGAGGCTCTCTCAAGTTCTTTGACTACGCGACAACTCTCCCGAATAGCTCAGCGAATGGTCCACTTCAAGGAATTCAGTGCCAATGATGCTGTGCACAGGGCTTGTCTCACCAGGTAACGATTCAAATCGTTATTCATAAGAAGTTTTTAAGAATTATATAAAAATTCTTTACTTATAAATATTCATTCATATATATTTGTATGTTTATTTGCATAAAGCAGAGAACAATCTTATTTATTTCCTTTTAAAAATCCCAAAATTTACTGACTGTAATTTTTCTTCAAATTATTAATTGAATAATGGCGTGTATTCTAGATTCATTCCAACACTTACTCGACAAGCTCTAGATGGAGCAATGAATCGAACTGGATTTGAATTGCAGCCTCTAGCACAGGACAATCCCAATTTAAAATGTACCGTTGAAGGAGACCGAGTTACTATTGGCAATACCCAAACTCAAAGATACGCCGCTACTGAAGAGAGCCTTGCCTGGGTTCCTAATATTACTTTCTACGACGTACCTCAGGTTATTCTTTGATTTAATTTTACTTATACAGAATTTTTCTAGATATTATTGTTTATAAATGTTAATGTTTTTTTATAAATAAGCTGACGTGTTCTAATGTGGCCATCCACTTGACGTTACCATACAACCTGGCCCCTCACTTATATTTAATATTTAATAAAATTATTTGTAATCATGTATGGGAGGGGGTTAGTTAGTTTTTGCATTTTTAGACTCCTGGGGGGCCACTGATTATGTATACAAAATTTGGTTGAGTTTGGTACAAGGGCCTATATTTTCATTTTTTGATCATAACCTCCCCCCCCCCCCATTTTGGGCAGTTAGTTTTTGCATTTTTAGACTTCTGGGGTCCCACTGATTATGTATACAAAATTTGGTTGAGTTTGCTCAAATGGTCTAGATTTTTAACCCCCTCCACCCCCAATTTTGGGTCGATATGCACCAAAATCTAATCTGCTCTTAATCTCAATGGACCAAAACTACTTGTGAAATTTGGTTTTGATATTCACACAAGTTTTTGAGTTAGCTCGTCCACAAAAATTTGGTAACGCACAGACTAACTAACGGACAACCAGACAGACCCTGTATGGTAAAGTATAAAGAAATTAATGAGGCTGTCCTCTGCTTGATACAAATAAACATATACATATATATACCAAATATAAATATGTATATTATTTTACAATACAGAATATGGTCAAGTATTGCAATCGTGCATGAAAAAAGTGTTTTTTTCCTTATTTTTTTCGAAATATCTCAAAAACGGCTGAAACTATTTTGATTAAAAAAATTGAGCGAAACCATGGCATTTCTTTCTACAAAAAAGCCCTAATAAGTGAACATCGAAAAAATTATATGTTTCGAGATAATAATTGTTTTGTCAAAATGTCTGTTAGTCTGTCTGTCTGGTTGTTCGTTAGTTAGTCTGTGTTTTACCAAATTTTTGTGGACGAGCTAGCTCAAAAACTAGTGTGAATATCGAAACCAAATTTCACACGTAGTTTTGGTCCATTGAGATTAAGAGCTGATTAGATTTTGGTGCATATCGACCCAAAATGGAGGGGGGTTAATAATTAAAAATTTAGGCCATTTGAGCAAACTCAACCAAATTTTATATACATAATCAGTGGACCACCAGAAGTCTAAAAATGCAAAAACTAACCGCCCAAAATGGGGAGGGGGGGTCAAAAAATGAAATCTTGGCCATTTACCTAACTCAACCAAATTTTGTATACATAATCACTGGGACCCCAGAAGTATAAAAATGCAAAAACTAACCCCCTCCCTCCCCACCCCTACATGATTATAAATAATTTTAGGGGCCAGGTTGTATGGTAAAGTCAAGTGGATGGCCACATCAGAACACGTCAGCTTATTTTTTTTTTGTTAAGGGAGAATGGTGTCGGATCATGGTGAAACATTTTAAATAAAGTAAAGAAATTTTGAATTTTTTTTTTATTTTAAAAAGTTTTTAAAATAATAAAAAGTAAAAAAAAATCAAAATTTTCTTTAATATGTATATTGTATATTTATCATTTATTTGTTTGACACTACAATTTCGAGATTATAATATTTCGCCCAAATAATTATGGATATGGAATATGAGTCATTTAGACAAGAGGGGGGACAGAGCCGAGTGGAGAGAGGTGGTTGTGTCTGTCTAGTCAATGATAATGATAATTTCGAAGATTTGACTTCATAATCTAATTAGAAATATTTTATCTGTTATTTCTCATGGGTTCAATTATCCGATGGGATATAGAAAAGTTCGTTTTTTTCTCATAGCAAGCAAGTCACATAACAAACGATTCTTAGAAAATCATAATAAGATGGTGTAATCTATTAAATACGATGGAATGGATTATTTTTAATTATATTTAAGTATATTTTAAGTATATGTATATAAAAACAACCCTTCTGACATATAATTAAAAATAATCCATTCCATCGGATTTAATAGATGACACCATCTTATGAATTTCTAAGAAAATTTTAATCTATTACCATCGGCAAATTGAAATCTTTCATAACAAACGATATATATTATGAATATCGCCTTAGAGTGTAAACCTGCTAACTCACAACAATGAAATTTTACAGGGCAGAGAAAAAACAAACAAAATTTATTATTGTTGTTATGGAAAGAAACTATTTTTCACATTTTTTTTCTACAATTTACGATCGTAATTTGAAGTAGCAGTTTTACTTGAACGATGCTGCATCTCTTTTTCTTTCGAAGGGTATTAATATGTCATATATGATAAAAAATGGAGTTAGAAGGTTTACACTCTAAGCCGATGATATATTTATTTATTTATTTATTTATTTATATTTGGTATATATATGTATATGTTTATTTGCATCAAGCAGAGGACCTCATTGATTTCTCTTTATGGCCAACAACTCTGCTACTCTAAATTAAACAAAATCTTTTCAATCATAGGTATTTCATATTCATCAACATTATAGAAAACTATTATACACAATTTACCATATAAATAATTAGAGTGAATTAATATTTAAAATGAAAACCAATATTCCTAAGACTGGTTTGACGCAAACCCCCTTCACTCAATTCCATCTCAACCTATCTCTTTCTCATCTATAAAATACCCACATCTCATATCTTAAAATTTTTGGGGAAAATACCTCAATATAATTCTTCCTCTTCCCCTTTCCTTTCTTACTTCGCTCTCTAAAATATCCCGCAGCAATCCTTCATGTCTTAATCATCATTTGAGCTCTTCTCTTCTTAAGATTGTTATACAATATTCCCTTTTCTCTAATTTTTTCAAAAATTTCCTCGTTTGTAATCCTATTAACTTTGATTTTTAATATTCTTCTGTAACAACACAATTCGAAGGCATCCAGTCTCTTTCTCTATTCCTCTCTATAATATTCGTACACATTTTCAAATTGATAAATTTATTATTGACGAAGAAATTGCATTAAAACTTTTTTAGCTATATCTTTGCTTTTAGTATATAGATACTATACGTATTAATTAATAATATATTTATAGAAATCTTTTATATTAAAAAAATTAAAACAATTACTTTTTTATCTTCTAGCATGTCAGTATTTTAGAAAGATTATTACAAGATTTTTTGCTTGGAGAACATCTACTGTTAATTGGTAATCAAGGTGTCGGAAAAAATAAACTAGCCGATCGACTTCTACAGCTTTTGAATAGACCCCGAGAATATATACAGCTGCATCGGTATGTAATTAATTTTTTATGAGTTTTATCTAAATATTTATATTATCCTCTAAGGTAGAAATAAACTTCAACTTTTTATTTTTTAGCTTTTTATCTTTCTTTGTCTTTTATCTTTTTCTCTAATTTATTTTTCACATACGAGTATATTTTACTATGCTTCATTTTTTTCTGAGCAATGTCATTTCCAATACATACTAAAACTATAAGAGCCACAGGCCTTGGCATGTTCAAAGCACCAGTTTTTTTTTGTTTTGTTTTTTTTTTGTTTTTTTTGAATGATATTGATGCGAGAAGGAGATACACCAAAAAGGTGCATCCCCTAAAGGCCTGGGTTGGCCCCTCCATCGTGAAAACAAGAAGGGATTTTATGGGCTGGGTAGGAGTTGAAGGTATCTGTGGATGCGTGTCTTAAACAGCTGAAGGTTATAAGTTGCGGGGAAGACGGTGGCTGGAAGTGAGTTCCAGTCTCTGGAGGTCATAGGGATAAAAGAGTTGGCGAAAGCGCGTTGGTTCGATTTTTATCCAATTTGACAGCGAAGGGATGCTGAGCTTTCGAAAACCGCGTGTTTCTAGCAAGGGGCCTCTAGGGGGGATAATTGATTTCAGCTCTACTGAACAGACACCATGATAGTATCTGTAGTACAGGGAAAGGGCAGAAACGGTTCTTCGGTGAGCCATGGAGTCGAGTGGGTTAGTTAGGGCCGGGTCTTCTATTGGTTTAATTTTCCCAAATTAAGCAACGGCACGAATTGTTCTGAAGCGGGCGACTCTATTCAGACTGTGTTTGCTTTTGTTTTTTATAGCCTTCCTAATTTCAGTCATGTTGTGTGCATCTGCATCCCAATGAAATTGATTGGAAAACCCTACTGGGAGGTGTGAACTACCTTTGTTAGAAATTCTTATGTGTATTTGGCAGCATAGGAAAAATCTTCCTTTATATAACTAAAGAATAACTAAACCATTAGCATTTATTGTCTGGAATTGTCAAGATGAGAGTCCTTGTGAACGAGGGAATGATATTTTATACTTTTTAGAGAACTGGGTTAATTATTGGGGTGGAACTTAGTATAACAAGGAGAGCAGTTCTATTCCCGCGTTGACTATTTAAATTGAATATCATAATTTACTTAAAGAGCTGTCTTGAATTTTATCTCTCCTTCTCTTCTCTCAATCCCAATTTTCTCACAAATGCACATTTCAACTTGGCCCTCCAACATTTTTATCCACCAATCTTGTATCTTTCCTTTTTTACTACTTTACTTCTCCGAGCCCAGTCAATTCTCACCTACCACCAGTCTTATTACATTTGTAATAATCTGGGCATTTTAATAATAAAATAATATGATTTATACACGTTCTCTAATGGTCTAGCCTTTTCCCCAAATCTGAATAAATGACATTGGTTGAAATTGCGTGAAAATTAAATTTCTGCTTCTCTTTCTTTAGTCTTATTATTTTGTATCTTTTCATGATTTTAGAGATACAACTGTCCAAACTTTAACAGTTCAGCCAAGTGTTGTCCAAGGTGTTGTTCGATATGAAGATTCGCCTCTAGTCCGAGCAGCCAAATTAGGAAGAGTTTTGGTCGTGGATGAAGCGGACAAAGCACCCACGCATGTCACTTGTATTCTTAAGGTCATTATTAATATTTTTATGAAATCATCATTTTCCTATTTTGTTTGAAAAAGAAATGAAGATTGTTTTTTATTTCAGACACTTGTAGAATCTGGGGAAATGATTCTCTCAGATGGCAGACGAATTATCCCTCATTGGAGTGCTAAAGATCCATCGGATCCAAGAGTGATTCTTATGCATCCCGACTTCAGAATGATTATACTTGCCAATAGGCCCGGCTTTCCTTTCTTAGGAAACGACTTCTTCGGAGCTCTAGGTGTGTTTTAATCATGAGGGATGTTTGAAAACTATAACATTAATCTTTTTTTTAGAAGTCTATGTCCTATCTTTTAACTAGCTGTATTGATACAAATAAGCCTAGAGAGTGTGCGTACATAGGTATGCACTATGAATAGTTACATTTGATCTGATTACCAAAAATTGCTGGGCCTTAAAAATGTCCTATACATGAACTAAAATAAAAAAAAATAAAGTAATAATACAAATTCTATAAGGTTAGTTATTATTAGAATAGTTAATGATATATTTTCAACCTCTACCATTATTTGGAATTAGAGCAATACATTTCACCTCCCATACCAACTGTGGCTATTCAAATAATAATTACAAAAATTGATATACTGTATTTATAAGAATTATATAGATGAACAATATATATTAAATTGAAAGTTTTTGCCGAGAGTAGCAGAATTTTTATATATTGAAGGAGACAATAAAAGAGTGTGTCTTCTGCTGGAATTATAAATTTTATTTATTTATAACGAGACTATAGTTTCGAGGGCTTTGCCCTCTTCATCAGTCTATTACAATGTATTCACAGGAATTAATTTATGAAGATTCATAAAGCCTAGAGAGTGTGCGTACATAGGCATGCACTATGAATAGTTACATTTGATCTGATTACCAAAAATTGCTGGGCCTTAAAAATGTCCTATACATGAACTAAAATAAAAAAAATAAAGTAATAATACAAATTCTATAAGGTTAGTTATTATTAGAATAGTTAATGATATATTTTCAACCTCTACCATTATTTGGAATTAGAGCAATACATTTCACTCCCATACCAACTGTGGCTATTCAAATAATAATTACAAAAATTGATATACTGTAGAAGATTCATAAATTAATTCCTGTGAATACATTGTAATAGACTGATGAAGAGGGCAAAGCCCTCGAAACTATAGTCTCGTTATAAATAAATAAAATTTATAATTCCAGCAGAAGACACACTCTTTTATTGTCTCCTTCAACAATATATATATTATATAATGCATTATTGCACTCTCTTGGCTGTATATCGGTATATTTTTATGAAATGAATATTTATTTTTTACATTATTATATAAATAATTTGAATGGTTCTTTAAAGTTTCTTTTACAAATTTATAATTCAAAGATTATAGATCCTCTAGTAGTAATGTAAATGATTATTTTTCTACAGTAGAAATATGAACCTAATATGAAAGAAAAAGAACACACTTAAATATAGAAGATTTTACATTATATTAACGCTAGATGTGGTGATATAAATCAGAAAAAATTATTTTATGTTGAGTGTCACATAATATCTTCAATATTTACTAATTTTAAAATAATATATTGATTTTTTCTATTTGTATTATTCAACTCTTTTCTTCTGTTTGCTAGGTGACCTCTTCAGTTGCCATGCAATCGATAATCCTAGTCCTGAATCGGAATTCGACTTGCTTAAAAAATACGGGCCCGATGTTTCTGATAAACTAATCCATCGTCTTGTAAGAGCTTTTGGAGAATTACGATCTCTTGCCGATAGTGGCCATGTTCAATACCCGTATTCTACCCGAGAAGTTGTTAACATTGTAAAACACTTGCAGGTAAATATTATTGAAATCCATTTTCGATTAAGAATATTCTATTCTAATTGACTTAGAAAAAGTGAAGATATTTATTTTGTGAAATCAACTATAAAATAATAAATATTATTAACGAAAATGAATTTAGGTCGTATCTAAGATTTTAATAGATATGTTTATATTTCATGTAGGGGAGTCCCATCCCGTCCCTCCTACATGCAATATAAACATATCGTTAATAAATTGATTAAATATCACAAGTTTATTTTGAGAAAAAATTCAATCTTTCTTTTTCAAATAGATATTTATTTCTTTGCAATAAATATCTAATTAATAAAATAATAACAAATTCTGTTAAGCGAGATTGGGACTAATCATAAATATAATTTATTATTATTATTATTATTTGTTGCGTTTGGACCCTTGGGATCACGCAAAGCTTGATGTTTCTTTCTGGTTGGACCTTCCACGCCTCTATCTTTTTCCGGAACGTGTTATCGAGTTCCATGGTCAGGCTATGTAATTTTTCCTGGCCGGATGAGTGTGTTGATGTTAAAGGTGCCCAGGTATGTATGGATTTTTGGCGTTATTCTTCCATTGTTTCTTCCTTGACTTCGTGATGGTCCGGGTCCCCCAGAATCTGAATGCCCGGTTGCCACTCGAGGGTGGGTGGATTGGTTACCACCTGGGGTAATCTTGTTTTGCCTCTCACGATTCATGGTTGCTTGTTACGAAATTTTGTCCTGCGCATGCGCGAGGTTTTGTAGAACCAGAGATTGTCAGTTTCTGGAGCCGAGGGGCCGGTTTTTTATTATTTTCAAATAAATTCACTTTGCTTCTTGCTGGGATCGAACTGATGAAGTCTAGGTTGATGTTCTCCTAATCGGATTAGAAAAGTTGGTGATTTAACCGATTGCGCTACCGACCCCTAAATATAATTTATAGATTAACAAATTTAATTTTATACGATTGACAATAAAATATTTTATAAAAGTTTTGAAAAAATTGAAGATTGGACCATGTTGAATCAAAAATATATTTTTTTTCATCGTTAATTCAAACTAATTGTTTTATACTTACCAAAATAAGTTTCCTCCAAAATTCTTACAATAAACTGTTTCCAAAAAATTGTACAGGCTTTTAAATCGAAAGGTTGTACAGTTAAAGGGATGCACATTACAAGGTGATTTTCTAGACTCTTAGGCATCGAAATAAAAATTATGTTTAATATTAATTTAAAAGACTTATTCGACGTTAACCCAGTCACTGGAGTTCGCGAAATTTTCTTTATCAGCAATTTTTATGTTAGGGGAAGTGCCTAAATTTTTTTTTTTTTTTATTTTAACTTTGACTATTTAAATATATGCAAAGTTTATGCAAACCAAGTTTCTAGCTTATAAACTACAGGCCTGGAGTATACTGTACATACAGACACCCAAGCCTCTTACTTACGTACTTACTCCCGTGGGGTGAACAGCGACCTAAAATCGTGTACACTACTTCCACTTCCACTTTCATTTCCAAGTAGAAGACAATAGATTATCTAATGAATTCCAAAGTAATTCCAAATAATTCGAAAGATGGTGTACACCTAATTCCAATCGCGGTTCACCCCTCGCTTACTCCGTAGCACTACAACTCGTTTCTCTTGGTCTAAACCCCACTCTAACCTCCTTCACACTTTTGTAGAATTTACGGGACTCATTATTATTGTAGCTATTTTGGAGTTCTAATAGCTTTTCATTATGAGCTTGGCGTTTTGCGGACCTCACCCAACCTACTTTCAGCTTTTCTTAAGATGTTGAATGCACATATATTTTCTTCACTCGGATTTTGCAGCATTTTTATTCTAGACTTTATCTTTTCTTCCATAATGACTTCACATTCATTAGAGAACCAGTTATGTTTCTTAATTACTGTGGGGAGGGTGGTTTTAGTAGACTCTTTTACACATTCTGTGATGTTTACCCACTGTTCATGGATGCTTTCATTCATCTCTGATGCCGTCAGCAGATCCCGGATTTTATTCTGAAATTGTTGAACCACTTGTGGATTTCTCAGCATGTTTGTATCTCACTTGTCATTTGGTCTTGATGAACGATGCCCAAGTCTACCCACCATAAATGTTCCGTTCGAATTGAGGACTATTAATTGTGTGCTTGAATATTTTTATGGTTACTTACGAAATAAGGTAAAAAAAACCCGTTGATATTATTTATATTCTTTTATGATATTATCTGAGATGCATATAAATAAATTTGAATTTTCTTAATCAATTAAAGGATTTATTTCTAGAATTAATTATATCATATTATGATTTCATAAACTCATTTTCTTCTTTTTTATCCCATAGGAATTTCCTAACGAAGGTTTGGCTAATGTTGTTTGCAACGTTTTCGATTTCGATCGACATAGTAAAGAGACTCTGAAAACTGTGATAGAAATACTACATAAACATGGCATTCCTCTTGCTGTAGACCCGAACAATGTTCATCTTGCAAAACAGTAAGATTAGAAAGAAATTTTAGTAAATTAAAAAAAGAATAATCATGTATAATTTTGAAATAAATTTATATCAATTTTTATCGATGTCTTTCTTATTTCTTTTTGTCCCGTAGGTTTCCACTTCCTCCGAAAATCCTGAGTGGTGAATGGAATGTTAGCAGATCTGATTCTTATCCAACTCTCCAGATCGAAGAAAGAATGCTTAAATATAAACCTTCCTCAAAGCTAAATATATATAATAATATATTAGATCGGGTGGAGAGTAGATCAAATATTTTTCACGAATTGCATTCTTATTGGACACTTCCTCTTCAGGAGTCCAGTATTATTTCCGCACTTGCCGTTGCTAGAGGTAATACAATTCAAGCCAACTTTGACATATAATCAAATTAAAGTGTTTCTTATGAAAAAGGAATATAGCTAAAACTACACAAGTTCACTTATTAACGACTTTAGAAATAATGATCGAAACGACATGTGTATCGATCAAAGTAATATATTTAATCAACTGAAATTATTTCTTTTAAATAAACCACATTATATTCTGTTTAATATATTTATTGAACACTAATATACATAAATACACGACTTTTCAATTCAGTATTTGGCAGTTATTGCTAAATGGTGAATCGGGTGCCTGTAGACCGCCTCTTTGGTATCTCACTTGAAAATGATTACGAATGAAGAGATCGAAACGTCTTATATTTGTGTTTGTGTATATTTGTTAGTGTTTTAACAAATATATTAAACAGTGCATAATGTGATTTATTTCAAATCTGATTGACGCAAATTAATATAAACACATACTCATCTAAATAATACAATTCTTTATTAACATTCAGAAAAACATTTATTAATATTCCAAAAGTTTCTGGAGAAATTCTTCCTTTATCAATGATAAAAAGAGCACAAGTAACTTGTCTTATTGCTCTATTGACCTCAGCCAATTTGACTGATCGGGAAGAGATCGGTCTGGAATACCTACGTTAGGGAAAAGCATTCAAGGACTAACGAATAAAGAGTAATATGATCAAATTTGTGATGTCTGGCTAAATAGGCATTCAGTTAGTTTCGGGGGTCATATCTTTTATTAACTGCTATAAATATTCAAATTTTTTAAAAACCACATTTCACCCGTAATACAATGAAATGCATATATCTGGAAGATATCTCAATATCTCTAAGGGACTCTAAAAATAAATGCGTCAACCTCTTGTATTTAATAAAAAATTTCTATTTACACTGTGTATTTTAAACATAAAACACATTCAGTAATTGACTTGACAATTTTATTATGATTTAGTAAGTTAAAAGGCAAAATAATCATGTGGAATGAAATTAAACAATTTTGTTCTGTTTCTGATTGCCTTAATGAATATTCTCTATATTACAAAAATATACATTTTTGAGAAATTAATGTGACTGTAATTTATTTATACAGGATCAGGGGTTCAAAATAAAAAGAAAGATCTTCAATAGACGACATTTCGATTTTTATTCAAATTTTCCTCAAGACTTGGATTGTTAGATGTTCAAGCATATGTATATCTTGTCTTAATATTATATCTATCTACTCTTATTAAACGAGCAAAAATTGTTTTTTATATATATATTTGTTTGTATATATATATTTGTTTGTACCTTAGTTCTATTTTGAAAACGGCTCTACCGATTTTGATGAAATTAACGTGTTATGGGGTTTTTGGGGTGACAATTCGATCTGTCACGGTCTCATCTTCGACAAAATTGTTTTTGATGGGTTTTATCGTAATCAAATTAATTATTCTCAGGTAGACAAATCCCATTCTTAAGGTTTTAAAAAGGTTTCCCTTTTACTATTGTACCCAGACAGACAATGGGTTGGGCTAATTGTTCTCAAAGGCCTTGAAGAACTATTGTGATTGTGGTGTGATGTTGTCAAGCAATAACTAAACCCGAACGAAGCTCGGTCTTTCAGGTATATATATATTTAAAACGGCTTTAACGATTTTGATGAAACAAACTCTATTAACAAGTTTTGAGGATGAGAAAGTGATCTTGATGCGGAGCGGGGGTGGATGTGGGGGTGCAGAAGGTGGGGGGCAGTGGTGGGGGATCCGGGAGTAGGGCGAGGTTTCAGGGGTGGGGTAGAGCAGGGTGGAGGTGGTACAGTGATCGAATACATTATATATATTTGTATTTTTTTTAATTTGAAAACGGCTCTCAAATAAAAATCGACCCTTTTATCAGAATTTTAAATTAAAAATAATATTAAAATAAAGCTTTTAACTGAAGGAAGAAGTTACCGAGCATCGCTCGGTGCCTCCAGGTACTATTATATTAAACGAGCAATTCTTGTATATATATATATATATAAATTAGTATATCTCGAAAACGGCCCTAACGATTTCTCTAAAAATTGGTGTACTTATCAAATCACATGAGTTATTATTAGTCGTGTATAAATTTGAATCCGATTGAAATAAAGAAAGGGGGTGTAAATTAGTCATGTCGCAAAATAAATATTTTAATCGTTCATATCTAGTCTTCGGAAAGTCGCAGAACCTTGAAATTTGAAACTTAAGCTATTTAGAGGCCAAAAGTTACCGAGCATCGCTCGGTGCTCCAGGCACTATATATATATAAACAATAATTCCTCATAAAAGCTAAATAACATAAATGATTTGAGAGAAACAAAACAACATCTCAAAACGTTTTGTTAGTTTATTTAGCTTTTATTAATATTGTTTACAAATACATATAGGTAATGAAAATATCAAAGTTCCAAATTTGTGAAGAAGATTTGAATAAAAATTGAACAATTATCCTTCTCTTTATTTGACTACATGAACCTTTTGATCAAAAATTATATGTTTTATAAAACTCGGAAAAAAAATAAAAAAATAAATAAAAAATGTTGTTGAAACTCTTCTGAACTTGATCCTAATTAGAAATAGTCTTTTTCACAACTCAATCAGGCATTGTATACAAGCGAATTCATTAATTCAATTCGATGTTTTTGAAATACTAAATATGTCAGTCTCTATTTTCTAAATGATACCACTTACAAGTGTTTTTACTTTGCTTAAGTTTTTAAATTGAATAATTTTTTGTATTCATTGCCTTGTTGAATTCAAAAAAAGCTAATATATATTTACAAATAAAAAATGTTTGTTTAAGAATCTTTTTGACCCTAAATGGTTACAGTTTCAGGTATCTCTAATAATGTATTAGATGAAACGATATATGTTTTATCTGTTAATCCTTTGACGCTTTATAAAATGACCCCCAGTAAGGACACTATAGAGGAATTTTCCTTACTAGGGCTGATGAAACCAGTCCGTGGATCGAAACCGCTTTATACAATTCTTCCTCTTACAGAAAATTTATCTAATCAAGTTTTGATTCACGAAAAAACTGTAAGTAATGTAAACCTTCCTTCCAAGGAGATTGGGTATTTTCAATTTATCCAAATTTTTGTTGCAGTCCAACGGAATTATCATCGTTGATACAAAAGATGGCCAAGCTCGTGAGTTGCCACTCAAATCGTTCTTTGAATCGGCCACCGATTCACTATCCCGGGGATTTATGAAGGACGATCAAGTATTTTGGGAGATTACCTCATTGTTTCCGGATTCTAATTCTTTGGTAATTGCTGAAATATAATTAGAATTTTTAAATATACTTCACGTTTGATCTACCTGTTGGTCCGGGTGATGAAATCGTAAATTATTTCGGATTGAGTCACGTAGGGTGAAATTAAAAAATAAATTGTAAACACATTTTTTAAATTATTCGTCTGCTTCTAATTATGAAGTCACTTTCAGTGTCATAAAATTTAGGTATAGATCAGTGTAAGTCTATATATATCTATTCCTATATCTATTATCACTTAAAAATCGGTGAACGCTCACCAAATTCTATTTAAACTATATGGTCTGAATATATTACTCTCTTCTCAAGATTATTCTTATAGAGGGTTGAATTTTATTATTATTGATGTTATATATGTAGTCCAGTCAACGAATGCCTTATAGAAAACATTTTAGAGGAGAGAATTTTTTTCTTATGGAATGTGTTCGGGCTGGTTAGGAGGTAAAAATACTAAAAGTCCCCAGTCCTAGCTACCGGGCTTAGGGCTGGGAGGGGGTGGAAATGTCCTGTTTTTTGGTTTTTTGCTTATATCTCAAAAACGGTAGATCGTAGGGAAAAGTTATTCTTAGCAAAATAAAAGCTTATAAAATTTGATATAAGATTGCTACTATTTAATTTTTATCTATTCCTTATGGTTTTTGAGATATTCGCCCGAGAATATCGTTAATATATGAAAAAAAAATTCCCATGCTTTTCGTCAAACTTTTGTCTCTAGCACCTCAGCCTTTTGTTTTACAGTAAAAGTCCTCTGAAAAGAAGTTGTAGAACATTCAATTTTCTTTAAAATGATATATACATTTACGATTTTATCTTCAAATCTTCTGGAGTTATAGCAATTTAAAAATTTCAGGTCGATTTATACATTTTGTTAGAAAACTCCGCAATAGCCCAGTATATAGGGGGGTTTCAGCTTACATTAATTGCGGGAATGGATTTTTTTTCTAGGATCGTTTGGTATGGTGTCGGTATGCCAAATCTAAGTTTGCGACCTCGAAAGTGTGGGGGACAACTTTTGGTGGCCGAAAAACCTCGAAATTTTCGGACTTTAACCCAAAAACTCGCACTTTTTTCGATTTTTTCCATTTCGGCCATGATGGAGCACGTTTTCGACAAAGACCATTCTATACATTTTTAAACTAGATTAAATTTGCTACAATTTAAACAAAGTTGCATCTTAATTGGATAATGGTAACCCGTGCCGTAATTAGGTTGAAGTTTTGAAAAACTGCAATTTTTTGCAAAAAATCTCAGTTTTCCCTTGATAAAATGAAAAGCACTCATCTTAAAAACTTTATTTTTATCTCATTCTCGAGGAAATTTTATTGACTTGAACGTTTACTAGCACCACGTTTTTTGATAAAACACTTAGATTTATAGATATCCAAAATTTTCCTGACAGGAAATGATCCATATAATACTCCTATGATATAAATAGCTTTGAGAGTAATTGAATTGAAATGAGTAAATGCAAAATTTATAATAAATAAAACGGAACGAGATTGAAAAAAGTTTTCCATTAAATGGTGGATTTTGAGCGGATTTATCATCTAATATTTTTCATCTTATATAAAAATTAAGGCAAATTGATTTATCACATTAAATTAAATTAAATTTTTAAAAGTTAAAAAACAAAAGTGTTTCGTGATGAGGGTGTCTGGATTATATATAAATTTCCCTGACTAAATCGTTGGTCAAATTTTTGAGCAATATTTTAAATTAAGTGGATAGTGATGACGCATTCCAAAATTCAAAAAAGAGAGATAATTTAAACTATCTTTTTTATTCAAAAACCTAGGTTTCGGTGGCATATTCACTCCTTCTTCAAAACCCTGAATGCCTCATCAATATCCACTCAATTCACTTATCAGTCCGTCTCCAAAAACTACTTCAATCTTATTTTAAATTAATATTATGTCACCTGATTTTTAAATTTGTACTTTTTTAAGACTAGCTAATAAATTTTTAAGTTTAATAAAAATTAAATGAAACAATTTTAATTAGTACATTTTTAAAATGAATATAAGGCTTATTTTATTTAATATTTATAATGCTTAAAAGCGACAAATAACAGGGTATAAAAAAAGCCTTCTTTGCAATTAATTTTCGAATTTGCGGATTAAAATTAATAAAAAATGTCGAACTTTACTTGTTCCTTTCATCTGATATGTATATCCCAAAATCTTTTTTAGTAATTTTAAGTAGTCACATTTTCACTTGTCGCTAATAAAAGAAAAATTACAGTGAATACAGGCATAAATTTTTAAAATTTAAAATATCAATTTTTAATTCTTTATTTATCAATAATTGTTACTTTTTTAAATTATCTTATATTTAATAAAATTTTAATAATTTATTTATAAACAAAATGACACCTTATTTTTGCAAATTGGTTAATTATTTACCGAGTTATGGTGGCTTTAGTTATGGTTAGTTATTCTTAAGTAAATGAAAAAAAAAGATGGTGCTGGATTCCAAACACCGTTTGTTTGAATTTTCATAAGTAATTTGACAAGCGAGTTGAACAAATCGATGTAAGATGGCAGCATTGGAAAATGAATAAAGTTTAAATTCAAAATTCGATGATGGGCGATTTCATCTCATCTAATTAACTATGACTAACCTATAATAATGACTATAAAAAACATCATACCTTGATTAATTGTAAACCGATTTCCAAAATTAAGGGGTCATTTTATTCTTAATAAAATGCTTAATATTTTATTAAATAAAAGATAATTTGGTAAAATTAACTATTGAGATATAAAGGATTGAATAATTGAGATGTAGCCAACATACTCAATTTTGAGATTCTATATTCTCACACTTTCGAGGTCGCAAACTTACCCCCTATATACTGCGCTATTGCGGGGTTTTCTAACAAAATGTATAAATCGACGTGAAATTTTTAAATTGCTATAACTCCAGACGATTTGAAAATAAAATCATAAATGTATATATCATGTTAAAGGAAATTGAATGCTCTACAACTTCTTTTCTGAGGACTTTTACTGTAAAGGTAAGGGTTAGGTGAGAGAGACAAAAGTTTGACGAAAAATATAAGAAATTTTATTTTTTTCATACATAAACGATATTTGAAGGCAAATATCTCAAAAACCATAAGGAATAGAGAAAAATTAATATAGAAGCAATCTTGTAGTAAATATTATAAGCTTTTATTTTGCTAAGAATAACCTTTTCCCTACGATCTACCGTTTTTGAGATATAAGCAAAAAACCAAAAAACGGGATATTTTCACCCCCTTTCCACCCCTAGGCCCGGTAGCTAGGACTGGGGACTTTTACTAGTATTTTTACCTCCTAACTAGCCCAAACACATTCCATAAGAAAAAAATTCTCTCCTCTAAAATGTTTTCTATACCTCCTTTGTGAGCGTTCTTTGACTGGACTAATGTGTGTATGTACTTATTTACGTATTAACATTTGATGTTGTTAAGTTTTAATATATGTATGTATTAATATAACTATATGATAAATAAATAAATAAAAATAAATATTTTAAGATTTAGAGTCACTAGTCCGAAAAATTTGTTAATGATGCATTTTGTATCTTTGAGTGAAAAATGTTTACGCATACTCGTATATACCAGATTGGTTTCGTCTCGGAGCACAAGTCATTTGCTCTGATACTCTTACTATTTGGGTTCAAAAATTATCCATTACAGCTCGGATCTAGTAGATGACAATCTCCCGTAATTTTCTTTAGAAATCTTAACTTTGCTACTATCGGAATAATCGAAAACAATTTAATAGATAATACAATGAAAACAATTTCCAAAATTAAATTGTGATTTTGAATCGAATAAACAAATAAAATTTCTCTCTGTTTTTTCAGGTCGTTTATGAAAAAGGAGGCTTCAAATTTGAATTAATCAATATTGATAAATTAGTTTCATTTAGCAGCGAGTTTCCGTATCGAATCGAATCCCTTTTTATAATAGAAAACAATAAATTGATTATAGAAGATGAGCTTTGCAATAAATACATTTTATCTAAATCGTCAGAGAATATGCCCTGTCCCAATTCCCTTTCCATTGTTCAGGAATCTCACTATAAATTCAATCCAGGCCGGTTACAAAATTCTTCAGTCAAACAAATAAATGATGACATTTTAAGTCGAAGTCTTGGTCAAACTATAAAAGCACCAAATCGATTGCTATCGACCACACATTCCTACGCTACAATTGCTGTGGGTTTTCCGGAATTGGAACACAGTGCCAATGAAATATATACCTGGCCAAGAAAAAATACTGAACATCGGGTTCCTCTCGGACCCGCTGTGATTTTACATGATACAGCTCAGGTATACTAAATTCATTTAATCCATTAAAATTAAATATAGAAAAATTGAGAATAAATGATATATTTTAATGTTTATTTGTTGGTTTGTTCATTTATTATTTCATTCCAATTTGTATATAGATTGTTCGGCCAGTTAGTTGGGAAATTGCAAAATCACTTTTCACTGAAGAAGAAATGGAAGGAGTAAAAGGAATTTGTGCCTTTCTGGAAGTAACTGATATAAGTAACGGCCATATACGATATATTCCAATTCCCCGGTTAGTATCACTATAATAATTGAAAAAGTTTTTTCCGAATGCAGATTTGTTTTAAGGAAAATATAAAACAAATACTATGTCTCCTGATTTATGTAAATAAGTATACAACATTATAAATATAGAATCTGTATAAGGAAGTTTCAACGGCTAAAGTTATTAGCTAGTATAATATGACCAGTCTCCCTTATTAAGGCATCAAAGCAAGAATCAGTAGAGATTGTGGTGTTGGTGCAAGGTGAAACATCTTTAATAAAGATAAGAGTAAATAAATATTTTATTTAATATGGATTTACTATGAGTTAAGGATACTGGGTCACTTATTTCACATTAAAATTAAAAAATTAAAAGATATAAAATTTTTTTTCTTTTTCAATATATATATTTCGGGCTATCGACCCATCTTGATGATTTACTCTTATCTTTATCAAAGCAAGAGTAAAGAAATTACACTTAAACGATTTTAAGACAAAATGTGACTTAAGAATTAACGAGAATCTCAGTTTTCTTGTGTTTAAATATTTGCAAATTGAATATTAGTTTGAGATTATAGTTAGGAAGTCTTTGCCTTCAGTCTAATTCTAAACAAATATATCATAGGAATACTGATTCAATGATAGACTTCCTTTCTACTCCTAGAATAATTTCAATTTGAAGTCTATTAAATATTCGTTTGAAATATTTGCATTAGAGTGAAGATAAATGCAATGTCTTCCAAATTATAGTTTTAAATTAACAAAATATTTACAAATATTTTGTATGTATACTTATTTTTTATCAGGCAGACTCCTTGGATTTGTTTCATATAAACCAATTTAATTCAGTTATTTCTCTCAAAAAGAATTGAATTAATTTTCTATCTTTAATAAAATTATCAAACAGAACATTTTATTAATTTTTAAAATTAATATTTATTTATAAAATATAATATAGCATACTACAAAATCGAATCATTAGAACAATAAAAGTAGACTTATATTTATTCCATATAAATATTTGTTTATTATTCTTTATAGATTTGTATCCACATATTTAAATAAACTGCAACGGATCGTTGATAAACCAAAGTCATTTGAAATATTAATATGTTCATTCCTGTATTATTATATTAATCAGATATCACTGGCTATTTGTAGTCCATGTTGACTTAAATTCAAAAATAGCCATCAATTCTCATCTAATACTTGAGGAATAACCATTTTACATTGGATTTTTGAAATTTCGATTATTATTGGTAACCATTGCCGAAGAGATGGAGGAATCAGCTTAAAATAAAAAATAACGATCGATTCTTATCTAATACTAGAGGAATAACCTTAGTGCATTCCATTTTTGATGTTTTGACTATTAATGGTAACCTCTACTGAAAACATGGAAGAATCGACTTTAAATCCAAAAGACTAAATTCTTTTATGTTAAACAACTCAAGCTTGAGATTACCATTAATAGTCAAAACATCAAAAATGGAATACAATAATGTTATTCCTCTAGTATTAGATAAGAATCAATCGTTATTTTTATTTTAAGTCGATTCCTCTGTCTACAGCAAAGGTAACGGATAAGAAAACAACGCATTTGCTATGGTTACTTATAAAATTTCCCCCAAATTTTTAGCATTTCACAGAGAGAAGCCTATCCATTCTTACTTAAGCAAGGTTAAATGAGCTATATTAAAACGATCTTATCAATGAATTTTAAACAATTTAAAAAAGTACTATCGTGCTCTAGGGAAAAGTACTTTAAAATATAATTTTACTAAAAACTTTGTTTAACCTTTTATGTGGTCCCCAAGGTACTTAATTAGCATATTCAATTTCATCAAAATTGGCTAAGTCATTTTCAAGATGTTTAGAAAAAATTAAAAAATTACTGAAATAAAGAACTAATGTTTGTGTGCCGATATGTACCAAAAACTAATCAGCGCTTCATTTTGTTAAAATAATGCTAGGTTTTCAATTTCATTTCAATCTGTGCAACGGTGTGGAAAAACGATCATCACATCCATCTATCCGCACACACACAGTGAAAAAATCGCACTTTTTGGGCTCTGGTTCGCATTGGATAAAGTAATAAAATAACTTTTAAGAAAACCGACTTCAAATAAATAGTAGCAAATAAATATTGTATATATACTGAGATATTTGACTATAATCTAAATGACGAAATGTTGTGAATATTGAAGTCGGTGCCAAACAAACTATACCTATAAGCGAGCATACCCTCCAAACGTACTAAGTAAGATCCGTCGAGTGCGATTCATAAAAGGTATATGTTTGGCACCGACTTCAAAAAGTAATTTCATGTTAATATTTCGTCGTTTAGTTGTAACTAAATAAGATAATAATTATTTTATACCTTTTAGTGTATTTTATTTGTTGCATTTAATTTTTTGAAGTCGGTTTTTATTTTTTTCTTAAAAATTATTTTATTTTTTCTCTTTTTAGTGATGTTATTAATAGTGATCATATCATCAGAACTTGATCAAATTAATATGGCACCATCCCCAAGACACCCCTATCGGATAAAAAAAGAACCATCGAAATCGGTTCATAAACAAAGAGGTTAGGTCTAAACAAACCTAATAAAAAAGGTCTAATACCTATGAAAAAAAAACGAAAAAAAAATGGGACCAATCGGAAGCTAGACTGGACCCAATGCAAAAAATTTTTCAAAATCGGTTGAGAATTGGCGGAGATATGAGGTAACATAGGCACAAAAAAAAAAAAAAAAAAAATTCAATCGAATAGAGAACCTCCTCCTTTTTTGAAGTCGGCTGTGAGAGAGGAGTCGGCACGTCTCAATTGGAAATAAAATATTGAAACTATTTCAAAACTTTCCAAATTCGTTTTTCTAAGTATTTGAAATTAAAAAAAAAATATATATATAAATATATTTCTTCTGTTTAGACTTTAGATTATGTATGATAACTATAACTTAAAAAAAAAAAAAAAAACTAATATTAAACTAATAATTTTTGTGTCAAAGTATACATTCCAATTGCGAAAGAATGATTAGATTTCGGACTCACTAATCAAAAACAACCAAATAAAAATTCTTGAAATAAAAAAAACTTGTTTCGCTAAAATGGGAGAGATCTCTTGAACACTTTGAGCTGAAAATTAGCACAAAATTTATATTTCTAATTTGGTACGCAAACTTTTGTGCCAAGTTTCATTAACTCAAATCAATCACGATTTCTCCATACAACGATTGATTTTACCCTTTTGTTAGAGTTTCGTTTTCGGACTTAATAATTTAATTAATTTATCCTGAAATAAGTTGTTATCTATTTTAAGGATATAAGCTATCTTTTAGTGAAAGAATTATTTCAATAAAGGCTATGTATCTTACTTACCTTACTTAAAATAAACTGCAACGATCGTTGCTAAACTTTATCCAAATTCATTTGAAATATTAATATGCTTATTCCTTTATGATTAATCAGATATCACTTGCTATTTGTAGTTCATGAATAACTTTAATTCAAAAATAACAATCGATTCTCATTTAATAGTCGAGTAGAATTGACCATTCTGCACTCAAGCTTGAGTTGGTTACCAAAAAAGAATTTAGTCTTTTTGATTTTAAGTCGATTCTTCCACGTTTTCAGCAGAGGTTGCCATTAATAGTCAAAACATCAAAAATTGAATGCAATAAGGTTATTCCTCTAGTATTAGATAAGAATCGATCGTTATTTTTGATTTTAAGCCGATTCCTCCATGTCTTCAGCAATGGTTACCAATAATAATCGAAGCGTCAAAAATCTAATGTAGAATTGTTATTCCTCAAGTACTAGATGAGAATCAATAGCTATTTTTGATTTTAACTCGATTCCTCTATGTCTTCAGCAATGGTTACCAATAAAAACCGAAACGTCAAAAGTCCAATATAGAATGGTTATTCCTCAAGTACTAGATGAGAATCAATCGCTATTTTTGATTTTAACTCGATTCCTCTATGTCTTCAGCAATGGTTACCAATAAAAACCGAAACGTCAAAAGTCCAATATAGAATGGTTATTCCTCAAGTACTAGATGAGAATCAATCGCTATTTTTGATTTTAAGCTCGATTCCTCTATGTCTTCAGCAATGGTTACCAATAAAAACCGAAACGTCAAAAGTCCAATATAGAATGGTTATTCCTCAAGTACTAGATGAGAATCGATCGCTATTTTTGATTTTAAGTCGATTCCTCCATGTCTTCAGCAACAGGTAACGGATAAGAAAACAACGCGGTTGCTATGGTTACTTATAAAATTTCCTCCCAAATTTTTAGCATTTCACACGTGAGAAGCCTAACCATTCTTACTTAAGTTAGGCTAAATGAGCTATCTCAAAACGATCAAATGAATAAATTTTAAAGAATTTAAAATAAAAAATTAAAAAAGAACTATCGTACTCTAGAGTAAAGTACTTTAAAATATGATTTTACTAAAAACTTTATTTAATCCTTTTTGTTAGTCCCCAAGATACTTAATTAGGATATTAAATTTCATCTAAAATTGGTTAAGTCATTTTCAAGATATTTAGTAAAAACTAAAAAAGTACTGAAATAAAGTACTAATGTTTGTGTGCCGATATGTACCAAAAACTAATCAGCGCTTCATTTTGTTAAACTAATAGTAGGTTTTCAATTTCAATTCAATCAGTGCAACCGTGTGGAAAAAATCGTGGACGAAAAAAACGATAACATCCATCCATCCATCCATCCATATCCAAACGAGCTGGTGGCATCATGCTATTTTTTTCATGTTGTAAAAATACACTTTGGGTGGTCTGGTTCCACGTCCCACCACTCAAATGGTCTGGGGTGAATATATTATGTTTATAATTGACTATAAATTATAATTTTTATAATTTCATTGTGGGTCAAAAATATTTTTTAACACATATGTATTTTTTACCGCACTCACACCATGCGCAGTACCTGGTCCACCTGCTACAGCCAGCCAGACTGGCCATTCCTTGTACAACTATCATAGACGGTACTATTACGCATGATTTCTAGTTGGGTCAAATCCGTAGTCAAAAATGTGTCACCAGCTCTTGGACTACCATCCCCACGCACTTCCAAAAAATGGCACTTTTTGGCCACTCGACGAGATCCCAGGTAATTTTTGGCAAAACCGTCACGTGCTAAAATTCAATCTTATTGAATACTTCAATTGTGATCTTAATTGAGTCCATGGGCTCCGTAGTCTTTACCTGGAAGACCCTTTGAAGTCGCGCTTGCCGCGAGACCGATTACAATACTGTTCCCCATTCTTCGCATTGGATAAAGTAAAAACATCAATATAAGCTTTCATTCAAAACGAAAATGCCGTTAAAAATGCACAAATATCCAAATTTTTCAGATAGGGCACCGAGTCATGGAAAAGTTAATTTTTTCCTACAATGTGAAGTTTGATTTTTTTACATAATCAAATTTTCTATTTTTAATCAGCTGATAATTGTAAAAGTACCATAGGTATAATGTCTTTTTATTATTACCCTAAAGATGTTGAGGACGTATCAAGTTTTCGGACAAAATTAACACTTAAATTTCTTACGATTCTTTCTTAGATCATCTTCAGGACTAATAAAGAAATGAAAACTCGTAAATAAACAATTTAGATATTTTTTACCGAAAATCTGATACATCCTCGATCCTCAACATTTTCGTAACTTTTACGGTCGATCCACAAATTCAAACAATTAGTATTATAGTTAGTAATATCATGATTTTGATCTCAATCTAATTCTTGTTATAAATGCTTCCAGTTCGCATAATCTTCCTCCATTAGTTCAATACATGTACGGCGGAGATGATTTGCCTATTTATTTAGCGGCTACCAACAATGAAGATATCATAACTCTTGATATGACTGGTTGCTTACGGATATGGGAAACAAATCTTAATAGTCTCGGTAAGTAAAAAATACTCATTTTTTTCATAATAATAAATAATGTAAATTTTTGTTTTAGAATCACATATTTTATTTTTATTTGACGATAAATAATTATATAGAGCACCGACGTTTCAGAACCTTCTGGAGCTCATTAGGAGGGGGGGAATAACAGGTTCATAAGTTCAGGGTTCAGGGCCTAGGACGAAGGCGCCCTAAAATGACCCTACGCCGTCGTGCTCTGCTGAGCGGATCAAATGTCAGTGAACCAAGGGAGCTGAGTTGACACGGACGCTATTTAACCGCTTAGCGATTGGTCATTGCGACTTTTGAGAGAACCTCAACGCATTCCACCTTCCAACGACTGAACTGCAGAGGTGATCGACAGGGGATTGTACCAATGTTTATTTACGTCGTGGTGTGCTTTTTAACCGAAGACCAACACTGGAAATATTGTTGACACTAATATAAATTTTCCCAGGGATGTGAACAAAAATTAAACAAGGCAATCAATCATTTGTAGTTGGACGTTTCGTCGGTTTTATACGACTTCTTCAGCAACTCCAATCTGTCCAATTACTATATAAATAAATGATCTAGATGGAGATTTATTATAGCCACAGGGAGATTCTCTGTGATAATGAATGATTCCTAACTTGATAGTATGAAAGAAAATTATTATTATATTTGTTTTATTTTTTGACCTCGTATACTAGAGTCCATTTAACCAGATCCTATGCAGTATGATACTTTATTTAAGTGTTAGTAGCGGAACTTCAGGATCTGGATTATAGCCAGTCAAATTTTTCCGTGAGTGAGGCTTGAGCTCGTCTTTACGATGATGAAGCAGGCATGCTATAAACTAGGCCAGGGATGGGAACCTGCTGCCTTCAGATTCCCTAAATGCAGCCTTCTGGGCCTTTGGCAAAAATCTAAATTTTGCAAAGAATATTAAATATATATATATATATATATATAATTCTGAATATATATATTACAGACAAATATATGAGCTCCTATAAATTGAATAGGAAACATTGAATTCACTGAAATTGTCCTCTACTTGATGCAAACACACACACACACACATATATATATATATAGGGAATCGGATTAGCCGAGAGCTTAAAGACACTAGCCTTCTAAGCAGGAGTCCCGGGTTCGAGTCCGAGTCCCTGCATTGATATTTGACCGGCTATAATCTGATTCCTAGTCACCAATCCGTCTGGCAAGCGTGGTGACTTAATGCCAACCCCCTTCCATTTGATGGAAGAGGCCTATATTCAGCAGTGGATTGTCGCTAGCGACAGGCTGATGATGATGATATATATATATAGGGTGATTCACGGTCGATGGTGGGTTGGCCGTTTTTGGAAAACGGAACGCGGGATTTTTCTGAAAATTTAGCACCTTACATTTTCTTACCTGTTCTATCGATCTAAAATATTTTCAGCAATGCGACGTTTCGGTTTCCATCGAAAAGTCATAGCAACTTTATTTTTTTAAATGGAAGACCCCGTATATTAACATGTTTTTGGAACCGCCCTTTTATTTTAATACTTTTTTGTTCAAATTGTCCTATCTCTATCGGTTTTCGAGATAAAAAATAATTTGTGTTAAATATGGTCCAAAACATGGCCCTAATTAAACTTAAATAAATTAGTACTCTCAATTCATGAAAAGTTAATATTTTGATGGTAGTTTAGACAGACCCGAAGTATTTAATTTACACCGAGAAATCGACTCGATATCATACAGGGCGTGTTAAAATGATTATTTCCGTTATTTATAAAAGGGGTCAAAGGTTCGTTTTCTCAAAAGAGACCCCCTGTATATTACTCAATAAATTGAAAGACAAAGAAAAATGCTTTAAGTCGATATATCATGTCCCTAAGCCTAAAACATCAAGTTTTCTTAATAAAGCCGCTTTTACGTGAAAAATTACTTTTTAATGAATTTAATTTTAAGTAACCATGGAAATATCAAGCTTATGACAGTTTGTTGACTATTTATAAGTTACTTATAAACAGTTTATTGACGGTTTTCAAAACAAATATTGTAAAAAATTATTATTTTGTTTACAATCTTGTTATTTTTATTCTTCCTAATTCTGTTATTGTCACATGGTCGTGTAAAATAAATAATTTCATAAGAACTTCGTTTGAATAATCAATTTTTGGGAGATTAACAAAAAAGTATTATAATAAAAGGACGGTTCTAAAAACGTGTTAATATACGGGGTCTTCCATTTAAAAAAATAATGTTTCTAGGACTTTTCGATGGAAACCGAAACGTCGCAATGCTGAAAATATTTTAGATCGATTGAACAGGTAAGAAAATGTAAGGTGATAAATTTTCAGAAAATCGTGCGTTCGTTTTCCAAAACAACTAACCTACCATCGACCGTAATCACCTTTATTTATATAATATATATATATATACCAAATATAAATATATATAATTTATTTGAAGGAGACAATAAAAGAGTGTGTCTTCTGCTGGAATTATAAATTTTATTTATTTATAACGACAATTCCAGCAGAAGACACACTCTTTTATTGTCTCCTTCAATATATAAAAATTCTGCTACTCTCGGCACAAAAACTTTGAATTTAATATAATTTATTTGTTTGAGACTATAGTTTCGAAGGTTTGACCTTCATCATCAGTCTTTTTAATTAGAAATATTTTATCTGTCACCTCTCATGGGATGAATAACCCGATTGGATAGATATGACATCAAGCAGAGGACAACCTCATTGATTTCTCTTTATGAATCAACAACTCTGCTACTATCGGCAAAGCGAAATCTTTTCAATTAAACATTAAATTGTTTAATCAGAATCATATATTTAGTAAGGCCAATAGTTATCTATTTAATATATTATAGTTTTATTAATTTTCATGTAAATGAATGTAAAAGAGGAATCAGGTCTCTTCAAAACTATTATATGCGGCCTTCTTGAGAAATAGGCATTGTCATTGTGGCCCTTAAAACAAAAAAGATTACCCACTCTTGCGCTAGACGGCTAGACTAACCCAACCCCCAAACAAAATATTCATACTATCAAGTGGAGATAATAATTAATTATCATAAAGAATTTCCCTCACAAATGTATCTCCAGAAAAATCATTTGCTTATATAGTGATTATACATTCGTCTTGGAGTTGCTGAAGAGGTCGAAAACATTGACGAAACGTCAAACTACAATTGATTGAAAGTCTTGTTTAATGTTTATCCTCATCCCTGTAAAATTTATATTATCTGATTATGGACACGAAGCAATTTATATTGTTGACCCTTAGTTTGTTAAATTATTTATCTTGTGATAGATCAGGGATCGTCAACCTATGGCTCACAGAACGCCCCCAAGGGAATTTCCTCATTCCCAGTGATATTTATAAAACATCGATAAAAATTGTAAATAGGGATAATAGAAAATGTTTAAATCAGAAACCAACAAATTAACCAGCCCATTTTAATTAAATTCTAGCCTAAATAGATTTCTTGAGACAGTTTTCTTCCACCTAGCGATTCTTATCATTGTGCAGACTGATTTTCTACTAAGTTTTTATTGCTCACGTGTTATATTAAACTGAATGAAATTTTATAAATGATTTTAACTAAGGTAAACGCTCCAGTAGTGGGCCTATATATAGTGGCCAGGTGCAAGAAAGTGCAAAATTAGCTTATCCAACTTTGAAAAATAGTGCTATATATAGCCTATGGCATGAGCTATATATAGCGAAATTTTTCAAATTTGGATAAGCTAATTTTTGCACTTTTCTTGCACCTGGCCCACTATAAGTACAGGCCCATTACTGGAGGGAGCGTTTACCTTAAGTGTAGTTTAATTAAATATGAAAAGCTAATTTGGAAAAAATCATTAGTTTATGTTCTACTGTTTCCGAATTGCGATGGCTGATTTTTATTATATGTCAGAAGGGTTGTATTCACCTCTTCGGAAAATGATCCCGAATAAAAGATAATCTCTATTTTTTCCGGAAAGTCTAATTTACTTGTGTCGTCAAATAGAACTGATATATTAAAAGTTAAGTAAATACTCATATACATGTAAATAAAAAATTCGCTGTCTCTTAACAGATCAAAATTCACGCAGCTTCTTTCGATAAAGAACATTAAATATTAAACAAAATACCAAATATCAGGCACTATTATACACACATCCTTGTGAGTAATAAAATAATAATTTTAAATTTGTCCAGCTCGTTCTTTAATCCATTTATTTTTATATGATCCTCTGTTCAAAAAGATTGACGACCCCTGTGATAAATAACAAATTTTGAACATATTATTGATGTTATAGGCACATAAGCCTCTATATAAATTCATTTATGAATTATGTTATCCACAAAAGAAATAATGATTTTATATTTAATTTAATATAAAAATATCTCAAAACAGGGTAATTCAACATCTTAAAAATTAATAACTTTTAAGGAGTTAGGTGTTGGTTCTAGGTGAAACATTTTAATATAATAATAAAACTTGAGCAAGGAGGTAGGTTTCACAAAAAAAAAAAAAAAAAAAAAAAACTGAAACCTACCTCGCATCTTGCTCAAGTTTTATTATTATATCTTAAAATTCCTTCTTAACTAATTTCAAATGAGAGTTATGCACTCCAAAGTTCATGTTTGGACTTATCTATTATTTTATTATTATTTTAATTGAAAGCTTTAAACTTCATACAGGGCTCGAAATGGAAAAAATTTCTTCAACATGTATACAAAATCGCAAAGTATTTCCGACCAAAAAACACTGATAAAAATTAGATGAAAATTTCATTTATTTTCAAAAACAGGTGGTTGGCTTTAAGTCATCCCTTATTATCCGTCGAGTAGACGTAGTCAGAAGAAAGTAAAGAAACCATTTCAAATTAATTTTGTGACTCAGGCCCTTTTGAATATTGTTACGCTTGGTTCATATTGCAATGTGACGGAAATAACTAAATGTTCATTTTTTGGATTTTAGATCCCTTTGTAATTAAAATTGTCAACTTCAAAATGTCTTCCCTACCTTTGACAATTTAATATTTGATCCCTTGACTTAGGACTTGGGTGATGGGAAATTGTCTATTATGCTAGATATGTTTCCGAAAATGAAATATTAGGCGTATATAAGATATATTAGAAATAAATATAATTTCAATCAAATTTGAAAAAATTAGGATGTAGCTATTTTAGAAAATTGAGAGAAAAACTACGAAAAGAAACTATCTGGAAATGAATAAAATATTTTTATTTTAATAAATATTTTCTATAAAATAAATAATTCTACCATTTCAATCTGAATTAAAATACTTTTTTATTACTAATTTTGTTTGTTAGAGACTATAGTTTCAAAAGGCTTAAGACCTTTATCTTCAGTCTTTTTCCTTAAAAATATTTTCTTTGTTCTTTCTTGTGGACACAAGTACCTGATTCAATGTAAATCCGGTTATTACAAGATAAGCTCATTCACTTCAACAGTTCCTTTTAATTAAGTAAGATGAGCAGATAAAATATTTTTTATTAAAAAAAAGACTAAATATAAAGGATAAGCCTTCGAAACTAAAGTCTAACAAATGAAATTTTATAATAATAATAATAAAAAGTGGTTTTAAAGTGGGAATACAACTTTATAGGGGCGATGGGAACCATCGAGAGGTGAACCGCGACCTAAAATCGTGTACACCTACTTCCACTTTCATTTCCAAGTAGAAGACAATAGATTATCTAATGAATTCCAAAGTAATTCCAAATAATTCCAAAGACGGTGTACACCTAATTCCAATTGCGGTTCACCCCCCGGGAACCAAAGTCATAGATTTGTGTTCTACATCAATAGAAATGAAATTATATATAATATACTTATATTTATTAAATTATAGAGATATATGTTTATTTGTATCAAGGGACACTCTCATTGATTTCTACTTGTCTCACATTGAATTTTCTTTGTTGTTTCTATTCGATTATTTGTTGAAAGTGAAAATATGTTTAAGAAAAAATGTACATAAATATAATACCTACATATAAAATTAATTTTCTACTTATACTATATATAATATCGAATATATAATATATGTAAGTGAAATTAAGTACTGAAACTGTATAAAAAAGACTGAAATTATTCTATAGATAATTTTAAGTTTAGATTTTTCTCATATGATTCGAATTCGAATCGTATTTCTTGATAATATTAAAAAATGTTGTTATTTCAAATATTTCGTATATGGCACAGCACGATCCCTCCATGAATGGAAAGAATTAATTGGATCAGATCGTCAATATCTGCAAATGAGTGTCGAATCCCATAGCGGCAAAGATGTTTCCAGTCCTAAACATGGCAAAGTTGATCCCACTGGCGATCCACATGTTGGTGGAAACACATGGGCTGGAGGAACTGGGGGTAATGTCTAATAATATTTGTTTTTTATTTTATTTTTATTCTTTATAGAAAGAATTCTCAATTAATATTTCCTTTTTCGAGTGCATGAAATAAATAATAAATAACAATAAAAAAAATCTGCAGTGATTTGCACTCAACGTTTATTTTTACTATACACTTACCTCTTTTGTATATTTATTTTTATTACACAATAAATTGATATGTTATTATAATCGTGGTGAAAAAATTGGTCTTTTTGCTTAATTTTCTCAAAATATCTCAAAAATTGTTAAAAATATTTTGATAAAAAATATATATCGTATTATTAAGGTCTTTCAAAAAATCCTTATTTAGTACCTAAACATAATACCTAGGTACATATGAAATTTTAAAATATTAATTATTTCAAAAAATTTTAAGAGTAAACGTCTATTATGCGTGTACCGATTTCAAATAAAATCTAATCAGATTTTTCTTCTTTAAATAAAACAACTAAATGAGTAAAGTTTAGGAAAAGCGGTGTTGGTTTATAGTGAAACATATTAAACATAGGAATTATTTAACGGGTTATAGTGGTGTTTCACAAAGAGGAAATAAATTCAGTTTTCTGTTAAACCTCCTGATAAAGGGTTCATAGCCCGAAATATGTATAGAGATAAATAAAAAAATCTCCAAAATAATTTAAAAGATTTTTAATTTTTTAATCTTATTTCCTCTTTGTGAAACACCACTATAACTCCGTAAAATAATTCCTGAACTAAATGAGTTTTGTTCTGAAATTCTTATTAGTTTTTGAGCTATAACTCACTCAAAATTCGACCACTTATTCATGAGCGTAGTTGGGGGGGGTTGGGGGGGGGCAGTGCCCTTCTTCTACAAAACTCATTACCCCCCCCCCCCCCCACCTAGAAAAATGGAAAACTCCATTATTACGAGGCATCTCTTATGTATTTCACATAAAATTATTTTGTTACTTCCAAAATTTGTCAATTCCATTAAAAAAATTAGTTGATCTCTAATCGGATTACCGAAATTGAAACCTTGTGTTGGTAATCACAACTTTCCGGCTACTCCCCCCTCAGGAAAACTCCCAACTACCCCAATATGCTTATTTGAAAAAATATACGAACACAGACATATTAGCTAAATAATTACTCTATACCTCTTAAAAATCATTTTTATGATATTCACCAAATAACTCTTTTTAGATGATCACCGTAAATCTCCTTTATTTTATTTTCAAAATAGTTTTAGCCGTTTTTGAGATATTTTAAAAAAAAACGAAGCAAAAACACCAATTTTCTTATACGATTTCAATACTTTTCTATAGGTACTTCATGTGAAAAAATAAAAATATAATTAAAATACTAACTATAAGATTAATAAAAATATTATTTTTATTATCTTTATTTCAAATTTGTCAGGTCGTGACACAGCCGGGCTTGGAGGAAAAGGAGGACCATATCGACTGGACGCAGGCCATAAAGTTCACCAATTAAGTGATGAAGAAAAGGACGCAGTCCCAGACCACGTGAAACAAGCGGCTCGAGAAATGGGCCGGAAAGCATTCAAAGAACGATTACGAGAAATACAGATGAGTGAATATGATGCAGAGATCTATCAACATTTTGCCGATGCTGTCTCGAAGCCTGTAATTAATTACTCTCATGTCTTTTTTAATATTATTTTAAATCACATTTAACTAATTTGACTTTATATTTCAGGTTCAAGCTTTAAGAGTGATTTTAAGTAATCTCCAAGCGAAAGAAAAAGAGCGTCAATGGTTACGTCATCAGACTTCTGGAGAATTAGATGATTTTAAGTTAATTGAAGGTATTTATTTATTTTGTTACTTATGCTTTACATCAATAATAAATAAACGATTAAAGGAAAGGGATTTTCTTTTTTCGACTTTATTTGATTGATTTTAATTTTATTTTAATAATTTTTAAAAAATATGTAATGATTAAAGGCGCTGATGGCTGGAATAATTTATTTTTTGGTGTTGGTGAGGTATGTAGAGCCCATGCGAACCAGATCTGTTGTTCGATGTGAAGACCAACGATTTCATTCGGGTTGAATAAAATCTGGATTGTCTTGTATGATGGTTTTTTACAAAGAAAAGAGACAAAATTAAAATTAAAATCTATATATATAAAATTAAGGTTTTGTCTGTACATTGGTCCAAATCACGCCAAATTTTGGTTGCATACGTTTCAAGAAAAGTTATGAACGAAAACACCCTCAACAAAATTCCTGTCTGTCTGTTTTCGTGGTTTCTGAAAAGCTGCTCACGATTCACGTAAAAACGGCTGAAGGGATTATGAAATTTCCTATTTGCATCAGATGTCTTCTAACTTACGTTTATAGCTATATAACGTTTTGATATTTTGACCCCAAAAGAAGGTTTGGGGGGCGCACGAATGAAAATTATCAAATAACTCATAAACTATTAACCCTACGGCAAATTTTATTATAAGCAAAGTTGTAGGGGATGTGATTTCTGACAACTTATGTTTAAAAAAATTCCTCCAAAAAACCACCCAAAAAGGGAGGAGGGTGAAAAAATGTAAATTCTTGCCCTTGGAGCAAACTCAACCAAATTTTGTATACATAAGTATACATCTGTGGGCCTCTAGAGAGCTAGAAATGCAAAACCAACAACCCAAAATGAGGGTGAGGGTCAAAAATATAATTCTTGCTCTTAGACCAAATTCTTACTCTTGGACCAAACTCAACCAAATTTTGTATACGTAATCTGTGGGTCACTAGAAGGCTAGAAATGCAAAAACTAACCACCAAAAATGGAGGGAGGGTCAAAAAATGAAAATTGCCATGCGTGCCCCCTGGCTAGCAAGAGGGCCGCCGAAGGCGGGTCTTGCAGCTAGTTAAAAAATTAAACTTTTACTATTAAATTAAATTATTACTTGTCTACATTTTATACTGAAGATGGCAGAGAGAAATTTTTACTAAAGCTACAGACTTCCTAATTCCTAATTTATATAAACGACGTTATCGATCAAACCTCAAACCCCACTCATTGTTACGCCGACGATAGCACTCTAAACAGCAAACCCTCACTTCGATTCGAATACCTTACAAACCCCCACAACTTCTCACCATCTACAAGGCCCAAATCCGCCCTCAGTCTCGAATACGGCTCTCATCTGTGGAGAGGAGCCTCAAAATATTCTCTTTGCTACCCTGGATGCAATTCAGAAACGAGCCGTCAGGGCTAATTGACGATTCTACCCTCACCGACTCCCTCGACTCGCTGACTCATCGAAGAAATGTCTCTGCCCTTTCCCTTTTCTATAGATACTATCACGACAGGTGCTCTGATGAGATAAGATCAATAATTCCCCCCAAAGCATGCTTTGCACGTAGCACGCGTTTTGCCGACTCCCAACACTCTTTCGCGGTCAAACTGGAAAAGTGCCGGACCACTTCATTCGCCAATACATATATCCCCATGACTTCAAGGAACTGGAACTCTCTCCCAGCCTCCATCTTTCCCAGCACTTATAATCTTCAAACCTTCAAAACCGGGGTGCATAGACACCTACGTCTACACCCTCTCACTTAATCAACTTTCCCTTCTCTTCGGTAATGCAAGGGTCTTTTGAGATCCATAGGAGCTGCATCTTTACTGGCGCACCCCTTCTTGCATTCGATTGCATTAAAAAAAAAAAAAAAAAAAAAATTTTAACTTTTGCCACTTTTATTTATTTATTTAATTTACATCTTTTTTTTTAGGAATCACAGGAGAAAAAAATATATACAGAAGAAGAGGAGAGCAAGAACCGGAATTGGGAGCGCCTCAATCCAAACCAAAAAGATTAAAGTTAGTGGTTGATGTTTCCGGAAGCATGTATCGTTTTAATGGTCATGATGGTCGTCTTGATCGAGAAATGGAAGCCGTCGTGATGGTCATGGAAGCGTTCCATGGTTTCCACAATCAGATTCTTTATGATATTGTTGGCCATTCTGGTGAAGATTACAGTATTAAATTTGTTGAGAGCAGCAATCCTCCCGCTGATAATAAACAGCGACTGATTGTTATTAAAGTAAGTCTCTTGTTAAATATTCAATAGAAAGTTGATGATTCGCTAACTTTCTTCTCCAAAAAACAATTTATTTCTTTAACTTTGTGACTATTTAATCAAATAAATTTAAAAGGAATCTTCATTTTTAGAGTTCTGTTCAAAATTAAAATGGAACTCTATTATTGTCTATAGTCTATACAATATATTATGTTTGTCTGTCAGTCTGCCTGTCCATCCTCTGCCAGAACAGTGTAGCTCGTACACAAAATAAGATAGAAACTTAAAATTTTAATCGAATTTCCATTTTTTGGGATTCAAATAAAAATATTTTTTATCATGGTGCGTGAGGTATCACAGAAAAGATTTCTTCATATAGACCCAATATTTTTTTTTTTTTAATTTAATTTCCTTTAAAATGACAGGGTGAGGTTGCTTCAAAGTAGCTATTTTAAGATTATTTTTTTACCTGTCGGCTTCCTGAAGTAGCGTAACTTAAAATAATGGATAAATTACACAAATTTCATCATTCTTATTTTATCAACGACCTATAATTCGAATTCGATACCTCAAGTTTTTTCGAAGAAGTATTTTCGAACCCTCGGTATGCGAGTCTGACTCCTACTTGGCCGACTTATTAAGCTAAGAGGAAGTTGGCTAGAACTGAAGAGGGCTTCTAATCATAGTTATATTTTTTATTATATATTTTAAATGGAATATAATTATTGAAAAATGTGTTATAAAAAAGAATAGTGGGCCTGGCAGGCCCGGCTCGCGACTTTGTGTCTTGTATGCTGATTTTCGAATGTCGGGATTTTGGGAGTGAACCCAGTCCTCACTTATTCTGGTTCATTAAGATGAATCCCATTTATATAAAAAATAAAAATAATAAAAATCTTGTACTTGTAAATATGTATGTACATTATAGTAATTAGCCCACTTATAGAGAATAGAGATAATAGAGAGTAGCTTTCCAGAAACTAAAAAAAGATATTAAATTTAAAAAAAAGGTTGACAAATTTTCATCTATAGAGGTTTAGTTATTTATATCAAGCAGAATATTATAATATTCTTTATAAAATAACTAAAACTACTACTCTCGCCAATACCTTAATTTTTATAAATATTTTAATTTAAATCTATTTTCAGAATATGCATGCTCATGCACAATTTTGTATATCCGGGGATCATACGTTAGAGGCGACTCAACATGCCATCGAAACGCTAAGCAATGAAGAATGCGATGAAGCGATTGTAATAGTTCTCTCTGATGCAAATCTTGAGCGATATAGAATCCCTGCTGAAAGTTTCGCTCGCTCGTTAACTTCTCACCCAAGTGTCAATGCTTATGCTATATTCATCGGATCGCTTGGGGACCAAGCTGGGAGGTAATCTATCCAAATTAATCATCATTCACCATTCTCTTGCCACTCAAAAAACTCTGGATCCAATTCAAAAACGTGCAATTAAACTTATTTAATTCAAGATCTTCTCTGACAAACTCGCTCAATTCCCTTGCTTATCATGGAAGCTTTTCTCTGTTTTATAGATATTTTAAGAAATTATATATCATCGCCTTAGAGAGTAAACCTGCTAACTCACAACAAGGAAATTTTACAGGGAAGAGAAAAAACAAACAAAATTTAATATTGTTGTTTTGGAAAGAAACTATTTTTCACATTTTTTTTCTACAACTTACGATCGTAATTTTAAGTAGCAGTTTTACTTACTGCATTTCTTTTTCTTTTAACGATATTAATATGTCATATATGATCAAAAATGGAGTTAGCAGGTTTACACTCTAAGTCGACGATATGTAGCTGTTAAAACTTGAATTTTTGTGATCAAATTTTTTAAGGGTTGAAATTTTGTTTAAAACATACATAATTATTAATTATAATTATTTATTAAACACGAACAAATAATACAATATAACATAAATTGTATAGAGTTATATTGTATTATTTGTTCGTGTTCAATATATAATTATAATTAATTATGTGTGATTTAAACAAAATTTCGAATCTTATTATAAGAAATTATTAAATAAAATCAATAATTCCTCTAAAAGAATTCTTAGTAGCTAGTACGCGATTTTACAAATACCCAATAGGTATCTTGTTGCAAAAGCATTCGTTCCTTCGTTTGTCTCTATGATTTGAATTTCCTCAACGTTTCCTTTTTTCTCTAGTCCTAGAACTTTCATTCTTTTAACTTTAGCTTTGAGTCCATAGGCATAGCTGTTCAGTTCAGGTTGTATAACATCTTAGATCCTCGTTTATATAAAATAAAAACTAATCAATTCAATTATATTACCACTCAAGAAGTTGATTTTAAACATTTTTTAATATATTATATTCACATTCTTTTCATAAATATAAATATTCAATAATAGTTTCTCAAAAACCTTTGAACTATTCACTTGACCTTTAATCCTCTTTGTTCTACAATCTACTTGTGTTAAAGTTGACATTAGCAAGTTGTAGATTTAATGCTTCGGGGTTGAATTATTTTTCAAAAGAGAAGTTTCAGCCGAAAGATTTAATAAGAAATATTCCAATTATTTTTTTCATCTATCCTAGAAGTCTTCTAACTAAAACATCATTCCAAATCAACAACATGTCTAAAAGGGGGCTATCAACCTTGAAATCCTAAGCCTAGTGCATCATTCTTATTCTTTTATACGAAACCCCTTTTTTTTACTGAGCTGTTTCTTCTTTTCTTTTATTATCTACTATAAATTTATTATGTCCAATGGCCATTAAATAAATTCAGGCTCTCTATTCCTAAAATAAATGCAAGGGACTGTAATCTAAAGCAAACACGCTTGAGCTAATAATTTTTTTAACATTTTATCTAAAATCAATAATGCCCACCCAAAAATTAATTATATCTATAAGATTGGAGTAATTTTTGGAGACGGGCTGATAAATTAATAAAGTAAAGGTGTGTAGTTCACAGTGAATGAAATAAAACTCAAAGAGGTTTATACAAACTACAATGAGTTTGTATAAACCTCTTTGAGTTTTATTTCATTCACTGTGAAACTACACACCCTTTACTTTATTAATTAATATCATGTTTCACCTAAAACCTACACCACTTTCCCTAAGTAAAAAAAAAGACGGACTGATAAGTGAAATTCAGTGGATATTGATGAAGCAGTCCAAAAAAGAAGAAAATATATCCTATCTTTTTATTCATAAACCGACGATTCGCAGGCTATTCCCTCCTTCTTCAGGGTCTGTAATTAATTAAAATGGGATTTGGCCATCATTATAAACAAAAATTTTTTATAAATTCGTTTTATCTGGGAGGAGATTTGGCTAATTATATATATTTATATCAAAATTTCCAAATCATTACTACATTATAATTCTGCTGAGAATGAAATACAATATATTATTGTTACTGACACTGAAAGAGGAGACAGAGGGGAATGTCGCATTGGATTTCCTTCACTGACTTTTCAAAGTGAGTAGAATATTTTTGATTAAAAAATTGTATATAATTATATATTAATTGTATTTATAAAAAAAAAATTGTGATGATCTTGTTTGTAATGATGGCCAAATCCCATTTTAATTAATTACAGACCCTGAAGAAGGAGGGAATAGCCTCCGAAACGTCCATTTATGAATAAAAAGATAGTATAAATTATCTTCTTTTTTTTGGACTGCCTCGTCAATATCCACTCAATTAATTATATCTATTCACCAATTTATTATGTTTTTATTCACTAACCTAATGCCTATTTTATTTAATGTTTTCAGATTAAAAAAGAAGCTTCCAGCTGGGAGATCCTTCGTCTGCATGGACCTTAAAGATATTCCTCAAATTCTAAAACAAATTTTTACTTCATCATTTAATAGATAATAAACCATTTTTTAGCTTTTTGATTTTGTTATAGTTATTTTTATTGATAAAATATAAATAATATCTTTTTTGCAACGAAATTTTCTCTGGAGAGAGACGGACTGGTAGAAATTTTAATTGAATGTAATGGAAGGCAGCCCCTTTGAAACCCTGAAGAAGGAGGGAAAAATCCTCCGAAACGTCGGTTTTGAAAGGAAATGAGGAAGGATTCCAATAAATTACAATTTATTTTATGTGTTAATTTTTTCTTTCCTCACTACCTCTGGGCCGCCTTCCATTACATTCAATTATAAATAATATTTTTATAAACATTTTATTTTATTAAGATTTTTCTTGTAATTAAAACAAAATTTATCAAAACAAATTTATGCCTTATATTTTTTCTTATTCGATCCTATCTTGGAAATAATATAGAATTCTAACACAATTTCACTCTATTATTGATTATTTGGAAATTCAATCAGTGATTATCTCCATATATTATTTTTGAAATTTGATATCTACATTTCCAAATTTTTTTTAACCCCACAACATTAAATTAGAGACTTGATAAACGCCACAACATTAATTTAAAGACTAGACAAGGGCCGTATCAATTTTTGATTTAATATTGAGACTCTCACTTGTTTCTTTATGTATTGTAAAAATGGCCTTAATATAAGTTATTTGATTCAGTCTCCAATGAAATTCCTTTTTCGATGAAATTTTTAAATGGTCTTAAACTTAAGGAGGTTCTTTCGCGACAATCCAACAATTTTAACAGTATGTTTATTATGCTTTTAATGACTTATATTCCAAGTTTCGAAGACTTCTTGAATTTTTGCATTTGTGAAAGAACTACCTTAAGAGAGCTTTGTCTTAAAGCCCGTATTATGATTCAGCACTTGAGTTCAATTTCCGAGAAAATAAAAGCCCTTTGGTCATTAAATAAAAAGTATCTAATAAGAGATGTGGGTCTACCGTAGGATCCTCAAGATACCATGGACGGCAAAAATAAGTAATGAGGAAGTACTAAGAAGGATCAACAAAGGCCGTGAACTATACAACACCGTGAAGAAGAGGAAAGTGGCCTATCTGGGACATATAATGAGAAGTGCAAAATACCAACTATTACAGCTGATTATAGAAGGAAAGATAGAGGGCAGGCGAGGAAGGGAAGGGAGGAAGATGTCTTGGTTGCAGAATATCAGACACTGGACGGGTCTCAGAAGCGTTCAAGAGCTTCTACACACCGCTAGGAGAGAGAAGGAATGCGGAATGTGGTCGCGAACATCCATTAATGGATAAGCAGTAGAAGAAGAAGAATAAGACCTTGGATACAGCCCTCATATAGTATTTTTCAATTTATTATTTTTTTTTATTTATTTGAGGCGAAAGCGTGTTTAGTTTCTTGTTTTTTCCTCTAGACAGCTACTATTCAAGGGATAAATTCCATCTTAATTATTTTACAATACTAAAGGAGAGGAGCAAGCTATATTGATATGGCATCCACCTTATATCAAATAGAAGGAAAACTTGATAATCAGAACACAATGCCTAGAAATGCTAGGGTTCAAAATATGGGCTTAAAAAAATGAGCCTAGTAGGCATTAAATAGAGCTAAGCTATTCATTGATATATACAGGGTGTTCCACAGAACTCGTTCATTAAAAGTTTTCATGGAAGGAGTTGAGAAAAATTTTTGAACTTTGACATATTTATATTGTAGAATATGATCTTTTTAAATAAATTATTAACAACTTTTGGACACTTTCTGCTTTGTCGCAATCGCTATCAACTTTCTTATTTTCTATGGAACCCCCAAAAAGTTTTGCATCATTAGATTAAGTGTTAAAAACTAAGATGATCATTTTGGATAATGTACTTGATGTCTAAAATTTATCATTTCTGAGTTATTTTGTAAAATCTACCAATTTAGCGTTTATCTTTAAAAATTAATAATAAATAAACTATTGTCTGTAGAATTAATTTGACCAATTAGAACTCTTAATTAATTATTAAAGAATCTTACTTAATCATAAAAATTCCAATTTTATATCCAGGATGACCATAATAATCGTTAATTTCTGAAAATCAAAAACATATTAATACTCAATTTTTTCAAATGAAACTTGGCATAAATTTTAGTATTTTTGACTTCTACATAAAAATCCAATAGAAGTTTATTAAATATTCCCTAAACCTAAAAGGAATAGTTTTTTAAATAAAAAATATCTTAAATTTCACTCGTCTAGATCTTATTTATTTATTATGTACTTATGTATAAATTTAGTATTTTTTTTTTTTGAATTCTACATAAAAATCCAATAGGAGTTCATTAAATATTTTAGTTTTCACTCGTCTAGATCTTATTTATTATGTATAAATAATTAAGATCTGGACGAGTGAAATTTAAAATATTTTTTATTTAAAAAACTTTTCATTTTAGGTAGCTATAGGGATTATTTAATATACTCCTATTGGATTTTTATGTAGAATTCAAAAATACATACTAAAATTTATACCATGTTCCATTTGAAATAAACTGACGTGTTCTGATGTGGCCATCCACTTGACTTTACCATACAACCTGACCCCTCACTTATATTTAATATTTAATAAAATTATTTATAATCATGTAGGGGAGGGGGAGTTAGTTTTTTCATTTTTAGAATTCTTGGGTCCGACTGATTATGTATACAAAATTTGGTTGAGTTTGGTACACGGGCCTAGATTTTCATTTTTTGACCCCCCCCCCCATTTTGGGCGGTTAGTTTTTGCATTTTTAGACTTCTGGGGTCCCACTGATTATGTATACAAAATTTGGTTGAGTTTGCTCAAATGGCCTAGATTTTTAATTTTTACCCCCCCCCCCCCCCTCCACCCCCTTAATTTTGGGTCGATATGCACCAATATCTAATCAGCTCTTACCATACACTGTATGGTAAAGTAAAAATTGAGTATTAACAACTTTTTGATTTTCAGAAATAAACGATTATTATGGTCATCCTGGATATAACTTTGAATTTTTATGATTAAGTAATATTCTTTAATGCCTAATTAAAAGTTCTGATTGATCAAATTAATTCTACAAACAATAGTTTGATTATTATTAATTTTTAATGATTAACGCTGAATTGGTAGATTTTACAAACTATCTAAAATAAATTAGAAATGATAAATTTTAGACATCAAGTACATTATCCAAAATCATCTTAGTTTTTAACAATTAATCTAATGATGCAAGAATATTTGGGGGGTTCCATAGAAAATAAGAAAGTTGATAGCGATTGCGGCAAAGCAGAAAGTGTCCAAAAGTTGTTAATAATTGATTTAAAAAGAGCATATTCTACAATATAAGTATGTCGAAGTTCAAACTTTTCTCTCAACTCCTTCCATGGAAACTTTTCATGAACGAGTTCTGTGGAACACCTTGTATACAGTATATTTTATTAATCTTTATTTAGAAAAACTTATAACTTACAACCTACTTTCATAAAAAAAATGATGGCATAAGTAAATTTTAACTATTATTTTTCTATATATTCCTTACATTATTTTTAGTAGATCATACATATTCAAATTGTTTTTATAATTAAAAAAAAAGCAGTGAGAGACAGTAAGACTAGATTGGGCCGGTCATGTGGTTGGTGCTCCCAAAACCAGGGACATCAGGAACCTCAACGAGAGGTACCCGCCTGGGAGGAGACCCCCAGGCAGACCAAGTCAAAGATGGCTAGATTTTTTTTTTTTTTTTTTTATTGATATTGATGTGAGGAGGAGATACACCAGAAGGTGGATCCCCTAAAGGCCAGTATGGGCTGGCCCCTCCATCGTGAAAAGAACAGAGGAGAAGGAAAAGAAGCCGGGATCACGAGCCAATCTCAGAAACTTAGATACAATTCAATATCCAATTTACTAAGGTTTTAGGGGCTTCGAGCAGTGGTAAATTCTCCGCGATAAATTCGGTTAAATTTATCTCCCACTTAGATAATGTGGTCAGAGATCTAAGAGAGCTTGATGTTGGGGGTGGAATGGGAGCGATTGACTCAGGATAGAGGGATGTGGAGAGACATCACGTGAGATGCTCGAGCTCTACAAGGGCGATTTGGCCATCGTATGTAAGTAGTAAGGGAAGAAGGAAGGAAGGAAAAAAATCTCACATTAGTTAAATTTTCAGATCAGTTGGTGCGCATATACCTGCATTGGGCAGTGTTGGATATCCCATTAGACTGAATATGCTGGAGCTAGGGTCCTCGCGTAACTATATATGTTTGCAAACATAAAATAAGCACAAACAAAATAGCCTATGCAATTAAGAGTGTACACAAATGGATCATGCCGTAATCATTCGTTATCAAATCATCACAAAGCCAGGCTTGTTTTCAAATTGTGTCAGCAATATTATTAATGGAGACCTTTATATAAAAAGTATTATTAAACAAAATAAAAATATTTTAATTGCTATCTTCGTTAGTCTTGCGTTTCAGATGTTTATAAGCGAATCTATTGCTCTGGGGTTGGAACAAAAATTGAGTCAATGCAATCTTAAATTAACAAATCCATTTCTTAAATTCCACAATTTTCTGTTATTTTACTTTATTATATTATTATATTTTTTGCGATGAATAGAATGTATCGATCAGGATTTCGGATAATGGTTATTAATAAACTTTCAATAAAAGTTACATGTGTAAAAATTATAAATTAGGTACTTAATAATAAAAATAAAATTACTTAAAGCTCATCTTATTTGTGAAATTTAAATAAAATCTGATGAATTTACTCTGTGATGTATGTCATCAATACATTAAAATCATTTCAAAAAAGTGCATTGAAAAAAAGTTAAAAATTTTGGCTCTGACACCCACAAAACCTAAGTACTTTATTTTGGTAAACTCAGTTTTTATGTCTTAAGGGCATTGAACATTGAACATCATTTATCCGAGTGAAATTAACTTTTATGGTTTTGATATACCATAAGACTTCGAAAATTCAATATCCCCAAAGTGAATCCAACCCATTACATATCAAATTTTTTAAAGTTATGTATTTAAATTTAGACAGAAGAATTTATTTTCTATTTCAAGCCTTTCCCATTTTGGTTGGCACCTAAAAATCATATCAACTTATGCTTCTTTAGTACAATATGTCTACATATCAATGTTTTTTTTGTTTTTTTCCCTCTTTGCAATAATAAAACTTGGGAGTCGGGTTAGCTGAGCCGGCTAACGCACTGGCCTCGCTTCGGCATCGATCGATTATGACGATGTTGCAGTGGAGGGCCGGGGTTCGATGCTGGCTGGCAAATAAAAATTTCTACCTGCTAAAAACTCGGCTCCCTCACTAACCCTACTAACACTTTACTTATGTGCTGTCTAAATGTGCTTTGTTCCCGGTGATAATAAATAAATAAAAAAAAATAAAAAAATAATAAAACTTATATTCAAATAAAACCCATGTTGATTTCAGAGATAATCCTTGAAGGTACTTTTATTGAAAATAAAAATATTTTTTAATGAATTTGGTGTTGGTACGTGGTGAAACATTTTTTAAATTATTGAATAAAAAATACTTGTTAGGTTTCTTAATGTGAAACCTACCAAGTATTTTTTTATCCAATAATTTGAAAATAAAAACTTGAATCAATTTTTAGGTGATCTCTTTTTGGCTGGTGTAACAAAAAATCTAATCCATATATATGGATATATGGCAAATTTAAAAAGTCTAGAAGGTTTTAGAAATAGTTCAAGAGCGAGAGATTTGATGAGAATGTATTCAGAATAGCAATAGTAATTTGCAATTTGAAATTTGGAATTGTGCGGAAAAATAATTTCAGATTTTATCAGATCTTTATATTTTAAGGTCTTCTGATTTCAAAATAGAATTTTGGTTTTAATGTTTGTATGTTGAATGTCTGATAAAGACATGTAGGAATTTGCGTAGTTAGGAAATTTTTCTAGGGGGGGGGCAGCCGCAGTGGCAGCGCCAGGGTTGAGCGAGGTGTGGCGACCGCCCAACCCAAATTGTTCTCGCTCAACCATTCATCCAATTGAGCATTGGAGCAAAAAAATATTGAAAAACCAAGTTGATAAAATCAAAAAAAGGTAAATCGCTTTTAATATTATAGACCCTATACAATAATAATAGTTATACATTATACCTAAAGTATTATAAAATAAAATCTAAATTTCCCGAAATAATTCACATTTTTGATGCCCACCATCCAAATGTTTATACCGGGTGGCGCCCAATTGAAAAGAAAAAGCTGGCGGCGCCAATGGACAGCCGGCAAGCTGATTAACCACCAGAAGGTTTCAATTTCGGTAATCCGATCAGTAGAATTGACAAATTTTGGGAGTAATCAAATAATTTAATGAGAAATACATATTATAGTAAGTGATGCCTCGTAATAATGGAGTTCTCTTCTGATATAAGGTGTCGCTTTCCTCAACTTCTTTTTTTGTCTTTAAAATCTTTAAACGTCCCTATCTCCGTAAATAATGGTCTGAGAGACTTAAAACAATCGATGGGAGTTTTAGGGATATTCAAAAGTGATCACTAAAAATCTAACTACTGGACCAATTTTGCATTTCTTTTGTTTTAATCGACGCGAAAATTTGTCCTCTTTAATTTACTATAGAACGGTTATTTACAAAATGAACTGTTTTCGAGTTATAAGCAAAAAACTGGAAAAAGTCCGAAAGTTTCGAGGTTTTTCGACCGCCAAAAGTTGTCCCCCAGACTTTCGAGGTGGCAAACTTAGATTTCTCATACCCACACCATACCAAACGATCATAAAAAAAACCTTTTCCCGCAATTAATGTAAGCTGAAACTCCCCTATTTACTGGGCTATATGGGAAGATAATTTTTTTGAATTTTTTTCAATCTGTAGTTTTCTTGATTTTTTAAGCATAAAATTAATAATAAATAGTTATTAAGATATTGACTCGATTTTTCTAGAGGGCGCAAGGAGCTTTCTAGGGGGGGGGATGCCCTTGTAGAGTGCTTAAGTAATTAGGACCTGGAGGCACTTAACACAGGTAACTTCTTCCTACAGTTAAAAGCTTTATTTTAATATTATTTTTAATTTAACATTCTGATAAAAAGGTCGATTTTTATTTGAGAGCCGTTTTCAAATTAAAAAAATACAAATATATATAATGTATTCGACCACTGTACCCCCCACCTCCACTCTGATCGACCCCACCCTCGAAACCACGCCCTACCCCCGGATCCCCCATCACTGCCCCCACCTTCTGCACCCCCACATCCACCCCCGCTCCGAAACAAGATCACTTTCTCATCCTCAAAACTTGTTAATAGAGTTTGTTTCATCAAAATCGTTAAAGACGTTTAAAATATATATATATATATACCTGGAAGACCGAGCTTCGTTCGGGTTTAGTTATTGCTTGACAACAACACACCACAATCACAATAGTTCTTCAAGGCCTTTGAGAACAATTAGCCCAACCCATTGTCTGTCTGGGTACAATAGTAAAAGGGAAACCTTTTTTTTTTAAACCTTAAGAATGGGATTTGTCTACCTGAGAATAATTAATTTGATTACGATAAAACCCATCAAAAACAATTTTGTCGAAGATGAGACCGTGACAGATCGAATTGTCACCCCAAAAACCCCCTAACCCGTGAATTTCATCAAAATCGGTATAGCCGTTTTCAAAATAGAACTAAGATACAAACAAATATATATATATATATATTTACTACAATTCTCATCTGTCTGATTCTTTGGGAAATCGAAACAGATGAATTTTGTTCAGTTTTTCAATAATAAATTTTATTTAGAATGTTTATATGTTAACATTTAAATGAAAAGCGAAAGTTAAAACTTTTATCCGGTCACTGCCCTATTTTGGTGCACTTGGGACCAGACTCGTTTTGATAGTGAACCAAGAGTTGAAAAAAGAGATACAGGAGCCAGCCGGGTATGATCCGACATCTTCTGCGTTAAGCCCGCAAATGCCTTCTCCATTTAGGCGATGGATCCCCTGACTAGATCCTATAATCAAATCCTATATAAATTCAACTCTCTAGTTCAATCACGTTTTTCTTCTATTTTCCTAATAGTATGGTTGTTATAAATTTACTACAATTCTCATCTGTGTGATTCTTTGGGAAATCGAAACAGATAAATTTTATTCAGTTTTTCAATAATAAATTTTATTTAGAATGTTTATATGTTAACATTTAAATGAAAAGCGAAAGTTAAAACTTTTATCCCGTCACTGCCCTATTTTGGTGCACTTGGAACCAGACTCGTTTTGATATATAGGATTTGATTATAGGATCTAGTCAGGGGATCCATCGCCTAAATGGAGAAGGCATTTGCGGGCTTAACGCAGAAGATGTCGGATCATACCCGGTCCTGTATCTCTTTTTAACCGACTTCAAAAAAGGAGGAGGTTCTCTATTCGACTGAATTTTTTTTTTTTTTGTGCCTATGTTTCCTCATATCTCCGCCAATTGTCAACCGATTTTGAATTTTTTTTTGCATTGGGTCCAGTCTAGCTTCCGATTGGTCCCATTTTTTTTCGTTTTTTTTTCATAGGTATTAGACCTTTTTTATTAGGTTTGTTTAGACCTAATCTCTTTGTTTATGAACCGATTTCGATGGTTCTTTTTTTATCCGGAAAGGGGTGTCTTAGGGATGGTGTCATATTAATTTGGTCAAGTTCTGATGATATGATCACTATTAATAACATCACTAAAAAGAGAAAAATAAAAATAATTTTTAAGAAAAAATAAAAACCGACTTCAAAAATTAAATGCAACAAATAAAATACACTAAAAGGTATAAAATAATTATTATCTTATTTAGTTACAATCTAAACGACGAAATATTAACACGAAATTACTTTTTGAAGTTGGTGCCAAACATATACCTTTTATGAATCGCACTCGACGGATCTTACTTAGTACGTTTGGCGGGTACGCTCGCTTATAGGTATAGTTTGTTTGGCACCGACTTCAAAAAGTAATTTCATGTTAATATTTCGTCGTTTAGTTGTAACTAAATAAGATAATAATTATTTTATACCTTTTAGTGTATTTTATTTGTTGCATTTAATTTTTTGAAGTCGGTTTTTATTTTTTTCTTAAAAATTATTTTTTCAACTCTTGGTTCACTATCAAACCAAGTCTGGTCCCAAGTGCACCAAAATAGGGCAGTGACCGGATAAAAGTTTTAACTTTCGCTTTTCATTTAAATGTTCCCTAAATACAACAGCCACATTCGCCGACGACACGGCAATCTTGGCAACCGGACAAGACAATAACGTATCTACTCAGAAATTAAACACCTCAATCTCCAAAATCCAAGCATGGACCGATAAATGGAGAATTAAATTAAATGAGAGCAAATCGGTACATGTTGATTTTACCAATAAAAAGAATAACTATGTGCCGGTATATCTCAATGGCAAAATTGTTCCATACTCTAATCAAGCGAAGTACCTCGGCATGACGCTGGACGTGCGCCTTCGCTGGAAAGCTCATGTCAAGAAAAAAAGAGAAGAACTAAACAATAAATATCGAAATATGCATTGGTTAATGGGCAGACAGTCCTGAATGCCTGTCCAAAACAAGCTGCTCTTATACAACCAAGTCCTTAAACCAGTCTGGACTTATGGCATTCAGTTGTGGGGGTGTGCCAGCCAGACAAATAGAAACATAATACAAATTTTCCAAAACAAAGTACTGAGGAGCATTGTCAACGCACCGTGGTACATTCGAAACACAGACCTCCATCGTGATCTTGGAATTGAGACGGTCAGTGAAGTCATCAAAAAATCGGCCATAGCCCACCAGGAGAGACTGGAATCATATATTAATGAAGAAGCTGCCCAACTCCTCGATGTGGACAACATGGCACGGAGGCTCAGGCGAATTAAACCGCATGAACTTGTGGAAGGTGTCCACTGATAGGAAGAAGAAAAAAAAAAGAAGACAAATGATTTAAAATTAATCAAATATTATGTAGAATATTGATTGAGATTGTATAAATTTTAAATATAAGACTGATATTACTTATTAGCTGCTGGGCAGCTAGATTGTAATTGTAATAATAATAAAAAAAAAATTAAATGTTAACATATAAACATTCTAAATAAAATTTATTATTGAAAAATCCGAACAAAATTCATCTGTTTCGATTCCCCAAAGAATCAGACAGATGAGAATTGTAGTAAATTTATAACAACCATACTATTAGGAAAATAGAAGAAAAACGCGATTGAACTAGAGAGTTGAATTTATATAGGATTTGATTATAGGATCTAGTCAGGGGATCCATCGCCTAAATGGAGAAGGCATTTGCGGGCTTAACGCAGAAGATGTCGGATCATACCCGGCTGGCTCCTGTATCTCTTTTTTTCAACTCTTGGTTCACTATCAAAACGAGTCTGGTCCCAAGTGCACCAAAATAGGGCAGTGACCGGATAAAAGTTTTAACTTTCGCTTTTCATTTAAATGTTAACATATATATAGAGACAATTTTTGCTCGTTTAATAAGAGTAGATAAAATTTTGTTTTATTCCCGAAAGAAATTTTCCTTAATTTGTTTTACAAATAATACAGCGGTTCTCAATTTGTGGAATCGAAATGATCTGAAGAGGGTGCGAAGAAATGTATAAAAATCGAAAAAAATGTTTGTTGATACAAAGACAATTTATCCAACAAATTCAAAGAGCTACAGTGATGTTAAAAAATTAATGACTTCCTTGTGGCTATGTTCTAACTTGGAAAGCACCTTTTATATTGCTTTTTATGACTATTTTAACAGGGGAGGCGGCCGAAATCGATATGGAAGAGGGAGGGGCCGCAAATTCAACAAGGTTCAAAACCAGGGACTTAATACATACCTTAGTAATAGTTATGTCGAAATAATTTAAACTTCATTTATCTCTTGAAAATATTTTCTTGCCGAGATTAACAGAGTTGTTGATTTTTAAGAGGAAATCAATGAGGGTATCCTCTGCTTATCTACTCTTAACATTCGTTGAAAGGAAATGAACTAAATTACAAACGAATCTTCATTCATTTGTGTATTCACGCTCATGTGAAGGGACAAATAAAATTAGAACAAAACTACCTTTTTTTAACTATATGGCATGGCTATGTGTTCAAATTTAGTAACTAGACTACAAAATTTTACCTCACATGGTAGCCATTTGGCCAGAATGGCTCATTTTGCCACTCAGATTCGATTCCCAAAAGGGGTGAAAACAACCCAACATATAACATAACATTTATTTAAAAATAATCCATTTTCTCACGGATCTAATGGATGACAACCTCTTGAGATTTTCTTAGAAATTTAAAGTCTATTTCTATCGGCAATTTGAACTCTTATAAACAAATGAAATATTTATAAAAAAAGGTTAAGCCTTCAAAACTATAAACTTATATATATGTATGTAACAGTGGCGTGCGGTCCATTGATGCTGTGGATGCGGCGCATCCCTAAAATTTCAAACATTTAGAGTATTATGAATAAAAAGATAGTATAAATTATCTTCTTCTTTTTTTGGACTGCCTCATCAATATCCACTTCATTTAGAGTATTTTTATAAATATATAAGGTCGACTTCAAAATTTCAGGAGGATCTTTAAATTTTCAAATTATTATCCGTTAATTCAAATATTTCTATAGAAAACATTTTTTGTTTTGAAAAGTATATTGGTTCTCGAAATGAAATAAAATTGTTGCATAGTTTCAAGGGGTAATTAAAATGAATGATTTTCCGAAAAGGGTGCGGAAAGAAGGTTTGACGTCCCTGCCTGGTATATCTTCTAATTCAAGGATACTAAAGACAAGTCCAGACGAGTTTTGAGCATCCCCTGGTTGAAAAGTTCCCAACCGCCACTGGTACGTAAATATATTCATTTATATAATTAGGTGTATGTTTATTTGCTTCAAGCAGCGGACATCCTCTTAGTTTTTCTCTCCTAATGCATCCCTGATTAAGCATAGAATGGTCTGACTCAGTGTTTTTTTTCCTTTTTTTCATAACTTAGAGCGCTTACTATCTTTGTTTAAGAAAACTACACAAAATTGAGGCTTTCTACCTATCTGTGTAATTCTTTTTAAATAAATTAGGGTTTCACAGTCCAGAGATCCCCAAGGCAGCTTGTTATTTAGAGGGGGACACCTAAAAGCCGGATGCATTGTGCCATTGCATGCCGCGCAGCTTGTATCATCCATTCACGATAGATTTTTTTAATTTAAATTTTTTTTAAAATAGAGGAAAATGTTAAGACTTTTTCAAGACTCGGTACGCTTACCACCTAGGGCCATCGTAATAATAAATTATTAGAAATTTATATTTTATTTTAATTATCTTGTGAAAAAATGATATTTTCTACATATTTTACCCGGAAGTTTTAAAGCTAGAGAGCCCAAAATCTAAGTTTTGCCGCATTGGAAATACAAACATGTTGGCATTTCTACGACTTTGCGTTGTTGTTGTTGTTGTTGTTGTTGTTTTTGTTTTTTTTAACTATCGTGGGTATCGGAATTCAGACAGAGAGAGAGAGAAAAAAAACAATGTTTGAAAATGACTTTTCTTCACGTTTCCGACATTTTTAAAAACAATAAGCGAATAAAAAAAATAAAATAAAATTAGGTCGTGAATTCAATAGTATAGGACCGTACGTGAGGCTACCTGCCTGCTGGCCGGCCCTACGTCGAAATTCCCGACCACAGGAGGAGTTTTTTTCAAAAGCCTAAATAAATTTCCTAACTGACTGAGCTGAAGTCGTGTCGAACGAAGCTTTTCGGAGCAGCTGTATCGATAAACTCCGAAACGAAAAGGTACCGCATGAGATAAGAAGTTTCGGGATTCCGATTGCTTCGAAATATTCAAGTTTCTTCAAATAAAAAATAAATTTGCTATATTGGTGGGGCTAAATCATACATAGCTGTATTAATTAATCTAATTGTTTGTAATTAGTTGAAATAGAAAGAACTAAGACAAACTATTTTCGAATAAATCGTAATAATTCAAATTTTAAATACCCTTTGTTAAAATAATTTATTTTCAACGATCCGAGACCAAACGATTTCAGAATCGAAACGGAAATGTCTTATTAAAGAATGTATTCAGAAAAATAGGCAAATTTTAGTTATAAGTGGACATAATTTTCTTTTGAGATATGGTTATTTAATTTCCTTTGTTTTACTATTCTAATGTTTCAAAACTTTTTTTTTGTTTTGGTCTACAGGAAAAACTTATATAGTGAACATCATAAATTATTATTCTAAGAGATATTAATTATTTTGTCGAAATGTCTGTGAGTTAGTTTTAGTTACCAAATTGGGTGTGAGCTCTACTAAAAAATCAATAAAAATATCAAAACATAATTTTATATTTAGCATTTTTACTTTATCCAATGCGAAGCATGGGAGAAAGTATTGGAATCGCTCTCGCGGCAAGCGCGACTTCAAAGGGTCCTCAGGTAAAGACTACGGAACTCCATAGACTCAATTAAGGTCATAAATTGAAGTATTCAATGAGATTGAATTTTAGCACGTGACGGTTTTGCCAAAAATTACCTGGAATCTCGTCGAGAGGCCAAAAAGTGCCATTTTTTTTGGAAGTGCGTGCGGATGGATGGATGTATGTATGTGTGTGTGTGTATCGTTTTTTTCGTCCACGAATTTTTCCACACCGTTGCACCGAATGAATTGAAATTGAAAACCTACCAGTATTTTAACAAAATGAAGCGCTGATTAGTTTTTGGTACATATCGGTCCACAAACATTAGTACTTTATTTCAGTACTTTTTTAGTTTTTTCTAAATATCGTGAAAAATGACTTAACCAATTTTGATGAAATTTAATATCCTAATTAAGTACCTTGGGAACCACAAAAAAGGTTAAATAAAGTTTTTAGTAAAATTATATTTTAAAGTACTTTACTCTAGAACATATTAATATTTCAAATGAATTTGGATAAAGTTTAGCAACGATCCGTTGCAGTTTATTTTTATTAAGATCAAGAGCTAATTACATTTTGCTTGATATCAGATTCAAAGTGGGGGGGGTTTATAAAAAATTAAAATTATAAAATTTTGAAACCAAAAAAGCTGAAATTCACTATAAATGGGGCCCAAATTGAGGGGGGGTTAAAAAATAAAATTATCTCTATAAATCTTAGACTCATAGATCAATCTATGCCAAATTTCACTTTTCACCCTTTAAGACCTTACTAGAATTTTTTCACCAATCTATCCATTTGAATTGAATTGATAGTGACTCAAAAATGTAGGCGGGATTCCAAAAAATTAAAATGATAAAATCTCCATGGTCAGAAAAAATTCAATTTTAATTCTAATATATAAGCATGGACAGGATGACCATATCACCTTATCTTTTTAAACCTTAATTGGGTTCAAATTTAGGGAACGCGGTGTTGGCTTATAGTGAAACATTATTCAAAGGAAAACCTTGTGAAACACCATCAACTCCAACCTAATATAATTTTAATTGGGTTCAATTTTTATGTAACTCTAAAAATGAAGTTCAATAAAGAATAGACCATCTAATGAAATTGAGAAGAATTGTTGATCAGGTATAGAATCAGAAACGGTATCGTGCAGACTGCAGAGCTCTAGAAATGCCTGTCGCCGATAGGTAAGTTTCCAGAAGCGGAAATGGACACAGGATATAGGGTGGATTGGCGACTCTTTCAGCTGCGGGTGAACTCTATGACTTCGGAATCACCCGTGTGGAATCTTTAACATATGTTCGAATCGTTCAATTATGGAAATAATTATATTCTATTTATTAACGTATACAGTAAAGTTATTTTAAACATAAAAACAGCTCTATCCATTAATTTTAAAGGCTTTATGACCAGAATGAAGAAATCACCAGGCTAAAATAAAATTTATACTTCTTGTATAGAAGTTTGTATTTTTAATTAAAGAATGAAATTATCAGATTTTATTTAACTACAAAAAAATCCTACAAAACTTTCCAACAATATAGTAATTTTATTCAAGATGAGCATGTTACTCGGTGAGCGCAGGATTGACCTTGTCGATAATTAATCATTTTAAGTATTCCGTAAAAACGGAAAACTGAACCCTATTAGTATCGATACATTTTCTGTGTGTCTGTCAGGGTTCCGTTTTATATACGGAATCCTAAAAGGTAGTTGTCATTTCATCATTTGATCAGAAATTTTTTTAATGATTCTACAGAACGACAAAAGTTAACAAATATGTACGAATGCTAAATTTTTTAATGCACAATGCTGTGTATGTTAAAGTTATAAAAAAAATATTTTGTAAAAGTTTTTCTATTGAAATTGTTAAATATTGTTCGCCAATATATTCCAGTAGGATATAATAGGTATGTATATTATTTTACTTAAGTATCCACGAACTTACTGAGTTAAGCCCCTAAGAGATAGGCAACTGTTCACACGCGCGCATCCAAGCCCAATCTACTGCTGAGATGAATATATTTTTAAGCTAATAAATATATTATAAATTTATTCTATTAAGGGATATACAATAAAATAAGATAAAAACGTAATGTAAGGACACTATATATATTAGGGGCCCGGAAAATGTATCGGCAACAATTTACCGCTAGCAGTTTATGCATCACCGCGTCAGTTTATCGCCCGCAATTCACCGCCAGAAATTTACCTTCAATAAGCAATGAGATGTGTTTCGTCAATTTATAAAAAGTTAATTTTTATGTAAAGTTTCTTCTCTTTAGTTATGATTAGCATATTTTTTGAAATTCTTTGAACTATGAGGGATTAGTACGGAAATCAAAAGGCACTTGTTATTAGGAAATATGCAATTTAATAGAACATGTATTTTAATACTTATGGTACATGTAACACAAAAATATTACTAAAAAAATTCATTATTTAAACAACATAACAAATGGTTAATCCTTAAATAACACCTATAGAAAAACTATTTTCAATTTAAACTGACCACTATAGGTATTTATATAAATTATATGAGTATTTTAATACTAGCGATCATTTTTCAGCTATAAATTATTTATGCTGTAAATTGACGAGGCGGTAAACTGTGAGCGATTAATTGTTAGAGGTAAATTGCTGACGATAAACTTGCTCAGACCCAATATATTAATTAATAAGAGCAAAACCTCGACCAAAACTTTTTATTTTTTTAATCACTAAATAAAGAAAACATGTAAATAAATACCTATATTTTGTTCTTGGTACAAAGGGGATTGATAATAAAAAGTTTTAGGGTTCCATGATAACGTAAAAGGGGACCTTATAGGAGGGCATCAATATTCCCATTATTACATAATTTTTGTACCTGCCCGAATTTCCAAACAACTGAATACAAAATTTCCAAGCCCAGAATAATGAAAAACTATTTAAAAAAAAGCAGCCCCTTAACCCCCCCCCCCCTCCGTGGTTGTGCCTCTAAATTTAATATATTATGTATATAATTGAAAAGTTTTTGTTTTGCCGAGAGTAGCAGAGTTGTTGATCGCAAAGAGAAAGAGGATGTTCGTCTCTTGATGCAAATAAACATACACACATATATATGTATATATGTATGTTTATTTGCATCAAGCAGAGGACAACCTCTTTGTTTCTCTTTGTGTATTATGTATATACTTATTTTTACATCAAGAAAAAAAGTCTCTTTTAGATTCTTCTTTATAAATTAAACAAATCTATTACTCTCGGCAAAAAACCTTTTTAATGTTAATCCAGAAAGAATTTTCAAAATCTGTATTTGTTGAAATCACTGATTCTCAAATCATCATCTAAGTTAAGGAAATATACTATTATTTATTTATAATCCAGAGAAGAGAAACTTTCATTTTAGAAGTTCATGCTACGCTAAAAACTAAAGGAGTATCTAGAGAAAATAAAAATCTTGCCAAAAAGAATTCTCAGGAAAACGGATGTTTAGAACGTTAGTACGTAGTTAAGCTTTACTGATATATTTGTCTAGCATCTACTGTATTTTCTTTGGAGAGCATTTCAAATTCAAAAAAAATTGCCTTTTTTTGTTTCTTTGATCAGACATGTCGATTTATATTAAAAAGACTATTCATGGGAAATTATAATGTGATTTTTTTTAATGCAATCGAATGGAAAACCAAAGAAAGATCCACCTCCTATGGACTTCGAAAGTCCCTTGCATTACCGAAGAGAAGAGGAAATTGATCAATCGAAAAGGTGGAGGCCTTGGTGTTTGTGCACTCTCGTTTTGTGTTTTGAACGTTATAAGTTATAATTTTCATATTGTGAAAATACACAAAATACAGTCTGGTTCCACGTCCCACCACTCAAATGGTCTGGGATAAATATATTATGTTTATAATTGATTGTAAATTATAATTTTTATAATTTCATTGTGCATCAAAAATATTTTTTAACACATATTTTTTACCAAACTCTCCCCATGCGCAGTACTTGGTCCACCTGCTACAGCCAGCCAGACTGGCCATTCCCTGTACAACTATCATAGATGGTACTATTACGCATTATTGCTAGTTGAATCAAATCCGTAGTCAAAATTTGTCACCAGCTCTTGGACGATAAGTAGAGAACCGGATTCCTATGCAATTGCATATTTTGTTTTTGGCCACATACGACCCAGGGGATGGATCAATTATCTTACCTAATCATGCATCTAGGATACTGTGGGTTGAATTTTTTACTGCATATTTTTGTATATTTGAGTAATATTGCATAAAATTGAATATTTAAAGGATTTTTTCCAAATATTTCATATTTCGCCCTAAATACAGATTTTTTAAAAGTAAATTTTCGAAGAAAGAATGAAAAAAATGAAAAAATGAAACAGGAGGACACTAATTTAAAATCGAAGAAAACTGAAATAGACTTCAATGACATGAGTGTAGTGTTCGACTACGAAGTAGGAGGTTGGATTACAAAGGATGTAAACAAGCTACAAAATAACAACCCACTCATTTTTCTTTTTTATTCAGTTGTGCTTTGATTTGACTAGATACTTTCCTTTACACGAAAATGACAAAAATTTCCAATCTTTTTTCTTTCAAAGTAAAAGTGGGGGGTTTTAAGTTCCTTTAAACTCGCCCCTATTAGATCTGTGGATGTGGATCGCTCTTTTTTCATCGAATTAATCAATTTTTAAGTGACTCTAGACATAATAACCAGAAGATAATTTAGAAAAATAATTGTAAACATAAATTATTCACAATTACATTAAAATTTTAATTATTTTTGCGATCCTTTGTTAATTATTTATTTATTTTTATTGGCCTTCGGGAACTATGGCCCATTTTGGCTCGCTTGTTCTTTTTTTGTGATAATGATGAGAGAAGGAGTTACACCAAAAGGTGCAACCCTTAAAGGCCTGGGTTGGCCCCTCCATCGTGAAAAGAAGAAGAAAGATTTTTATGGGTTGGGCGGGGGTCGAAGGTATCTGTGGATACGGGTCTTAAATAGCTGAAGGTTATAAGTCCCGGGAAAGATGGTGGCAGGGAGCGAGTTCCAGTCTCTGGATGTCATAGGGATAAAAGAGTTGGCGAAATCGCTTGTTCGACTTTTATCCAATTTACAGCGAAGGGGTGCTGAGCGTTAGAAAACCGCGTGTTTCTCGTAAAGAGGGCATTAGGGGGGATAAGAGATTTCAGCTCGACTGAACAGACACCGTGATAGTATCTGTAGTACAGGGAAGGGGCAGAAACGGTTCTTCGGTGAGCCAGGGAGTCGAGTGAGTTGGTTAGAGCCGGGTCTCCTATTAGTTTAATTGCTCGCTTCTGAATTGCATCCAGTGTAGCAAGAGAATGCTTGGAGGCACCCCTCCACAGATGAGAGCCATATTCGAGACAGGGACGAATTTGAGCCTTATACAGTATAAGAAGTTGACTGGGAGTATAACAGCGTCTAGACCTAAATAGGAGACCAAGCTTGCGCGCTGCAGCTTTAGCAGTGGTTGAGATATGGTCATTCCATGAAAGGTCAGACCCTAGAGTTACGCCTAGCATTGAAATTTTATCCCTGAATTCTAGTCAGTTTGAGTCGAATGATATGTTTGGGAGGTTTCTGTCGACGCGCCTAGAAATAAGGAAACACTGAGCTTTCTCTGCATTGAAGTTAACTAAGTTTTGGGATCCCCAGTTTTTAAGTTTGCATAAGTCTAAATTAATTGAGGAGGCAATGTCTGCACGGTTTTTATGCGATGCAGGGGCGTTATGTAGGGTGCTGTCATCTGCGTAACAATGTACCGGATTGGAGGGCAAGTTTAGAAGGTCGTTGATATAGATAAGAAAAAGCGTAGGGGAGATAACCGATCCCTGAGGAACTCCAGCGTTTGTTTGGAAGGGGGAAGATGATATTGGATCGATGACAACCTTAATACTACGGTCTGAAAGAAAACTTTCGAGCAACTTAAAGAGTTTCCGTGCAAGGCCGACGGAGGTCAATTTGGCAAGAAGATTTTTGTGCCAGACCATATCGAAGTCTTTTGAAATGGCTAAAGCTACCGCGAGGGTCTCATTCCCGGCCTTCAGGATATGGAACAAAATCAATAAATATACTGAATATAGAGAAAAGAATAAAACTAAAAAATGACTATATATACTAGTATATATATATAGGATATAGACAAAAGAAGAGAGGAAAAAAGAAATTTTTAATCGACTTTAATGAGTTTAATAAACTTCAGAATAATACAGTCTATGTTACTATATAGTTACGTTATTCTATAAAATTTATACAATCTTACGGCGAACTTTCCTCTGTGCAAATGAACGAATGACGTCTTCATAGTCAATTGACTGCATTATTTCTGACTCTATGTACATTAGAGAGAGTGAATTGAGCCTGTTCACTCCTATGTTAGATCTTAAGTAATTCTTTACTTTCTTTAGAGCTGAAAACGACCGTTCTGCTGAGCCGTTTGACGCTAGTGTACACAACAGTATTCGGAACGCAATTCCTTCGTTTGGATAAATGTGCTTATGGAAATGGAGCAGCCATCCAACGTATAAACTCTTAGTAATTTTAATGAGAATGTTAAGCGATATTTGTTTAGCCAGAGATTGTGATTGCATACTTGTATGATATTTGTAATGCCTAGGCGGAAATCCAGCACTGTGTGTATGTATGTGAAGTGTGTGTAAATTATTGTAGCAATCAGATTATAGCCGGACAAATATTTGCATTATTTTATATTAGTTTATAATTTGTAGGTCAATAAGAAAAGCTTGTTAATATAAAAAATAAAAGGAATACAATACAATCGTGTCTGTGAAATAAAATTACCCCCCCCCCCCCCGAGTATTTTTTCGATCACATTTCTGAAACTTTATTAAATTTATTATGTTGATTTTATTCAAGTGCACCTAATATTTCTTTTAGTTTAAAGATTTTTTAATATATTAAATGAAATGAGAATTTTGTCCAATGTTTAACGGAATAAAAATACATATTTTTCACTTGGTGTCTATAGCTCACTTTATCACTTTATTACTTTCATAGCACTCCTTTAAATATATAGTCTTTTTGTCTTCAATTTTAATTTTTTAGTTCATAAAAAAATTTATTTTGCCATCTTTTGCTGGATATATTTGCATATTTCAACTTATTTTGCATATTTCAGCATTTTTAACTGCAAATTTTATGCCATATTTTGGCAGTTTTTACTGCATAAAAATCCGGTCTCTAGTTATCTTCTTATATAATAAAAATGAATTTCTTTTTCTTTGTAAGCGCAGATCTCTCAAATGCCTGGACCAAATTGGCAATTTTTTTTTAAATGTTCGTAATAGTCCAATTCAGGTTAATACGTAAAAAAAAAATTGGAAAAGTTGCCCGGAAAATTGGAAAATTCAGGAAAAACTAAAAAGAATTCAGGTTAGCCAACATAGCTTGCCAAACAATAAAAGAACTAAACTAGCAAAAAAACTGCAACAAAGATTTAAAAAACTATCTATTTTTTAACCGACTTCAAAAAAGGAGGAGGTTCTCTATTCGACTGAATTTTTTTTACTTTATCCAATGCAAAGCATGGGTAAAGTATTGTAATCGCTCTCGGGGCAAGCGTGGCTTCAAAGGGTCCTCAGGTAAAGACTATGGAACCCATGGAATCAATTAAAGTCACAAATTGTAGTATTCAATTAGGTTGAATTTTAGCACGTGACGGTTTTGCCAAAAATTACAAGGGGTCTCGTCGAGAGGCCAAAAAGTGCGATTTTTTCATTTAGTGCGTGCGGATGGATGGATGGATGGATGTATGGATGTATGTTATCGTTTTTTTGGCCCACGATTTTTTCCACACCGTTGCACCGATTGAAATGAAATTGAAAATCTAGCATTCTTTTAACAAAATGAAGCGCTGATTAGTTTTTGGTACATATCGGCCCACAAACAGTACTTTATTTCAGTACTTTTTTAGTTTTTCTAAATATCTTGAAAATGACTTAACCAATTTTGATGAAATTTAATATCCTAATTAAGTACCTTGGGTACCACAAAAAAGGTTAAATAAAGTTTTTAGTAAAATTATATTTTAAAGTACTTTACTCTAGAGTAAGAGAGTATTTTTTTTTATTTTTTAAATTCTTTAAAATTTATTCATTTGAAAGTTTTAATATAGCTCATTTAGCCTTGCTTAAGTAAGAATGGTTAGGCTTCTCTCTGTGAAATGCTAAAAATTTGGGAGGAATTTTTATGAGTAACCATAGCAACTGCGTTGTTTTCTTATCCGTTACCTTTGCTGAAGACAGAGAAATCGATTTTAAACCAAAAATAGCGATTGATTCTCATCTAGTACTTGAGGAATAATCATTCTATATTGGATTTTTGACGTTTCGGTTTTTATTAGTAACCATTGCTGAAGACATAGAGAAATCGACTTTAAACCAAAAATAGCGATTGATTCTCATCTAGTACTTGAGGAATAATCATTCTATATTGGATTTTTGACGTTTCGGTTTTTATTAGTAACCATTGCTGAAGACATAGAGAAATCGACTTTAAACCAAAAATAGCGATTGATTCTCATCTAGTACTTGAGGAATAATCATTCTATATTGGATTTTTGACGTTTCGGTTTTTATTAGTAACCATTGCTGAAGACATAGAGAAATCGACTTTAAACCAAAAAAATAGCGATTGATTCTCATCTAGTACTTGAGGAATAATCATTCTATATTGGATTTTTGACGTTTAGGTTTTTATTAGTAACCATTGCTGAAGACATAGAGAAATCGATTTTAAACCAAAAATAGCGATTGATTCTCATCTAGTACTTGAGGAATAATCATTCTATATTGGATTTTTGACGTTTATGTTTTTATTGGTAACCATTGCTGAAGACATGGAGGAATCCACGTGAAAGAATTGAAAGAATTGGGGTAAATATTGTACTATAGTATAGGTATACCTATCATAGGTAAACAAGTTCACAGAGCCTAGAGGAGCGTCAGCGAGTCCCTTTGTATTGGACGTTTAATAAATCATCCCCGAAAGATTACATTTTCGTCGCCAGTTGGCGCTAAAGTCGTGACGCATGGTCACTATAAGAAATAAAAAATAATAAGATAAACATAAATCTACGCACTGAGTCCACGCTCATCCATATAAGACGAATGAAATTCAATTAAAAACTTAAGTTATATTGCCGGCAATCGAGGGTAGAAAAGTGGTATTGTTTTTTGAGGCCACTACTCTTGGTAACCAATTTTGAATTTTACTTTGAGTTCATCGTTAGAGGCGAGTGAAAGTCGAATGGTATTCAGTAAACACGGCTAAAAAATTGGTAGAGGTAAGTGAAAATTTAGTGAGATAGATAGGGACAGTGAGGGGTATATAAGGAGGGGGGAGATAGGGAGGGGTAAATGAGGGGGGAGATAGGGACAATGGGATCCCTGTTGCGAGGCTATATAAGGGGGAGAGAGACAGGGAGATGGTCAGTATGTGTCAGTCAGTGACGAGTGAAACATCGACTGTGAGTGTAAGGAGGGGGGAATTTAGGGACAATGGGAACCTGGTGAGGGGTATATAAAGGGGAGAAAGATAGGGAGATGGTAAATATGTGTCAGGCAGTGACGAATGAAACATCGACTGTGAGTGTTCCAATATAGCCTCTCCACCTTCATCCACCCTCTCAACTGACTCCAAACCTCACTAATAAACAACTCTTCATCCCTTATATTAATTAACTGCATAGAATCCAAGAAGCCAGTAAATATAAATTTATTTATTAAATTTGCGAACGTGAATAAAATATTAATATCTGGGTAACGGGTAGGTAGGTACTTCTATTGTTCTTATAGATAAAGATATACAGATCCACTTCAGGTGCTGACATCCCTGCCCAAATATTAAGAGAATCATGTCCTATCCCTAATCCTAACCAACTGTTTTCTATCCGTGTTTTCACAATTACTTATTCCTTCGAAGTGTTTCGCGAGTATATATTTACTTGTGCGGGAGTGTACGTAAGTGTGTTCCGTTCCTGTGGGGTCACAGTATTCCAGGTTCAGACACGAGACATTGGCTGTAAAGGTAACATATCTTTATAATACTCTATTCTTATAATTATATAAGTAAGAATTACTATAAATTTTTATTATACTAATAATATTTTTTTCTTATTTCAGGTAGGTGCTCGTCCTACTAATATTAACATTTAGAGTAAGTATTAGATTTTCTTCATTTATGGAAAATCAAATACTTTATCTTTGGGTAACGGGTAGATGTGTACTTCTTATTGTTATAAATAAAGATGTACAGATCTACTTCAGGAGATGGCGTCCCTGCCCACGTGAGCTTATATCCTTTCCCATATCCTATCCAAATTCAATCCTTGTTTTCACAAATCCTTATTCCTCCGAAATCGAAATGTTTCGCGAGTATATTTTTACTTGTGCGGGAGTGTAAAGTGTGTTCCTGTGTGCCCAGAGTACTCCACGTCCAAGCAGGAGACTTTTTCTGAAATGGTAAAATATCTTTATAATACTCTATTCATATATAAGTAAGAAATACTCTAAATTTTTCAAGTAATTTTTTCGTTTTTTTTTTAATTTCAAATTAAACAAATACTATTATATTAAATATAATTTTCTTTAAAATGTTTGAATAAAAAATACTTTAAATTTTCTATATTATTTTTACTAATAATATTTTTTTTTCAGGTAGGTGCTCGTCATACTAATATTAACATTTAGAGTAAGTATTTGATTTTCTTATTTTCTGGAAAATCAAATACTTTATCTTAGGGTAACGGGTAGATGTGTACTTCTTTATTCTTAAAAATAAAGATGTACAGATCTACTTCAGGGGCTGGCGTCCCTGCCCACGTGAGCTTATATCCTTTCCCATATCCTATCCAAATTCAATCCTTGTTTCCACAAATCCTTATTCCTCCGAAATCGAAATGTTTCGCGAGTATATTTTTAATTGTGCGCGAGTGTAATAAGAATGTTCCTGTGGGGTCAGAGTATTCCAGGTCCATGCATGAGTCTTTGGTTGTTAAGGTAACATATCTTTATAATACTCTATTCTTATATTTAAATAATTAAGAAATACTCTAAATTTTTCAATTCTTTTTCCGAATTCAACAAAAAAACAATAAAATAAAATAAATAAATATAATTTTATTGGAATATTTCTATAAAAAATCTCATAATTTCACTATATAATTTTGCTAATATATTTTTTTTCTTTTTCTAGGTAGCTGCTCGTCCTACTAATACTAACATTAAAATCAAGTAGAAATAAATAAAAAAATTAAAATTATTACTTTTTTCTAAATTAAATATGAGATATTGGTTTGAAACAATATCGCTTTTATATTTTCAGTCTAATAAAATTATTTTACATGGATAGATAATATAATTTCAATTTCGGTTAAAAAAAAATAACCTTCAAAATAATTCACTTTTAAAAATAATCGTCTCTAAACTTCAATCTAATTATTTTTCTGTTTTTGATTTAATGCATGAGTCATCAATAACGAACTTTCTCTCATCATATTCAGATCTACAAATTTTTTATATTTGTGTCTTAAATACAAATACTTGATAAAATTTTTATACAAAATTTCTAATGTTTTAAGACTTTGATTCGAAACAAATTGCAGTATTGGAGACATTGTACTGGTATTTGATTCGGAAAAGGTCTTTTAACAATTACTTATCTCAAGTGTAGACGTATTTTGGTACAAATACAATGTCTCCTATTTGTTCCAAAACACGACTAGGCTTGAAATTTTCATTATTTTTGACTTTAAAATTTCAAATTGTATTTCCAAGTGATTTATACATTTGTAAATAAAGGAAATATTTAAAAGTATCACTCTATTAGTATATTTTGTAATTTGCGATCAAAATTATATTAACGATCTCCGTTTAATTATTATTTATTTATCTATCCATGTGGGGGGTGGCGACAGCTGCCTTCTCGTGGTGCCCCCTGTTCTCGCTAAACAGCTGTCTATGTCTCTGTATAAATTATATATCGAGACATAATCATATATAATAATTTCGTTTGCATAATTTTACATACACATTTTCCTATTAATAATAATACACATTATCGAAAACGCATATATTATAACATATTGCTACTATTGCTATTATAATTTCACTTTTGGTTTTGATTTTACAAAAATAACATACAAAATTCTTGTTTAATTTTCATAACTAAAATTCATGCAAACAATAATATATTTTATATGAAATTTGAAGTATTTATATTCGACTGAAAATATAAGGGAAATTTTCGGACGTCAATTGAATTGGTAGTATAACAAGTAATAAATACAATGGCTAAGTGCTTATTTTTTTCTAAATTAAATAGTTGTTGGGATAGAAATTTGCACAAATTATTATGATAAAAAATTTAGAGATTTTAAATATGATTATATTCCTAGATTACATGTTGCATTTTTGAAATTAATTTGAGAACGTTGCGAGGGGGTGGGGAGGGGGGTAAATGAAACTTCTGTTCAAGGGGAATTGTAAGGGTATTTCAAGGTCAACTTTTGTTTTTTTAAATAGAAACCTATATATATATATATATATATATATAACCTATATGGATTTTCAATAAACAGTAGATATTTGTTTAACGCTTCAAAAATTAAATATTTTTTCAATTTTCGGGTCAAAATTTAAAAAAAAATAACTAATACTTTATCATATTAAGTATGGTAAAATAAATAAATTAGAAAAACTAAACAGCGAACTTTGTTTTTACAGTCGATTGATGGGCGATATTTTAATGAATGTGTTCGTTAACTTTTTTACAACGCTAGCCGATTTAATATTTTGTCTTGCTATAGCCAAACAGAAAAAACGTTCTCAAGCTTGAGTTGTTTATCAAAAATGAATTTAGTCTTTTTGATTTTAAGTCGATTCCTCCACGTTTTCAGTAGAGGTTGCCATTAATAGTCAAAACATCAAAAATGGAATGCAATAAGGTTATTCCTCTAGTATTAGATAAGAATCGATCGTTATTTTTGATTTTAAGTCGATTCCTCCATGTCTTCAGCAATGGTTACCAATAATAACCGAAACGTCAAAAATCCAATAGAGAATTGTTATTCCTCGACTGTTAAATGAGAATCGATCATTATTTTTGAATTAAAGTCAACATGAACTGCAAATGATATAGGTATCTGATTAATAATAAAGGAATAAACATATTAATATTTCAAATGAATTTGGATAAAGTTTAGCAACGATCCGTTGCAGTTTATTTTTTTTTGTACTTATGTTACCTCATATCTCAGCCAATTGTGAACCGATTTTGAAAAAAAAATTGCATTGGGTCAAGTCTAGCTCCGATTGGTCCCATTTTTTTTCATAGGTATTAGACCTTTTTTGCTAGGTTTTGTTCAGGCCTAATCTCTGTGTTTATGAACCGATTTCGATGAATCTCTTTTATTGGAAAGGGGGTATCTTAGGGATGGTGCCATATTAATTTGGTCAAGTTCTGATGATATGATCACTATTAATAACATCACTGACTTTGGCGGGCCTTAAAGCTAGTAAGTAATAAATGTCGGGAATGAAAGAGTTCCAGCTCTTCGAAGTCATGGGTGTGATGACTATAAGGGAACGTACCCAAATTACGTGAACCATTTTTTCCAATTTGAAAAAATATATTTTATTTGAAATGTCTCGAAAAAAAAAATTTTGTCCAAAAACGAAAAATGGCAAGGCTCTACCCTTGTGATATTTCTGATTTTGACAAAAAATTGATATAACCACATTTTAGTATATTTGGGATCAGATGGTTCTAGAGAATTGAAAAAATATATTTTATGTGAAATATCTGGAAAAAAAAATTTGTCGAAAAAACGAAAATATGGCAAGGCTATATATATATAGCCTTGTGAAATTTCTGATTTTGACAAAAAATTTGAAATATCCAATTATAGTAATTTTAGTATATTTGGGATCAGACGGTCCTAGATAATTTAAAAAATATATTTTATTTGAAATATCCTGAAAAAAAAAATTGTCGAAAACCCAGGTAACACACAATATCCCCAGAATATTCTAAGAAGTTATTTAAAGGATATATATATTCCAATTATCTTCAGAAGATCCACAGAATATTTGTATGGGTGTTAATCTTCTGAGAATATTCTTTTCCGAATATTCCAAGAATGCGCAACTAGGAATATTCCGAGAAAGGGAATTTAATGTCCTACACGAATATTTTAGTTCTAAGAATATTCCCAGAATATCTACGAAGATTGAAAGATTATTCACAGGATTTTCCAATGTTCAGAGAAGATATTATCTGAATATTTATAGATTATTCTTGTGCTACCTGGGAAACGAAAAAATGGCAAGGCTATAAATAGCCTTGTGAAATTTCTGATTTTGACAAAAAAATTTATATATCCAAATTATAGAATTTTTAGTATAGGGAACGTACCCAAATTACGTTACCCATTTTTTACAATTTTCTATCCCCCCCCCTAGGTGACTACCCGTAGTATATGCCAAGACCCTCCCTCCCCTTCTAGTTTTCACGTAGTAATTCATAAATATGGTTTTAAATCATTTTTTGCAAACAGAAAGTTTAAAAAAAAATTTCGCTCATATTTGTCTTTATTAATACGCCGCTTGCCGCGTGACTCCAAGAGTAATTTGAATATATCCCGAAAAAGTACGAAATTTCCCTAGAGGATATTGACTACGTGACGAAGACCTAAACCCCCCCCCCCCGCACCTGTAGCCAAGGGTGGTATTTTGAAGAGCCCCCACCTCCTGAACGGTTCATGTAATTTGGGTACATTCCCTAAATCAAATTAGGTAGGCTTTCTGTAATCAAATAACGAATACCTAGTGGAGAAATACTACTTTAAGTCACAAAGAGAAACAAATGGTTGTCCACTGCTTGATGCAAATGGACATACACACATATATATCGAGATGATATATCTGTATATTTATATTATTTATTTGTTTGAGACTGTAGTTTCGAAGACTTGGTCTTCATCATCAGTCTTTTTAATTATGAATATTGTTTTTCATGGAGTCAATATCGTATGGATATTGAAAATTTGATGTTCCTTCACTGGTGGTCAGCTTAGAATAGATATTTACTCCATGAAAAACAACATTTATAATTAAAAAAGACTGATGATGAAGACCAAGTCTTCGAAACTATAGTCTCAAACAAATAAATAATATAAATACACATATATCATCTCGATATATATGTGTGTATGTTTATTTGCATCAAGCAGAGGACAACCTCTTTATAATCTTTAAAGAATTTGGTGTCGGTTCTAGGTGAAACATTTTAATAGATAATAAGTAAAAATATATTTTTCTAGGTGGGTTTCACAAATAAAACAAATATATGTTTTGAGTTTTTATCTCGATATATATTTTTACTTATTATCGACAACCTCTTTGTTTCTCTTTGTGAATCAACAACTCTGCTAATCTCGGCAAAACAAAAACTTTTCAATTACTGCATTAAGTGTGTACGGTGCATAACAAATTTCCGGAATTTTTAATTTATTTATTTAATATTTTAGGTTTTACCTTTTGAGACCAGAAAATGTGTTTTTTTAATATCTACTAATAGGAATTTCATTTTTCATTGACTTATTTTATTGTGAAAATTGTTATATGAAAATAATTAATAATATTTAATGAAATTCCCTTTTGAGTGAAAATTATCTCAATAGAACATAATCATTAATCAATAATATAAGTTATAAGTAGAGACCGGATTTTTATGCAGTAAAAACTGCCAAAATATGCCATAAAATATGCAGTTAAAAATGATGGAATATGCAAGTAATATGCAGAATACGTTGAAATATGCAAATATATTCAGTAAAAGATGGCAAAATAATTTTTTTATGCACTAAAAAATTAAAATTGAAGACAATAAGACTAAATATTTGAAGTAGTGCTATGAAAAAAATAAAATGATAAAGTGCGTAAAAAATTGCAGGAAATTCTCATTATATTTAATATATTAAAAAATCTTTAAACTCAAAGAAATAATAGGTGCTCTTGAATACAATCAACATAATAAATATAATAATTTTTCAAAAAATGAGAACGAAAAAATACGTGGGTAAGGGGATAGTTTTATTTAACAAGCTTTTCTTATTGACGTACAAATAATAAACTAATGAAGAAATAATTCAAATATTTGACCGGCTATAATCTGATATCTACACTAATTTACACACACTTTCACACACAAACACACGAACACTCAATGGCCAAAATGGCCTATAGTTACCGAATGTCATTAAAAATAATAATAAAGAAATAATTAACAAAGGATTTGACAAAAAATCCTTCAAATATGCAATTTTATGCATATTACTCAAATATGCAAAAATATGCAGTATAAAATTTAACCCACAGTATCCTAGATCCTAGATGCATGATTCGGATAGATAATTGATCCCCTGGGTCGTATGTGGTTGCAAACAAAATATGCAATTGCATAGGAATCCGGTCTCTAGTTATAAGGTAACGCGTACAAATTACTGCTCGACAATAAAGAAAAGCTAGTCCACATTTTTCAAAACATTAAGACGGATTCAGATGTAGAAGCCGAAACATCGAGATAATGCTAGGAAATAGTAATTGGTGAACTGGTCGTTTTGAAAATCTAGGCTACACCTGTTCCGGTCTCACGCATTCACGTCATCCTTTTCCTCGTTCTCTTCTTCCTCTTAGATGGTAATTTAAATTTTGTTCTGTTATCTGACATTGGTTCAATATGTGCGATCCAGTTATCTCTATATATGTATATAATTATGATGTTCATTTTTGTGGAATCTCGACAAAATAAAATTGAAAATTCTTTGGGGAAGGTCTAATTTAAAAAAGTCTGGCAAGTTTAGTTTACCACACATTAAAAACAAATCAACATATAGATTTGAAACATAATAAAAAAATTTAATTCAATTAAAAGTAAATTGAAAATTTTTCTTAATATAGTCCATTTTTCCTGATCTTTAGTTTATTAAATATTTTCAAATAAATATACCGCCTAGAAATGAGGCAACAAGCAAGTTTTCACTGCATTCGTCAAAGTTAACTAAGTTTTGGGATCCCCAGTTTTTAAGTCTGCATAAGTCTAAATTAATTGAGGAGGCAATGTCTGCACAAACTTATTTTCAGAAAATCATCTATGAAACAAAATTAAAATTAGAACAATTATACATACATTATTCCAATGGTATTTCTATTTTCCATAAAACTAAATTTTCTACAAAATGCAACAGCGTCAAAACTTCAAAGAATTAAAAGTTGCTCTGTATCAGACTGGGATTTGTACGACGCAACGCAGCGTAACCATATACAAAACCCCGAGTGATTCAGAGCGCCGTGTGGACCGCGTGCTCCGTACTGCACAGGGGTTTGAAATACGCGGCAACGTGTATGGTTAAATCATGTGGATGGCCACATCAGCTTATTTATATTGAAAATCTCTCGTTCTGTAGAAAAGACATTGCGTGAATTTATCAAGAATTAGTTTACCAGCGTCGCCAAGAAATCCTATCATTTGTGCTGACATCAACAGCTTGAATGAACTTGAAAATCCATCATAGTCACGTTTTTTTCTTACAACTCCGAAATGTTTGTATATTGTCGTGAGTAATCATTGCCCGTTTCTCTGATAACAAATGTGTCTTTTCCTAATAATAGCTTCGGCTTATTAAACTTTCCCTGAAAAATATCCTTCCTTGCCCCAAAACTATTTACACCACCCTAGCTAAAAGGTTATTCTTTTTTTCTTTTTTTTTTTTGAATCTTTCTTTGCTGTCTTTAATTTACGGCCTGCTATTCTTTTCCTAGACAAATCTATAAAGAAAGAATTTTAAGACTTTTTAAATACTAAAGGGAGAGAAAAGTCAAGGCCACTTTCTCTCTAGGTACAGTAATAAAACATCCATTAGAATTACATTAAATTTTCAATCGATCAATTTATGGAGTTTTCGCCCTTTTAAATGGATGTTAATAAATGTTTTACGAACTCACGTAACAAGTAGTAACTGGAAACTCTTTTAGCTTCGTCATGTCCGTCTGTCTGTCCCTCTGTCATAGCTTCTACAATTTATCAACTATTGTGATGAACTTTTATAGGCGAATGTTTTTAATATTTGCTATGTTTAATGATTAGATGACTCGAAAAAAACGGGCCAATACCGCATACGAGGATCCTATACCTAATAACATCACTCAATAAGTCTCCGGTCTAACTAAGAAAAACAAATTCTTTTTTAGAAATTCCACTTTATTCAAAACATACTCTCCTTCAAGAGTGATACATTCATTCCAACGCTCCTCTAACTTTTCGATGCCCTTTATTTAAAACGATTTCTCTTTGCTCTCAAAATAAGCCTCAGTTTCGGCAATCACTTTTTCATTTGAGATAAATTTATTTCCCTGGAGCATCTTTTTCATGTCTGCAAAGAGTCCCCATAATGCTTATCAAGCCACTGCTTGGCTCCAACAGTATTTTTCCCCAACAAAAAACAGTATTTAATCAACACACGAAATTTCTTTCTATCCATTGTCTTGAAAATTACAAAACTGGGGTCACTAAAACGACTGTGACCTCTAAACTAACGGTCAGAATGCCATGAAATTTTGACACGTACTGTTTGAAGGTTAGTACTACCCGGAAATCACGTGGGTTTGTCAACAGTGTTCCCATCTATGTTTCAGACCGGGGACTTATTGTGTGATCTGGTATATATATATATATATTACTAGCTAAATGACCGGTAGCTCCGAGAATTAAATAATTCGGCCACTCAAGAAGGCTGTAGGTAAATGATTATATCTTCTAAAATACTTAAAATATCAAATACATTCTTATTTGTCATTGATCAGGAGAAAATGACTGAACCAGTGGAAATTTTTCATAATTTTATGTTAAGCAATTTTTAAGCTCCGATGAGTACAAAAATCACCTGAAAATGACCCCTAAATTTACATTTCGATTTTAAATAAATTTCAATTTTTCTGTCTATTTAGTTTACGAGCTACAATGCTCTGACTGACTGACAAACGGATAAACATTGTAGCAGCGCGTTAATGGAATCCAGTTTTACATTTTAAAAGGAACCCTAAAAAATTAAGCCAGTTTTATAGATCGATCTTAGTTAGTTTATCTTTTCTTAAGCTCGAGTTCATTTAGGGTTTGAGACACTCTTACTTTAGGTAAACAAGTAAGTATAAATAAATATATAAAAAAGAAAACTGTCAACAATAACCATAGCCACGCTTATCAATAAACCTATCCTCAAATCCTGGAAATTGACAAGCATTCACGAAGATTTATTTATAAAATAGAACCACGAACTTGAGATTGTTTATTGTTTAAGAAAGACGAGCTCAAGTTCTGGAACAAAGTTTAAATAAAAATTCGGGCAATATTGTTCTTTCCATCGAAAAATTAAATTAGTCTAAAATATACTTTGAGAAAAATTTCACGATATGCAAGATGTTAATATATTTATTGAAAATTATTTATTGATTAGTAAAATCCCATTATTAGCCTTTTTTTTACGAAAAAGGAAAGTTAAAATAAATAATTATTTAATATAATAAGAAATTTTAAAAATTATCAAAGAAAAGCTGATAAATTTATGAGCGAATCACAATACCAAAAGCACGTTTAAATGAGGATCTACCCTATAGTAAATTTTAGATTTTTCGTTTAATAATTTTAATTTTTTTGTAACCTTTCTAATTTTGGAACTACCATAGAATATTCAAACACTATATTTTAAGTAAGGACTTATATATCTTGATTATAAATTTCGAATATTTTGATTTTCCTTAGCCTGAAGATTTAATAATTTTAATTTTTTGGGATCCTGCACCTCCCTCCCATTTAGAATCCTTGTGGAATACTCAAACATCCTTTTAACTAAGACCCTACTCTTGCCGCATAAGGCAAATCAGGAGTGTCCAACCTTTTTAACCGACTTCAAAAAAGGAGGAGGTTCTCTATTCGACTGAATTTTTTTTTTTTTTTTTTTTTTTTTGTGCCTATGTTACCTCATATCTCCGCCAATTCCCAACCGATTTTGAAAATTTTTTTTGCATTGGGTCCAATCTAGCTTCCGATTGGTCCCATTTTTTTCGAATTTTTTCATAGGTATTAGACCTTTTTTATTAGGTTTGTTTAGACCTAACCTCTTTGTTTATGAACCGATTTCGATGGTTCTTTTTTATCCGAAAGGGGGTGTCTTAGGGATGGTGTCATATTAATTTGGTCAAGTTCTGATGATATGATCACTATTAATAACATCACTAAAAAGAGAAAAATAAAAATAATTTTTAAGAAAAAAATAAAAACCGACTTCAAAAAATTCAATGCAACAAATAAAATACACTAAAAGGTATAAAATAATTATTATCTTATTTAGTTACAACTAAACGACGAAATATTAACATGAAAATACTTTTTGAAGTTGGTGCCCAACATATACCTTTTATGAATCGCACTCGACGGAACTTACTTAGTACGTTTGGAGGGTATGCTCGCTTATAGGTATAGTTTGTTTGGCACCGACTTCAAAAAGTAATTTCATGTTAATATTTCGTCGTTTAGTTGTAACTAAATAAGTTAATAATTATTTTATACCTTTTAGTGTATTTTATTTGTTGTATTGAATTTTTTGAAGTCGGTTTTTATTTTTTTCTTAAAAATTATTTTTATGGCTTACACGGGCCACATAAGAAGAAAATAAATTGTCTCAACCCGAAATATTATAATTCTATTGATATTTGTTAAAGATAGTTAATAATGTAGAAATAAGAAGTTTTTTATTTTTTTAGCTCATAGTGAGCTTCTAATTTTACTTTTCGTAAATTTTATACTTGAAAATATTTAGCTTCTCGTATATGTAAATACATACCTACATACTTACAAAATGTGATATTATGCATTAGTATTTGTTTATTTTTTTCCTGGCTAGATAATTAATATAGAATTCTAATAAAAAGACAATATTCTTAAATTTGTTTGTTAAAGTGAAGGGTTGTTTTTGTCACAAATATATTAAAACAATAGTTTCTCTAATTATTTGAATTATTTAATTGATAAACTATACAGTTTTGGTCACCACTGGTTGACCATCCTCAGTAGTTCTAAAATTAAAATGAAACATTTTATTTACATTTTTTTTTCTTTTATAGAGAAATATATAACACAATAAATATACAATATTTTGAAATCATACATACATCTCGTTCAAGAACCGGAATTTGTTAAATTTATTAAAGGCTCCATCCCATATATAGGTACATGATTTATCTGCGAAAATCTTGAGAATTCTAAATAATAATGAGATAAAATTTGTACACAGTGTTAGCAGGCCACTCATGAACATATTCAATAATAAGACTCATGTAGAAAAATTTGATAAAATGGGGGTTGTTTATGAGATGGTCTGTGATACTTGTAAAAAAGATAAAAAAGCACACAAATATATAGGTGAGACTTCAAGGCATTTGAGACAAAGAATAAAGGAACATATTTCATCGATTAATGGAAATAAATTGGTCTCCGCGTTGTCTATTCATGCTATTGACAACGAACATAGTTTCGATTTTGAAGGTGTGAAGATTATAGATTATGAGATGAATTGGACCAAGAGGAAAATAAAAGAATCTCTTTATATATTGAAAGATATCGATGAATGTGTAAATTTCAATATGGATTAGGAAAACATATCAGAATGCTACAGTCTAAAGATTTCCCTGATATTCACTTCGATTCGAATACCCTAAAAATGTGTGACAGCCTATCCATGTTGGGCGTCTCAGTCACATCTGACCTATCTTGGAATGAACACATCTCCTCTGTGGCGAAATCTGCAGCAAGGAAGATTGGCTTCTATTCAAGTCCAAGCGATTTCACAAACCCCCACAACTTCTCACCATCTACAAGGCCCAAATCCGCCCCTGTCTCGAATACGGCTCTCATCTATGGAGAGGAGCCTCAAAATATTCTCTTGCTACCCTGGATGCAATTCAGAAACGAGCCGTCAGGCTAATTGACGATTCTACACTTCACCGACTCTCTCGACTCGCTGGCTCATCGAAGAAATGTCTATGCCATTTCCCTTTTCTAAAGATACTATCACGGCAGATGCTCTGATGAGATAAAATCAATAATTCCTCAAAGCATGCTTTCCACGTAGTACGCGTTTTGCCGACTCCCAACACTCTTTCGGGTCAATTGAAAAGTGCCGGACCACTTCATTCGCCAATACATATATCCCCATGACTTCAAGGAACTGGAATCTCTCCCAGCCTCCATCTTTCCCAGCACCTATAATCTTCAAACCTTCAAAACCGGAGTGCATAGACACCTACGTCTACACCCTCTCACTTAATCAACTTTCCTTCTTTCGGTAATGCAAGGATCTTTCGAGATCCATAGGAGCTGCATCTTTACTGGTGTACCCCTTTTGCATTCGATTGCATAAAAAAAAAAAAAAAAAACAGTAGGGTGGGTCGAAAAAACTGAAATTTTTTTTCGATAACGCTTTAGTGCGGAAAAGTTGTCCTATTGTATGTAATAAGAAGAAAAACGGCATAAAAAATTAAAATCGGTTACCATCTTCCGCTCGCTCAACGAACTTGAAACTTAGGAAAAATTGCAAAAATCACCATATTTTAAAATTTTTTTATTAGTTAAAATTTTTAAAATAAACACACTTTAGTGTTTTATGCTAGAATTTTTCTAAGATGTTCCGCGATCGTAAAAAAGTATATTATTGATCAGAATATTAATTTATTTAGGTTATTTAAACCATAAAACAAGAATAAAACACTAGAATGTGTTTATTTTAAAAATTTTAACTAATAAAAAAAATTAAAAAATATCGTGATTTTTGCAATTTTTCCTAAGTTTCAAGTTCGTTGCGCGAGCGGATCATGTTTTATGACGCTCTACAAAAAAAAGTCTCATTTTTTTTTTTTTTTTTAATGCAATCGAATGCAAGAAGGGGTGCACCAGTAAAGATGCAGCCCCTATGGATCTCGAAAGACCCTTGCATTACCGAAGAGAAGGGAAAGATGATTAAGTGAGAGGGTGTAGACGTAGGTGTCTATGCACCCTGGTTTTGAAGGTTTGAAGATCATAGGTGCTGGGAAAGATAGAGGCTGGGAGAGAGTTCCAGTTCCTTGAAGTCATGGGGATATATGTATTCGCGAATGAAGTGGTCCGGCACTTTTCCAATTTGACCGCGAAAGAGTGTTGGGAGTCGGCAAAACGTGTGCTGCGTGCAAAGCATGCTTTGGGGGGAATTATTGATTTTATCTCATCAGAGCACCTGCCGTGATAGTATCTATAGAAAAGGGAAAGGGCAGAGACATCTCTTCGATGAGCCAGCGAGTCGAGGGAGTCGGTGAGGGTAGAATCGTCAATTAGCCTGACGGCTCGTTTCTGAATTGCATCAAGGGTAGCAAGAGAATATTTTGAGGCTCCTCTCCACAGATGAGAGCCGTATTCGAGACAGGGCGGATTTGGGCCTTGTAGATGGTGAGAAGTTGTGGGGGTTTGTAAAATCGCTTGGACCTGAATAAGAAGCCAATCTTCCTTGCTGCAGATTTCGCCACAAATTGCGAAAATTATTTTGCCCATGAGGCTGGTTTGGGGGTTAAGCCCTTTGTCATCTAAAGTGGAGTTAGTTGCGAAATAGGATGCTAGTGATTCGGCTTTTTCAGCGGGGGTCGTGGCTACTGAACCATTTGGGTGAAAGAGGGCGGAAGTGAGGGGACGCGAAATTTCTATTTATTGCCTTGTGTAACGAGGAAAAGGCCCGTTTTCCATTGGGGCAAGATGCGAGACGGTCAGCTATCCTCTGGTCGAATGATTTCTTTGCCTCAGAGATGATTTTTTTGCATGAGCTTCGCGATTCTGGTAAATGCAACTCGGTCACATTCTAGCTGTGAAAGTTGCCATTTCTGAAAAGATTTGTTTTTTTTCACGGACGTTTCATTGTGTCATTGTTGTGAAAGTGTTGATTTGGTTTAATGTATTGATTGAACAGGTATTAAGTTTATAAGAAAAAGTAATAAGGAGATGTATATATTGATATTTCATTAATAAAAATAAAAATAAACAATAAATTAACTTATAATGTATTTCTGGAATAGATTATTTATAATGGGTTTTTTAATTAATTGATAATTAGGGAAAAAATAAAATTGAAAAGAATATTTAATGTAATCATCAATTCAAAATAGATTCTGGTTCAGTGATAAATGTTTTTATAAATTGTTGCTATATACAGTTGAATGTAATGAATTGTGTATTGTGTCTGTATTGAAGATTTGTGAATGAATGTTTCATGTGAAATGACAAATTCGGGTTCTTGAATGAGATGTATGTATGATTTCAAAATATTGTATATTTATTGTGTTATATATTTCTCTATAAAAAGAAAAAATGTAAATAAAATGTTTAATTTTAATTTTAGAACTACTGAGGATGGTCAACCAGTGGTGACCGAAACTGTATAGTTCATCAATTAAATAATTCAAATAATTAGTGAAATTATTGTTTTATTATATTTGTGACAAAAACAACCCTTCAATTTAACAAAAAAATTTAAATCAAGTCACTTAAGTTCTGGAAGAATTTTAATAAATATTCTTAAAGTAAAGAAAACGAAAGCGGGCCTTGCAGCTAGTATGGAATAAATGTACTTAGAATTTGTTTATCCGTACATACCAAAAGGAGGGGGGGGGGCAAATATAATTAAAATTATAAAATTTTCAAACAAAAATACTAGAAAGCTATTTACCCTAAAAGTGTTATATATTTAAAAGGAGATATGATTAATTGCTAATGGTCCCAAAATTTAGAGTTTGGCCACAATACTTTGTTATAGGTTGAAACCCCCATAATTTACTCAAAAATTAAGATTTTAGTATAGTATTTAGTTTTTTTTAATTCACCAACGCGCCGATAAGATTAAAAAAATAAATAATACCATAGAAGAATTTTTACATGCCGAAATTAGGTAGAGTCCACATATATATCTTTCCCGTCATTAATTCTTCCTTTGTGGGTTCTTTCGTAAATGATTATATAAATTATTTGATTAAATATTAAATATAAGTGAGGAGGCAAGTGTATAGTAAAGTTATGTGGATGGTCACATCAGTTTATTTTACTATTATTACGACTTTTCAGGCTCTAAAATTTCTGCAATCGTCATTTCGTTAAATAAATCTTGAATTAGTTAAGTCGTCGTTCTCTTAGTTTTAAAGTCCACCTGCTACTGTATCACGCACCTCCCAAGGGATTCTAGACACATTCATCAACGCTTGAAGTAATCATTTAAACATAGAGATATAAGTAAGTTGAACATTTTAATTAACAATATAACCAGAAAAACCCACAAGAAAAAATATTGCTCGATATGTTGGAGAGGGACAGACAGAGGTACTGGAGAGGCCCAGTGCGTATCCAGAAAATTTTCATGGGGGGGGGTCAATCCTCAAAGCAAAATATTTAGTGGGAATTTTTTTTATTAAAACAAATTGGTACTTCATGAAATTAGAAAAGAACATAATTCTTGATTAAACAAATTAGCCCAGTATATAAGGGGGTTTCAGCTAACATCTGGAAAATATTTTTTTCCTAGGGTCGTTTGGTATGGTATGGGTATGCAAAATCTAAGTTTGCGATCTCGAAAGTGGGGGACAACTTTTGGAGGCCGAAAAACTTCGAAATTTTCTGACTTTTTCCAGTTTTTCGCTTATAACTCAAAAACGGTCCATATTTTGTAAATAACCTTCCTATAGTACATTAAAGAGGATAAAATTTCGCGTCGATTAAAAAATGGAAAAGTAGTTAGGTTTTTTATGTAGATCCAAAAAACATCCCCCAGGATCACTTTTGAATATCCCAAAAACTCGCACTTTTTCGATTTTTTCCCATTTTGACCATGAAGGAGCGCGTTTTCAACAAAGACTACTCTATACATTTTTAAACTAGATCAAAGTTTCTACAATCGAAATGCAGTTTCATCTTAATTGGATACATGGTAACCCGTGCCGCAATGAGGTTGAGATTTTGAAAAACAGCATTTATTTGCAAAAAATTGCAGATTTTCCTTCATAAAATGAAAACCATTCAGCCTAGAAACTTGATTCCTATCTCATTCTCTAGGAAATGTTGAACGCTTACTTGGACCACTTTTTTGATTTATAGATATCCAGCATTTCCGTCTAAACGTTCAAGTAAACAAAATCTCCTAGAGAATGAGATAGAAATCAAGTTTCTAGGCTGAATGGTTTTCATTTTATGAAGGAAAAACTGTGATTTCTTGCAAAAAATTGGAGTTTTTAAAAATCTCAAACCTCATTGCGGCCCGGATTACCATTATCCAATTAAGGTGAAACTTCATTTGGATTGTAGTAAATTTAATCTAGTTTAAAAATGCATAGATTGGTCTTGGTCGAAAACGTGCTCCTTCATGGTCAAAATTGGAAAAAAATGTGATCCGAGGGGCTGTTTTTTGGATCCCCATTAAAAAATCGAAATACTTTTCCATTTTTTTTTTAATCGACGCGAAATGTTCTCCTCTTTAATTTACTATAGGACTGTTATATACTAAATATGGACCGCTTTCGAGTTATAATCGAAAAACTGGAAAAAGTCCGAAAATTTCGAGGTTTTTCGGCCACCTAAAGCTGTGCCCCACATTTTCGAGGTCGCAAACTTAGATGTGGCATACTCACACCATACCAAACGATCATAGAATAAAAAATATTTTCCCGCAATTAATGTAAGTTGAACCACTTTTTGGATCCTCTATATACTGGGCTATATAAAATATATTTAATTGCGGTTAGTTTGCCATAAGAAACGGTTTGTCATTGCCGTTACTTATCCTTTAAACCCTACCCTTGGTTCTGCCCCCCACCGTGGTTACGCCTCTGGAGGGGTCAATTATTATTTCCCCCTTTCACCCACCTCCTCCACCGCTTTTTTAATAAGAATTTTTTGACACATAATGATATAAATTTTTTGACACATAATAATATAAAAATGGTTTATAAAATTAAAATTTGTGAGGTTAAGCAAAGAAAGTTAAAAATAATACCTGTTTTTTTTAATTTCATTATTGTTTGCCTACTTGTTATTTCTGGATAATTTTACAACTAATAAACATAAAAAATAATGGTTTTTGTAAAAAGTAAAATATTAAAGCAAAAAAGAATTTATCCCAGGGGAAGGGCAATGTACCCCCTGTTCCCACGCCACTGCCTGTGTGTTTGGATTAATCGGAGATGAGCCCCCGGGCTCTTGTGCTATCTACGATAACTCAAGAATGAAACCTCGTAGAAAATTTATTATGGTCGCAAAATGTTTGAATTTCCAAAATGAAGAGCCAATTAGATTTTTGGCTTTTTTGATTCAGAACTTGAAGTACAATATCGAACGAAATGAGCTGAAATTTACAAATTTATATTAATAAATTGCATCTCCAACCAAAGTTTCAATTTTCTAGTTCACACCAATTGTAGACAAAATTAACAAATTGCTAAATTAATTCTCGAAAAAAATTTCTTTTCTCTTTAATTACACACAGGTCTGCGAAATTACACCTTTTGAAAAGTTGTTCGTATTATTGAATAATATTTTGATTCCTATATAGCCAAATACCGTAGAAATTGGCCACACTTCTTTGTTATAGGTTGAAATTTGAAAGAAATTTCATAATTTTTCATTTTTTTAAAAACCCCATAATTTTCTCAAAACTTAGGATTTTAGTATTTACTTTTTTTTATTCATCAACACGCCGATAAGATTAAAAAAAAATAATAACATATAAAAGTATTTTTACATGCAGAAAATAGGAGAGTCTATTTATATATTATATATCTTTCCCGTGATTAATTCTTTCTTACTTTGTGAAAAATGAGATGTGAAATGCAAAAAAAAATTAATTTTTAACCGACTTCAAAAAAGCAGGAGGTTCTCAATTCGACTGAATTTTTTTTTGTATGTCTATGTTACCTGATATCTTCGCCAATTGTGAACCGATTTTGATGATTTTTTTTTGCATTGGGTTCAGTCTAGTTTCCGATTGGTCCCGTTTTTTTCATTGGTATTGGACATTTTTTGCTATGTTTGTTCAGGCATAACTTCTTTGTTTATGAACCGATTTCGATGATTCTTTTTATATTGGAAAGAGGGTACCTTAGGGGTGGTCCTATATTCAAGTTCTGATGATATGATAAATAAATTAACGTAAATTTCCAATTCTTATGAGCAAATAATCGAAATTATAATAAATAAAATCTTTTATAAAAAAATCAATCTTAAAACGTTAATTTAAAACCCGCAAAACGTTTCTAGAGAATTTCTATATTTATGAACTTATTTTTATTATCATTTTCTGATTCATTCGCCCCACCCTTTCTCTTTCGAGATGCATGCAAGGTATTATATTAAGTCACTATTAATAACATCACTAAAAAGAGAAAAATAAAAATAATTTTTATAAATAAAAATAAAACCGACTTCAAAAAAATTAAATGGAACAAATAAAATAATAAGAACTCAAAAATAAAATAAAATGCACTAAAAGGTATAAAATAATTATCTTATTTAGTTACAACTAAATGATGAAATTGTTACATGAAAACACTTTTAAGTCGGTACTAAATGAATATTTATTGAAATTTCCAGTTAAAAATTAACTAAACTAGTTTGTTTGCTTTTCTGCCTTCTTCTTATCCCATATGCGTAGAAGTCTAATATTTTATTATATATCCAAAGTAATAATTCAAAGTCGAGATTTCATCATCTGAATATCTTTTAAGGCACCCTAACTCTGAAGAATGTGGTCTTTACAAAAGGCCTGTTTCCTTCTCTCTTTCCCTCTCGTCCCACCTCTTTCTTTCAGTCTCTCAATGAGTGTGCCTGTGTGTGTGTGTTTGTATTTCTAAGGGTGGATATGAATGAAATATCTTAGGAACCGTTAAGTGCAGAACAACTGAATTGCAAACATAGGAGTATATATACAAAATGAAAAATGTCAGCTTAAAATTCTATACCATTCATAATACTACTCTACAACTTTTTCGGAAAACTGGATTGATGTTGAAACCTTCTCACTCAGGTGATACCTTAAGCAGTTGAGTTAAGTCTTTGAGCCGGCTTTTGTTTTCGTGAAACATTGTCACATGTTGTAACGAGAATCGGTTTCTTTTTCAGACTTGACATTTCTCAAAGGTTGAATTGCTATCTTGCATTGATATCTTTCAAAAAAAAAAAAAAAAAAAAAACACGGAGAAATAAGCTAAATGGATAAAATAACCAATATCTTTTAAAATATAATGATAAGAATAAAATGATGCAATACCAAGAAGTCGAATTTGACTTTTGCTTTCTTCAAAGAAATGCCCTGATTGCACTCTCATTCTAGAATATGTTTTCTAGATACCAAGATATTTTCTCGACATCGTATTTAAGATAATAAGAGCTGAATAAGCACTTCTAGAATAAGCGTGCTATCTGGGTTAAGGGATAATAGATGTGATAGAAGTATAAGGGCCAGTTAGTATGATGGTTGGAAACTCTTTTTAAACGTTGGCAAAGGGTAAAACCTTAGAATTCAACTTGTGCCTGACGGGAGGGCCATTCAGATGAAAGTGACTGTCATCTGATTGGCCATTCCTCCAGGTACAAGGTGAATTTTAAGGATTTACCCTTTGTCAACGTTTAAAAAGAGTTTACCAACCGACATTCAACTGGCCCTAAGAGTTAGACTAGCAAAAATTAAACTTCGATTTTTAGATCAAGTGAAGCTTTTGATGCTCAAACAGTAGAACTTATCCTGAAGTTGTTTTGATAAAAAATCTTAGCTCACTTCATTCTGACAATTGTGTTTTCAATTCTGTTGGATTTAATTACGATCTCCTAAAATACTAAGAAGAAGGTTGCTCTTTTCTCAAATATATATATATATATATATATATATATATAGGTCATTCAATAAGTCCGTAGGATGACACATAGATGGCGTTACTAGAATTTTTCCATATGATTTTTATTTAGTACTAACCTTCAAACGATACGTGTATAAATTTGACAGCAATCTGACTATTGATTCGTGAGTTATAGCATTTTGTGTTAAGCAGCTTCTGTTATTGAAAAAAAGTGAATTTCGAGTTTTAATAAAGAATTGCTTTTTGATGAAAGAAATACAGTTAAAACCAAATAATTGCTTAATAAACATTATCCGAACTCTGCTCCATCGAGACAAATGGTAGAGAAGTGGATTGCTGAATTTAAACGTGATCGTAGCAGCACAAATGATGCAGAGCGCAGTGTCCGCCCAAAAGAGTCTGTTAATCCAGAAAACATAAAAAAATCCACAAATTGGTTATGATCGATCGCAAATTGAAGGTGCACGAGTTAGCTGACATTGTAAAGATATCAGATGGTAGTGTTTTTACCATTTTACACGAACATTTGGGTATGCGAAAGCTCTGTGCAAAGTGGATGCCGCGTGAGCTCACAGTCGACCAAAAACAACAAGGAATCGATGCTTCAGAGAAGTTTTTGGCGCTGTTAAACCGCAATAGAATGGAATTCTATCTTCGATATGTGACAATGGATGAGACATGCCTTCACTATTACACACCAGAATCCAAAAGAAGTCCATTGATGAAGGAATCGCTGAAACTGAGGCCTATTTTGACGAGAAAGAGAAATCGTACTATAAAAGTGGTATCGAAAAGTTGGAAAAACGCTATACTCGTTGTATCGCGCTCGAAAGCAACTATGTTGAATAATAAAATCGAGTTTTGTCAAAATTTTGTTTTTTTCTTACTTATCCTACAGACTTATTGAATGACCTGTTATATATTAGTGGGTCTTGAAGGATTGAAGATGATAGGATTCGATTTAGAGTTTTAGACGGATAGAACTTCCAATATCATAAAAAGTCATTGGAATGAGTTGTTTAATTTTTCTAATTGTGAAAAGGTTTTGAATGTTCGTGAATTGCATGCTTAGCGTATATGACGGCGATTTTTTATTTTTTATTTTGAATGTATTTAAAAATGGTGAGGGTAGACAATTTTTTGTTATGTACTAAGGAATCAGGAGAGTCAAACGTTGGGAATTTTATTTTATCTTTTTTTAAATTAATTACCTGCTTGAAGATTCCTATCTTACGAATATTTTCAAGTAGGGACGAATATATATACAACATACCAATAGCTAATAGCATCATCATTATTAGGATAATCAGTCCAAAGACTGGTTTGAAGCAACTTCTCATCTCTATTTGCCTCTTTCTCAAGATAAATTTTTCACTTTTGTTAAATCATACCGTACCATATATACCATATACTTCATTATCTGGGGAGATAAAATTGTACTAAAATAAATAAATTGATGTTAGGTAAGCAAAATAATAAAAACCAGTCATGAATTTCCTATCAACAATTTAATTCCTTTATTCAATTCCTTATGTGATTCATCGTAAAGTATTAGTAATCAAAGTGAATAAGAAATTGGATGAAAAAGTAAACTTTTCCAAGACTCGTAAAATCGAATTGTTAAATGGGTAAATTCCTGAACGGTTATAACTTATAACAAAAAAGCTCCTTGGGAGACGAAACCCTCCTCAAAGTAATTATAAAAAAATATTCAAACAACACCTATGAATCTAATTTAAATTCAAAAATTCTTTATTAAAAATATTTTATTTACCAATTTAAATATTTACATGATTATTTACAATATTTAGCATCTAGCAACACTCCCTTCCCATGTCCATGTTTATAATAGTCATTTTTTATTTTACCAATTTTAGATTGATAATAGTGGGAAAATTGAGTAAAAACTCACGATTTGAAATCAATTAATCAATCAATCAAATTAGACACATAGTCAAACACGTGCAGAATACCGTCGTGATCGCTCTGCAAATTTGGTGCTCTTTTGGGCGCCATCCTCAGGATACCCGTCGAAGACTACACACGCATTTCTCCCAAAGTGGTTAAATATATAACTTATGTAGCTTGCTGCGATAGCCCGAACTGAATCATTCTCAAGGGCGAAGACGCTTGCCACTTAACCATTTTTTGCTAGCTTGTTGACTAATAATATTGGTACCTACCTACAATTTATTCAACTTACATACCTCCTATATGATCATAACACGTTTTGCATATTAAAATCTCATTTCATGCAACAAAAAGGGGTACATTTCTGGAAAAATGCGATTCTACCTTATTTGAAAATTTTTAGATTTTGAGAGAACTACAAGACTTACAGACATCGCACTGCACTTAATTTAAAACTAATTAAATTACCTACAAATTATATTCTATAAGTTTTACTTGTAGGATCAATGGTTTCGGTGCAATTTTGATCCAAAGAGGGTCTAAAACTGAAATTTTCAATTTTTCGAAAATTTGGGCTATTTTCAAAGTGCCATAATTCGTTAACCAATTGACCTAGAGAGCTCCGGTTGAGCTTACTTTCTCACAAATTTATTTTTCTTAAGAAACGTATAGAATAGATTTCGACGAAAAATGGATGGATTAGGAGATATAGAGCAGAGTCTGAAAAAAGTCCGAAAATTTCGCGTTTTTTCGTGTGTAAAAATTTTTCCACAACTTTTTGAGAATTACAAACTTGGGCATACATACCCCTAATGGGTCCAAACAACATACTAAAAAATCAGAGATACATCATGTTTTGCGAATTTAGCGATTTTTCGTGTCGATTTTGACTGGCCTATAGACTTTGTATAGAAAAGTAAAAGCATACATACATTTTTTTAAAGTTAAATGTCTATTTTAAACAAGAATAAACATATTTTCTCGGTAGAGCAATCGGTAGAGTCGTCTCCTCGACAACCGATAAAAATAATAAATTCCTAATAATGATTAACTTTATAGACTCTAATATTAATGATTATGCTATTTAAAATTAATATTTGTACGTGGAATGCAAATGGTGTATCAAATAATATAGAACACTTTAAAAATTATATTAAGTATAGAAAAATTGATATTATGCTATTAAATGAAACAAAACTTAAAGTACTAGTAGGCAAAAAACTAAAAATACCAGGCTACAAAGTAGTAAGGAGGGATCAAAATGGACTGGGTGGTGGAGTTGCAATCCTCAAAAACACTATCGACTTTAAGGAAATAGACCCCATAGACGGATGTACATTAGAATATGCCATAATACAACTAGCAGATAATACCATCATAGCTTCTGTCTATAACCCCCAACGAAACCAATTTACAATAAATGAACTAAACAGGCTAACATCTATAGGAAACTGATTATTAGTAATTGGTGACTTTAACGCAAGACATCAACTGTAGAATTGCCAAACGAATAATACTAATGGGGGGGACCTTGCATTCATTCTTAAGCACCAGAGAAAATGTCCTATTATTCACAGACCCACCAACACATTATCCCTCCAATAATCAAACACCCTCCACAATAGACATAATCATCAATAAAAATATTACAAATATCTCTCATCCCATTTCAGATCCAAAACTCACATTTGATTACAACCCGATTATTTTCTCCATTAACACCAACACAATACACACACAAGCCACTAAACCAATCATTGTCTCCTCGAAATCTTAAATTCGACAGTCTTCAGGTTTGAATCCTGCTAAGGTCTTTGTATTTTTCTAAATATTTATTTAATACAGCCTAACATTCTTCCTTTCTCTCTCTCTTTTATATCCCCTCCATTGAGTCAGGTCGCCTGGAATGGGAATTTCCGTTACGTGACGATTTCTGCCACTTAGCTCCTACCGCAATTCCCGTAAAGGAACTTCGTTCCAGAAATATATTTGAAAATTATTTTCCTTCACATTTCAGATATTTCTTAACGAGAGTTTGAGAAAAAAATTTCAAGACCTAAGATTTGATAAGCTTTCTGCAAATTTTAGCGAATTGGTAATTTTTCCTAAGCAAACGATTTGAGCTATAGAAAGTTGAAACTTGGCTTAGGGGTTAGGTGCAGTGGCGCAACCACGGGGGGGGGGGCTAGGGCTAAGGGGGCCAATTTATTGGGCTTGAATTTTTATTTGAAAAATATTTACATTCCCATAACTCGTAAACTATTGTATTTAAACATATTACTGATATTAACTTTTCTGTTGAAAATTAAATTTTCTTTATTAAAGGTTATTACATAAATTCTTAAAGGTTATTACATAAATTCGTTGTACCTCAAAGAGTTAGGCATCAATTGTGAAATTTAAGTGCAACCTATAAAAATACTTTTCACCATGAAACATTTTGATAATTTAATTTCCTAAAAGAAAGTTCATTATATATAACGAGCTTTTCGTGCGTGCCTTCGGCACGCCCTCGAAGCTCGGCCCTCCGGGCTGGTGCCCTGGCGGGCAGCGTCTCGGTCCAAAAATTTTATTCCTCTTAAAAACCACACTCCAAATGTATACCCGTAAACTACCGAAAATACATCGCCTCTTAAAAGTTTCGCATCTTTAATTTTTGAGTGGCGAGGGGGGGGGGGAGGAACAATTATCAATATATTTAATGTTTCTTAATTTAAAATGAATTGGAGTCTTTCATTTCAAAATTCGAATATATATATTTCAAATTTGCCTGGTTAATGAAAATCGATTGGAGGCATTAGTTTAAATTATATTTCAAATTTGCCTCGTTAATTAATATATATTTAATGTTTCTTAATTTAAAATCTATTGGTGTTTTTTCATTTTCATTCGAGTTCAAATGAATACAATATTATCTAGACACAAAGTCTAAATCAAAAATATATAGTTTTAGTAAAAGAAATCAAGATATATATATTAATGTGACATTGGTCTAGTGGTTAGAGCTGATGCCCATAGTTCAAGAGTTCGTCGGTTCGATTCTAGGCAAGAGGGTAATTTTTTTAGAGAAATTTCTTTAAGCGTTGTTACAAATTAATCTAGATAAATATATATAGTATTAGCTCCGATGACTATTTAACCCATTTAGGACCACTGTTCCCATGTGATACCAATCGGACACTATACTGAATCCAATGCAAAAAAATCATCAAAATCTGTTCACAATTGGCGAAGAAATCGAATAACATAGATACAAAAAAAAAAAATCAGTCGAATTGAGAACCTCCTCCTTTTTTTGAAATGTATGAGAACGGGAAGTTGAGTATTTAAACGGAAGGTTAAGTATGAAAACGAGGAGGTAAGTAGGAAAATGGATAGTTAAGTATTTAAACCGTGAGTTAAGTATGAAAACAGCTAATTAAATATGAAATCAACAAGGTAAGTATGTAAACAGCTAGTTAATTACGAAAACTGAGAGTTAGGTATTTAAACAGTAGTTAAGTATTTGAACCATGGTCAAGAATTTGAACCATGGTTAAGTATGAAAATAGCTAATTAAATATGAAATCAACAAGGTAAGTATGTAAACAGAGAGCTAATTAGGAAAACGAGGAGTTAACTAAGAAAATGTAGAGTCAAGTATTTAAACCGTAGTTAAGTATGAAAACAGCTATTTAAATATGAAATCAACATAAATAAACACGAATTCGATATTTCAAGTATTTTAAAACTTATAGACGGGTACGGAACTCTCGACATACGGTGGCCCTCACTTCGCACTTAGTCGGCTTATTATTTATATATTTATTTTTAACCGACTTCAAAAAAGGAGGAGGTTCTCTATTCGACTGAATTTTTTTTTTTTTTTTTTTTTTTTTGTGCCTATGTTACCTCATATCTCCGCCAATTCTCAACCGATTTTGAAAAAAATTTTTTGCATTGGGTCCAGTCTAGCTTCCGATTGGTCACATTTTTTTTCGTATTTTTTTCATAGGTATTAGACCTTTTTTATTAGGTTTGTTTAGACCTAACCTCTTTGTTTATGAACCGATTTCGATGGTTCTTTTTTTATCCGAAAGGGGGTGTCTTAGGGATGGTGTCATATTAATTTGGTCAAGTTCTGATGATATGTTGACTATTAATAACATCACTAAAAAAGAGAAAAATAAAAATAATTTTTAAGAAAAAAATAAAACCGACTTCAAAAAATTAAATGCAACAAATAAAATACACTAAAAATTCAATCGAATAGAGAACCTCCTCCTTTTTTGAATGTCGGTTAAAAAGGTATAAAATAATTATTATCTTATTTAGTTACAACTAAACGACGAAATATTAACATGAAATTACTTTTTGAAGTTGGTGCCAAACATATACCTTTTATGAATCGCACTCGACGGATCTTACTTAGTACGTTTGGAGGGTATGCTCGCTTATAGGTATAGTTAGTTTGGCACCGACTTCAAAAAGTAATTTCATGTTAATATTTCGTCGTTTAGTTGTAACTAAATAAGATAATAATTATTTTATACCTTTTAGTGTATTTTATTTGTTGCATTTAATTTTTGAAGTCGGTTTTTATTTTTTTCTTAAAAATTATTTTTTCATAATTTTGATCACGGAATGTGAACCCTTGCAAAGTTAAACTTCTATAAAAAAAAAGTAAAGAAAAATTGTTAAATTGTTATAAATTATCGTATAAGCTACAAAATGAAAAAACTTCAAAATTTAGAAAGATGATCCACACAGTTGTAATTTTTCAGAAAAGAAATTTTCCTTCCAATTTAATATTATAATGATTAGGAATTTCATTTATAATATTTATTTAATAAACAATTAAACATATAGGTATGATTATGTTGACAATAGTGAACCTTAAGTTAATACCTTGCATTCATCTCATAATGAATGAGTCACAAAATGATAATAAAATTCAATTCACAAATAGAGGAATTCTCTCGAACGTTAGCGGGTTTTAAATGAACATTTTAAGATTGTTGTTTTTATAAAAGATTTTTTATTATAATTTCGATTATTTGCTGATATGAATTGGAGATTTCCTCTATTTTGTCATTGATCATATCATCAGAACTTGACCAAATTAATATGGTACAAATCGGGAACTATACTGAACCCAATGAAAAAAAATCATCAAAATAGATTTACAATTGGCGAAGAAATAGATACAAAAAAAATTATGATAATGATAATTGAGAACCTCCTCCTTTTTTTTGAAGTCGGTTAAAAATAGTCATCGATATTTGTTTGTTATTTTAAAATAAAATTTGAAACATTGTTTGACTTATGTGAACTAACTAATAATTTTCATAGTTAAAACGATATTTATTTCATGTTTGTTGTTTGATTGCGTCTTTTTCTTTTCAAATACCTATGAGTTTGTATGTTAGTATTGTTTTTTACCACATTTACACTGATGTATGGGTACTTTCAAAGTGATCACTTACGATAGAAATCAATAAGGATGAAATTTGTTGTAAAGCCAGATTTCGAACAAAAAAATATTGAAAAATTGTAATTATTTAAATTTATTAAACTATATTCAAACGCCTTCCAATCGATCACAAACCCAAAGGTCGAAAATAATTTTTTTCTTTACCTCGAGGGCGCAATCACAACGAGGCCGCTTCGAAAGACAATTATAAATTAAATTAGGGAACGAAGAATAATAATCTGGCCACTACAAACCTTCAAAAATGAACGGGGAAGAGATTAAAGATTAAATAGGGAGATAAATTTAACCTAATTTATCGAACGGAGAATTTACCAGTGCTCGAAGCAGTTTTTTAACTTAGTAAATTGGATATTGGATTGTACCTAACTTTCTGAGATTTGGTTCGTGATTCCGGCTTCTTTTCCTTCTACTCTGTTCTTTTCACGATGGAGGGGTCATCCCATACAGGCCTTTAGGGGATGCACCTTCTGGTGTATCTCCTTCTCACATCAATATCATTAAAAAAAAAATAATAAAAAAAAATGAAATTCCAAATTCATTTAGACATTAGGTACTAGTATTAGGTTGAGTTCGGGGATCAGTGCCCAAGAGGATAAGAACTAAGGCTCTTATGAAGGCATCGCAGCGCACATGCGAAGATCCCGGGTTCGAACCCCGGCTGATCCTTTTGTCTATAATAAAAAAATCCTTTCTTCGTTCCCTAATTTAATTTAATTTAAATTTATGTGCTGCCCTTGGAAATTTTTAAGTCGTTAATGTGGCCCGCGGCGCAATTTGGGTTGTCAAGGCCTGCTGAATAGTTATCCTTAAGTAAAAATAGGTTTAATTTATTTAGATTTAAGGAGGTTCTTTCGCGACAATCCACACAAAAAGTTTTAGCCTCGTAACCACTCTGTAAATATGAACGGAAATAAAATTTTAGGTTATGTTTTTTTTAACGTGACTATCCACTCACACCTACGAAATCTCTATATGGATACACACATACTAGCCGGATCGTTTCCAAGCCATTGTGCTTATATACCCTCCACTAAAAATAATCGCCCAAATATGTTTTTTTTTTTATCAAAACTAGGTACGTGGTAAATAATTTCAATTTTTTTTTAAGTGACTCCGAATATATTATTCTAACAAATATTAGTTTTTCATCAAGATGGTGAAAGTCCTTCAATGAAAAAATAATTTTTAAGAAAAAAATAAAACCGACTTCAAAAAAATTAAATGCAACAAATAAAATACACTAAAAGGTATAAAATAATTATTATCTTATTTAGTTACAACTAAACGACGAAATATTAACATGAAATTACTTTTTGAAGTTGGTGCCAAACATATACCTTTTATGAATCGAACTCGACGGATCTTACTTAGTACGTTTGGCGGGTACGCTCGCTTATAGGTATAGTTTGTTTGGCCCCGATTTCAAAAAGTAATTTCATGTTAATATTTCGTCGTTTAGTTGTAACTAAATAATTATTTTATACCTTTTAGTGTAGTTTATTTGTTGCATTTCATTTTTTGAAGTCGGATTTATTTTTTTCTTAAAAATTATTTTTATTTTTCTCTTTTTAGTGATGTTATTAATAGTGATCATATCATCGTAACTTGACCAAATTAATATGACACCATCCCTAAGATACCCCTTCCAATAAAAAAAGAATCATCGAAATCGGTTCATAAACAAAGAAGTTAGGCCTGAACAAACCTAACAAAAAAGGTCTAATACCAATGAAAATCGGAAGCTAGACTGAACCCAATACAATTTTTTTTTTCAAAATCGATTCACAATTGGCGGAGATATGAGGTAACATAGACACAAAAAAAAAAAAAAATCAGTCGAATAGAGAACCACCTCCTTTTTTGAAGTCGGTTAAAAATAAAATAATGATCATATCCCCACCCTTTCTCAATCTACCTTATGTTAAAAATGTCATTTTTAATTGAAATTATTTCATGTTTGATGTGGTAAATCGTCTTCAAATTTTAACAGTATGTCTATTATGCTTTTAATGACTTATATTCCAAGTTTCAAAGACTTCTTGATTTTTTGCATTTGTGAAAGAACTACCTTAAAATGAGTTCCAATGGCCTTTTTTAAGTGATTTTTGTATCTGTCGAAGTTTAAAAACGGTTTAACTTAAAATAATGAAAAAATCCCGGAAATTCATTCATTCACTTCTAATCAACGACAAATAAGAAGGAATTTGATATCTCAAGTGTTTCGGGAGTAATATAAGGTACGGTACCCTCGGTATGCGATCCCACTTACACTTGCGATCTAATTTATTATTATTATTATTTTAATGATATTGATGTGAGAAGGAGATACACCAGAAGGTCCATCCCCTAAAAGCCTGTATGGGCTGGCCCCTCCATCGTGAAAAGAACAGAGTAGAAGGAAAGAAGCCGGGATCACGAGCCAAATCTCAGAAAGTTAGGTACAATCCAATATCCAATTTACTAAGTTTTTAGGGGCTTCGAGCAGTGGTAAATTCTCCGATCGACAAATTAGGTTTTTAAATTTATCTCCCTCTTAATTTTTTTTTCCAGACCCTATACTTACAGAAAAAATGACTGGGCATAGCCGGGAATCGAACCCGAGACCTCCGGGATGCCAGCCAGACATGCTGACCATTACACCAGGGAGACCGACTTAATTAAGAATGTTTTATTATTTCTGTTTGAATGGTATTTTTTCTGAGGGTAAGGTACACGTAAAAGGGCGGGCGGTCGGTCAGTGTTGGCCTAAGAGGGAGGTGGGTTAGTTATTAAGCGAAAGTGTCTTTGGCATTGATCAGTGAGCGAGACCGGAGGGATCGTTTCCGCTGTTGGAGGGGCAAAGGAATCGGTGGTCGGTGCAGAGCCAGAGCCCACAGGAGCGAAAGAGAACAGAAGAGGACAGGTTGCCTGCCTGGCAGTCGAGGTGGAATGCTGCCGGTGCCCCTCCCCCTCCCGCACCCCTCGGAGGCGGCGGCGGTGGTGGTGGTGCTCTCGCTGCTGCTCATTGATGGCAGAGGTTCGCTCTTGGTACTACCTCATGCCCTGCATGCCAGCATGACCACGGGGGCCACCTGGCTGCTCCTCGGCCTGCTCACCCTGCTATCCGCCACCACTACCTGTGAGTACTCCACCGTTTCCAAAGCCAAAGCCCCCGTTGCCCAACCACCGTTTCCTTCCCGAGAGACAATAGACCAATAGCCAAGGGCACAGACATGCATTCAAATCTAGCCAGCCATTAACACATACAAAACAATGTACTCCCCGAAAAACAATTCGTTCCTCTTTAGATTACAATTCGGAAATTAATTCGAATCTAGGAAATAGTTGTCATTATATCGAGGTCGAGAAATTTTCATAAAACAATACATAATAATTATCGATCCAAATCCATATATCATCAAGATTAAAAAAGACAAGTTATTTGAACTATAGTTTCAAATATTTATTTATTCATTTATATGGAATATAATGATTTCTATTGTATTAACTTCCTATATGGTTTTTGTGTCAGGTAGATATTTGTTTTAATAAATAAAAAGTATAGTAAATATTAGAGAAGGTTTGTTTGGCACTTATAAATCACATTACTTTAACAAAGAAATTGGGGTCAGGTAAAAAATTGGGGGAGGATTTTAATTACGATAAAATTCCTAGCATGGTACCTATGGATTAAAATTTTAATGAGAATAGCAGATTGGTTATATTTTGTATTTATAAAAATTAATCAAATAATCTGTCTTCTGCGTATGAACTAAAAATAATAATATATAGGTACAAATTAGAAATATAAGTACAATAAGTAGTAAAATTAAATATAATTTTTAAATCGTTTTTATAATTCCGTGGGCCTCTGTGAGTGTATTTTAATCAATATCAAGTAGAGAGTACTCCCTTTTGATTCTTATAAACCGGATTAATTTAATAAATAATGTAATTTATAGAATGGGGTCAGGTCGAAATCAGGGGAGAATGTTATTAAGATAAAACACCTAGCAAGGTATGGATTTTATGATTTGATTCGAGTTTATTTTTTTTTAATTCTAAATAAGAAATTGTAGATATTTGGACTCTAGGTAAATCAAAATAAAATTAAGTTATATAATAGCGACTTTACTATATAGGTAGTATAGTAATTTATTCAAATAAATTAATATACTAATTGAAAGTTTATTTTTGCCGAGAGTAGCAGAATTTTTATAAATTAAAGGAGACAATAAAAGAGTGTGTCTTCTGCAGAAATGTCTCCAGCAGAAGACACAATCTTTTAATTTAAATTATTATACATTTACGTTGCAGATTATTCTACATTAGTCATAATCAAAAATAAATCATTTGTTCATCGAATATTACCGCAAACCAATTTTTAATTCGATTACTCCATAATGGTAACGAATTGTAATTTCCAATTCCTTATAATATAGGAAATTCCTTTTATTTTCATTCTTCTCTTTATTTAAGATTTTTCCAAGCTCTTAAATCTAGAGCGAAACTTGACTTTTAAATTAATTTTTCCTAAAGATCAAATACCTACACCAATCCATCTTTACAATTTAAAGACGAATCACATTATAGAATTCATACCTTGTTAAGTTAATTAAGATCCACCCCCTAATTCTACCTGACCCAATTCTCTAAATTGCATTGTTTATTAAATATATCTGATTTATAGAATTAAACAGTGTTTTCTCTAAGTCATATCTAAATACTAAATACACTTATAAACATTTCAATGACTTGCCCATAAATAATATCTACTTATATTTTTTTTTTAATTCTGATATTTTATTCAAAAAAAATTTGGCCCACCCCCCAAAATTTTTTTCTGAAATCGCCTCTGACACATAAAGATTTTTTTAAGACACCCAGTTCAAATAACTCATTGTTTTATAAAATAATTATATTTATTTTTTTAAATAATACAACCAATATAGTATTATGTATATATTTAAATATTTATTTGGGACTATTGTTTTGAAAGCCTTGTCATTATTTTCGGTCTTATTATAAATATTATATTTGAATTTTTTTATTTTAGCATTACCATATACGGTTCATGCTAGTGGATTATCTCCTTTTATATCCGAACAGTTATACCATTACGATTAAATGTTACGATAAAAAAATTTAAACAATATATAATATTATATAGCAGAGGACACTACTTTTGTTTTACTCTTATAACTTTGGTACTCATGGCAAAATTCCTTTTAATTCATACCTCGTTAGCTGTTTTATCGAAATTAAGCACTCCCCAATCGACTTAAAAAATTAATTTGATGAATAACAAAGAAATCTAATATCTCTTACTATCGAAGTATTGTGTTTATTTAACCAACTCTCATCCTATTTTGGGCTATATCAATCACAGATTGTTTTTGTGCACCGGGTCATCATACTGTCAAATTAATAAAATCATGTTTCCACATTCCGTTTAAATTCTCCTAGCCAATCTAGATTGTACAATTTCCAAAACGTTTCCTAGGTTAAAATGAAATCCAACTATGTTAATGAGTGTCCTTCTCCGATTTTTTCAAGCCGAATCTTTTCAAGCTTGGGCGACTTGAATGAATCTGGTGATATTTGAGGAGGCTTACTCTATAGTCTATAGCAGAGACTGTATCTTCCGAAGCAATGCTCGAGTTAGCCGATTTCTTTCTCGGAGGGCTTTGTCCCGAAATGGGCTCCGGATATCAGGCGAAAGAGCCTGCCCCAACCCAACACCTCATTCCTTAACCACCCGAAAGGAATCTGACTCGGGAATTACAAAAGAAAATGCCCATTCATAAAACAACTATGCAGGTTACTTTTTACAACTTGTCAAGAATTTACATTAAATCTGAGACGAGGTAGAGTGTGGTTCGCCAGCCGTTCTATTCATTCATCGTTCGAAACATTAAACCAAATTAGCATAACTTAGAAATTATACTATTTTTATTTTTTTCATCGGCCTCTTTTGCCTGGGGGCAGACAAAATATATCACGTGTTTCCTTTGTGTTGATATAATCTTTATAGAAACTTTTCCTTGCCTTTTAAAATAGTGGAATATTTTAAAATTAATAAACCTAGCTGAGATTGATTTTTATTAACAGGTGTAGTTATAAAAAAGAAGTGAATTTCCTTAATACTAATTAAAGTTTTTTCTATTCATTGAATTTCATTCAAAATTAAAACAGTTCAGTAAAATGTTCAAAAAGAGCCAACAGAAGGTAACATTTCGGTTCTTATAATCGGACTCGTGAGATTTTTAGACCGAAATGTGAGAATCGAATATTTATTTTTTGAATTAATATTACAAATTATTTTTAAACGATCTTAAAGCAGATTAATAATCCTCAATCAAAACAGATGGTTTATCATTAATTAAATCGTGAAAATAAAATCAAAAACTTTCGATAGAAAAATTCGTACTCCTTAATAGTACTAGAAATAAATCACTTAATCACATTAGGCAAGAGTTTTCTTTTCTCACTTTATTTTTTTATTAAATTTTTGGATAAATATTAATTAAATTAAATAATTAAAAGAAAAATAAATAGAAATCAATGAGGCTGTCCTGTACTTGATGCAAATAAATATATACATATATTATAGCGAATCTAAATTTTTTTTAAAAATAAGAATTAGTAATTTGCACTGATAACTACCAAGTATCTATTGCTACTTCCCCATTATATTCTATAGAATATAAGTCAATGTGAAAGTAAAAAAAAAAAAATAATAATAAAAGGTATGAAAGAATGTCTAATAAATATTTTATTTAAGCCTAAAAATATTTTGTAAACCATCAAACTGATCCCCTAAGCGGTAGATTGGCAAGCTTTTGGCTAACCCGACTTGTCCTCTAGCCTTAAGGGGCTTCTAGTTAAGATACAGGGTTGCAACTTCCAGTATCCACTGCACCCGCAAATCATTTTTGCACAGCCTTACGTTTGGCAAAATAATTACAATTACAAGAAGCCCTTCTCTATTTATCTATTATTCATTGTGAATAAATTCCTTATGTAGTTAAGTATTCCAAAAGAACAATGTTTAAATTTTCATAGATTATTAATTTAAACAAAGCTAATTAAATCAAATCTTGTCACCATACAACTTTAAATAAGAAATCAACAATTTGCACATAGCTGGGTCATATTTTAACATTTTTACTTTTTTACATTAATAACAGTCTTTTCGATCTTTGAGCAAGAAAAAAGCTCAGGGAATCCTACCAAATTATTACATATGTATAGTGATCAGCTTATGTCACTACAAATTGGCAATGGCCTATACGCTTTAGGTGATAGCAGGTGCGTTTCAAACGAAGAGAGAGGGTCGCAGCTTCCATTATTTCCTTTTAGGTTTCCCCAATCAATTCCATTGAGATGCACGCAACACGACTAGGATCGGAAAGCTTCTAATTATGCCAAAAGCACACAATGTCTTTAGAACTAACCTGGCCAAATGTGATCCTCCGGGAACCAATGCTTTGAACAGACCAAAAAAATTAATTTAATTATTAAAAACTACCATTCGATAAATACATAAAAAATTATTACATATATCCTAATCGTATGTTTCCTATATTTGATTCAATCGCGATTCAAATGCAGGTGATTTTTGTAAAATATTAAGTGAAAATAATATCTGAACTTATATATTTCTAACTTAAAATAATGAAGTTAAATAAATTTATAATTTTTCATTAATATATTAAAGAATAATTAACACATTAACGAGAATGTTTTGATCGCGCTTATATATATCTTGTTTAAAAAGCGCGATCAAAACAATTCTCGTTAATGTGTTAATTATTCTTTAATATATTAATGAGAAAATTATAAATTTACATATATCCTAGTGAAGACCAAGCTAATGATAGAATACTTTGCATGACATTTAATAATTACTGGTAGGCCTATCATAATACGGTATATTAATATAACACAATTTCGGTGCAATACGGTTTAGAAATTGCGGTAACCTCTTGTGACACGGTTTGTAAATCTCATTTACCATTCTGTTTTGAAAATTTATTCATGTATTAAAAACTTGCAGATGTATAAAATACAAAGTATAACTAAAGAGGATTAAAGTGATTTTAATATCATTGACACACACACACAATTGACAGGGCTTCACAACACATCGCCAAATTTTGTAGAACATCTAAATTTAGAAAGAATGATTTCATATAACACGATATTTTAGTTGAAAGCAGTTAGCGTGTTATAAAAGACCTATCTATCTATATCTACAACTATAATGACCTTAACGGCCTTTGTGTCGTTTGAGCGAGAATAATGGCTCAATGAATCAGAATTATTACATATTAGCGCTATATTCTATTGAAGACTAAGTCAAATGAAAGGAAATAGTCGCATGTCATACAAGATTACACAAAAAATATCGAAACTCTATAGAACTAATCTTAAGATAACTAAGTTTAGTGTTCACATGCAGTTGTCTCATTGTTCTTTTTGTGCAACTAGAAAATATAAATTTTCATTAGAAATTACATACTTATATACATAAAATATAATCAGTGGCGTGCGGTCCATGGATGCTGTGGATGCGGCGCATCCCTAAAATTTCAAACATTTAGAGTATTTTCATGAATATATACTTCATAATTTCAGGAGGATCTTTAAATTTTCAAATTATTATCCTTTATTTCAAATATTTCTATAAAAAAAATTTTTGTTTTGAAAAGTAAATTGGTTCTCGAAATGAAATAAAATTGTTGCATAGTTTCAAGGGGCAATTAAAATGAATGAATTTTTTTTCTATCATTCATATAAACGTTGTTGTGAATTTTTTAAGATTTCAACCCATTTCCACCCCTTAGGGCTGAAGTCACCAAAATTTCTTCGAAATCTACCTAAAAAGGAATAAATAAAGATGATTCGAGAATCTTTGGACTAATCCATTTCTAAGAACTTTCAATATATGGTATAAGATCGCAAATAACTAAGAGTGCTATAGACAAGGCATAGTTTGCTTATAGCAATAGAATTAGGAGGAATTTAAGATTTTCTTATAGGACAGGCGAATTCATTGTGGAAGATGGTCGATTTCCATCTCAGGGACTGTGGAGTTTAAGTCCCAAGATTTAATTTCTGACTCCTATCTACACTCACACAAAGCAGTATCTGTTTGGGGCGAAGGCCTCAAAATATATTTTTTAAAAATCTAATGTTAAATTTGAAAAATAACGAAAACGATGCCGTATTCGATGAAATTTTGCTTAAAAAAGAGAAGATTAAAATAAAATTAAAAAAAATGAAGGGTACTTTTTTGAATAGCATCCCCTGGTTGAAAAGTCACCAACCGGCACTGATAAATAAATATATATATATTTTCATTTTTTTACTCCAAACTTCCCCTCCCCAATTTTGGGCTGTTAGTTTGTACATTTTTAGACTTCTGGGGGCCCACTGACTGATTATGTATACAAAATTTGGTTGAGTTTGGTTCAAGGGCCAAGATTTTCATTTTTGACCCCTCCCCCCATTTAGGGCGGTTAGCTTTTGCATTTTTAGACTTCTAGGAGCCACTGATTATGTATACAAAATTTGATCGAATTTGCTCAAATACCCCCTCCCTTCTAATTTGGCCCGAAGGCGGGTGTCGAAGCTAGTATATATTATATAATATATTATATCGATGGAAGATTTCCCAACTTCAACCAAATAACATAACACTAAGTGCTCAATCTAGGGACAAACGTTGTTATTTGGTCTGGTCTGTTTCTTCTACCCCTAAAAAACATTCACCCTTTGTTTACGCCCTAGAGATATGGAAGCAATTTATTACGTTTAGTGTTTTGTTTACTGGTGACAGACAGATCGATCCCAGGCCACGAAGCCAGAAATTTTTTTCCGATCCATCACTTTTTCCAAATTTTACTTCATTTTGATATTTACCACTAGGGTATTATAATAAAAATGTAAGAGGTGTTAGAAAGCTCTGTGATAAACTTGTTGAATGTCTTTGTTTATAGGGTAATTGTACTTTTAAGTGAATGTTTTTTTTTATGTTATAATTATTATTATTATTATTATTATTATTAAAACAATCAAATCAGAAAATTCTTGAAGCTCACAATTGACTATTCTTCTCACTGAAGCAATTGTGATTTCTAAAGATCGTAGATTAATTTAAACAAATATTCAAACCGTGAATGCGTAGAATTTCTTAAATGATGATCTAAAATTCTAAATTGTAAGAAATGCATCTCTTTCTCTTTTTATATTTATATGTAAAGCCTTTGAGTAGGTACTTATTACTGATAGAATCTACAATCCACGTGACCTATTTAAAACCGAAATTGCATTATAATCTTGGATGAAAAATGTGGTATTTGAGCTGTCTTTTTCGAAATATATCACAGAAAACGATTTTGATAAAAAATTGAGAGAAATCATGGCGTTTCGGTCTATAAAAATAAATCAATACAGACAAAATGTTTTTTTTTAAAGATATTAATTATTTTGCCAAAATATCTAATAGTGAGCTAGTCACCAAATTTTGTACGCTCTGAATCCAAAACCAATTGATTTTAAGATTCACTACGATCCCATACCAGAGCCGCCTCTAGTAATGAATATTAATCTCGCATTGGATAAAGTAAAAAATGCAAAATAAGTTGGATTTTCTCATAAATATCTTATATCCACGTGAAATTCATAGTGACCTAAAATGGGGTTGGGAGATACCAAAATAATTGAAAATATAAAATCTCCTAGATCAAAAAAATAAATTTATTTTTTCATTATACCGGGGGGGGGGGTCAGATTTATGGTAAAGTCATGTGAATGGTCATATCACCTTATATCACCTTTTTACTTTATTCAATGCGAAGCATGGGTAAAGTATTGTAATCGGTCTCGCGGCAAGCGCGACTTCAGAGGGTCCACGGGTAAAGACTACGGAACCCATTGACTCAAGGTCACAGATTGTAGTATTCAATTAGATTGAATTTTAGCACGTGGCGATTTTGCCAAAAATTACCTAGGGTCTCGTCGAGAGGCCAAAAAGTGCCATTTTTTTCGAAGTGCGTGGGGATGGATGGATGGATGTTATCGTTTTTTTCGTCCACGATTTTTTCCACACCGTTGCACCGATTGAAATGAAATTGAAAACCTACCATTAGTTTAACAAAATGAAGCGCTGATTAGTTTTTGGTACATATTGGCCCACAAACATTAGTACTTTATTTCAGTACTTTTTTAGTTTTTTCTAAATATCTTGAAAATGATTTAACCAATTTTGATGAAATTTAATATCCTAATTAAGTATCTTGGGGACAACAAAAAAGGTTAAATAAAGTTTTTAGTAAAAGTATATTTTAAAGTACTTTACTCTAGAGTAAGATAGTACTTTTTTAAATTCTTTATTTTACCAAAAATTTAAAAAAACTTTAAAATTTATTCATTTGATCGGTAATATAGCTCATTTAAACTTGCTTAAGTAAGAATGGTTAGGCTTCTCGCTGTGAAATGATAAAAATTTGGGAAGAAATTTTATAAATAACCATAGCAACTGCGTTGTTTTCTTATTCGTTAGCTTTGCTGAAGACATAGAGGAATCGACTTAAAATCAAAAATAGCGATTGATTCTGATGTAATACTTGTGGAATAACAATTCTATATTGGATTTTTGACGTTTCGGTTATTATTGGTAACCATTGCTGAAGACATGGAGGAATCGAGTTAAAATCAAAAATAGTGATTGATTCTGATGTAATACTTGAGGAATAACAATTCTACATTAGGTTTTTGACGTTTCGATTATTATTGGTAACTATTGCTGAAGACATGGAGGAATCGGCTTAAAATCAAAAATAACTGCTTGAGTTGTTTGCCATAAAAGAATTTAGTCTTTTTGATTTTAAGTCGATTCTTCCACGTTTTCAGTAGAGGTTGCCATTAATAGTCAAAACATCAAAAATGGAATGCAATAAGGTTATTCCTCAAGCATTAGATGAGAATCGATCGCTATTTTTGATTTTAAGTCGATTCCTCCATGTCTTCAGCAATGGTTACTAATAATAACCGAAACGTCAAAATTCTAATGTAGAATGGTTATTCCTCGACTTTTAAATGAGAATCGATCATTATTTTTGACTTAAAGTCAACATGAACTACAAATTGCAAGTGATATCTGATTAATAATAAAGGAATAAACATATTAATATTTCAAGTGAATTTGGATAGTTTAGCAACGATCCGTTGCAGTTTATTTTATGATGAAATGTGAAAAATAATTAAATGAATATTATTATTCACTGTAAATGATTTATTATGAATATTTTTTAGTGTTCCGTACTAAAAAGATAAAAAAATGAATAGGTAATAAGATCACTTCCGTGACCGTGCTTCTCGTTATGAATAGCTGTTTTCTCCCAAACTCTCTGTCTGATTAAGCTAAATGACCAATCATATTCAACTTTATATTTAGATAATTGTTGTTAGCAAAAAATACATAGAAAAATTCTTGACCATACCCTGTATGTTAAAGTAAAATATGTAAATAGTAAATAAATAGATTTTGATTGGATTTAGTAATGAATTAATTATCAATTTCAAATAAGCTCTAATGACATAAACTACATACTAATGGGACCCAGAGGAGGAATTAAAAATAGTGAGATGGTTTTACAAAACAACAGTTTTTAATTTTATTGACTCTAACCATATCTATAATCATTGAAAACGATTCTTTGCTTGCTTTTTTGGTACCATAATAGGGAAGTACCATATTGAAGTGCAAAAAATAACTAAAGAATCGTAAGAATGTAAAACAAATAATTGTATTTCTTAGATAAGACTTAAAAAATTTTTATATAAGGGAAGCGTAAATCTCACCTATAGGTAAAGAATCGCCAAACGTTTCACAAACCTATAAAATTATTTCATTATACTGAATAAACTAATGAATATCTAAGAAAGCCTACTTTTATTTTCATAAACACTTATCTATTTATATTATTTCAACATTGATATCGAAAATAATTCGAAATGCAAGAAATTTCATTATTTCGCTATTCGTTATAGCGGATTTTGACAGTAATATTTTTTAAAATATTTATTCTGTCTAAAAATCTTAATAGTATAATTTCGTATCCCAAGTACAGTTATTGAAAATGAAGTTAATTTAGTTCCCTCGTATTCACTCTGGTCGAAGGGATTCTTAAATCCGAGGTCAAGAATGATTCCTGTTGACGATACAGTCTGTTTAAAAAGCGCGATATTTCAAGTTAGAACTTGTTTACCCGGAAATCACTGAAAGGAAGGTAGGGGATCTTTTTTCCTCGACGCGCTCTCGTGAAGTGTTCAAGAGTACCATACAAAGGAAAAAACAACTTATATCTAGGAAACATTGAACGAACCAAATTGAGTGAACATAATCCAGAAATACTGGATTTATTTATTGGAGACTTATTTTAAGAAAATAATAATTAATTCAATCCATTCATTTCTTACCTGATTTCTCGGAAATTCTTAAGCAATTCTTCCCAAGAGATTACTCCTGAAATAGTCAAAAAATTAATCATCAATAAAACATTAATTTTAATAACATATAAAACTTGAATAGACGTTTTTTCAATTAAGCTGCCAAAATTATTGAATTTTTCAAAACAAAGAATAATTTCGATTTTGAGCTTAATAGCTTCAGAACTTCAGGGTAAAAAATACAGAAAATCAGAGAAAAATTAAATTATAATATGAGGAATGGTTGGAGTTGATGTGCTGAAAATTTTCAAGCATTTTTCCTCTCTGTGTTTATCTCAAATTGTAGTTAATTAGCTGGAAATTGGCACACTGATTAGTATAAATAAACTCTATTTCTTTACCAAGTTTTAACTTTTTAGCTCAAATCATTTGCTGGCAAAAAATTGCCAAATCATTAAAATTTTCAGAAAGCTTACCGAGTCTTGAAAAAGATTTAACTTTTTCCTCTATTTTTTTTTTTTTGAAACCAAAAGAAACGATTTCTATTATGATCGTATTACTACTACCATTTTTTCAGTCATCTGAAAGTGCCTCTAATGAAAGATGGCCATTATGATGAGTAATTCAAAAATGCATTTATTAAAAAAAAAAAATGAGATGGCGCAAATATTTGAGCCTGTTGGCTTGGACATTCTCGCCTGAGTGTGTGTCTTTCCGTGTGCGTAGGTGTAAGTGCCTGCTTTTTGATCAATTCGGGGAATCATTGAGATTCAAATGAGACGACGACATTGCATTCAGTTGAAATCCAATGCCCTTACGCTATTATTTGCCGGCGGATTGTGCTGTCATCGACGAAGCAGTGAATCGGATTTGAGGTCAAAGGCACCAGGTCATGGATGTGTCGGGGAAATAAGGTAGCCCAAATGACACAAGGGGAATTTATCTATCTTATCATTTTTCAATGGGGAAATGCCGTCTGGCAATAGGTGGATTGGGTTTCAGGCAACACAAACAAGTCCCAACCTGTCTATGCATTAAAACCTTTTGAAAGCTACACATGGCAATGAAAGCATTTCTTTGTATGGCCTGACGAACTGACAAATACCAGGCATTTACCCAGAATTTTTTCTAAGTGGCCCGATTTTATTTTTTTAAACAGAAATGAGAATTTTTCAGTAAAAAGTAATGTAGGTATATATTAATTAATCTAAGGATATATGTGATGTTAATTTATAGTGAAACATTTGCCAAGTGAAGAAGGCTTAAAAGCTTGTTTGCTGTTTCATTGTTTCAAAATTATGTTTAATTAACTCAATATATTTTGGCCTATTCGGCCACTTTCAGGAGTTTTATGTAAACTTCTAAAGATGGGCGAATAACCCGCAATATAATGAGTTTATCAAACTTTGGATATTTTTTTAACAGTGAAACATCAAAAAACCTTTCATTTCATTAATAGGTATGTATTAATTTGAAAAACTTTTAACAGAACTAATATTAAATTGGAAGAAATAGTGAAAATTTCTTCAATTTCTCGAGAAGAACGGTCACAGCTAGAACTTTGAAACAGTGGCTATGGTGCAGATTATTAACACAAATAAATATGCCGAATTTCAGCTTATTACTTACAATCATTAGAGAGTTACCAATTTGACAATTCGATTATTTTCGGTATTTTTGAATCAGAAGTTCTGAAGCTATAAATCCTAAAATCTAATCCGTTTTTCCTTTTAGAAATAAAGAGATATTAGCACGTGAACGAACTTTCTAAAATCTTCCTATCTTGAGTTATCCTGGTTATCGGAATCTAGAAACATAGACAGACATTAGACATAGAGTCGGAAAATATGTGTGAGCCTCATCCACATAAGCTCACGGAAGAAGTGAAACTTGTTTAGCCGTAGATGTTATTTGTACATAACGGCCAAAATGTTTATTCTCATTTATATATTTAAGGTAGTTCTTTCACAAATGCAAAAATTTAAGAAGTCTTCGAAACTTGGAATATAAGTCATTAAAAGCATAATACACACACTGTTAAAATTTGAAGACGATTTACCACACCAAACATGAAATAATTGCAATTAAAAATGAAATTTTTTACATATGGTAGATTGGGAAAGGGTGGGGATATGATCATTATTTTATTTTTTTCATCGAAGGACTTTCACCATCTTGATGAAAAACTGATATTTGTTAGAAATATTATATTTGGAGTAACTTAAAAAAAAATTGAAATTATTTACTTCGTAGTTTTGATAAAAAAAAACAAACATATTTGGGCAATTATTTATAGTGGAGGGGATATAAGATCAATCGCTTAGAAACGATCCATTCATAAAAAGGATATAGTAGTGTGAAAAGTACAGTCACGTTAAAAAACATAACCTAAAATTTTAGCACCATTCATATATGTATAGAGTGGTTACGAGGCTAAAACCTTTTTGGATTGTGTGGATTGTCGCGAAAGAACTAACTTAATACAGCTCAACTGGTCATAATATCACGCATGCGCTGACACACAACTAGATACCCAACACATTCTCCTTTCCCTTATTTCTTCTCTATTGAGTCATTTCCCCTTTAATGTAACGAAAACTTTCAAACAGAAACGTCGCTAAAGAAGTTTCACTTCAAAAAATTATGTCTGAAAATATTTATTCTCCATGTTTCGGACAATTCTATTCGTAAATTCGATAAACGAAAAAATTGTTGTGTGAATTCAATTCCATACCCTGCCCACCTCCTAAGCAAAGTGAAAACATTTTCAAGACTAGGTAAACTTTTTTGAAATTTTAGTGATTTGGCAATTTTTTGATTTTGATTTAGTGATTGATGTCATATTTCAAATCCACATTGCATGAGTATAACTATAGAGGCTATAAAAATAAGCAATTGACAAATTTGCTTTTTCTATTTGTTTTTAAGAATGTCAAAGCATGTATTTCATTTAAATGAAAGGGTTAGAGAGGCTAATTTATATAATTTTTAAAAAGTGGTGGAGATAATCTTGATGATTGGCAAGAGCAAATCATTTTAATTTTTATCCTAATTTATATAATTTAGTTTTATATAATTATATATTGAAAATCATTCATCCGAACGATGACTCAATTTCTTCCGTAATAATTCAGAGATTAGAGCAAATCCCGGTTGGACCGGTAGTTTTAGTATTTGAATAAATATTTAGTATAAATATAAGTACTATTCAGAAAAGATGGAAATAAAAGATGTATACAAATATCAAAAATTTGATTTTTGATTTATTTTTGTAATAAATTGGAACAAAGAAATTTTTCTAATAAATTTTTATAAAACTGCCTATAACTATTATACTTTCCCGATAGTTGTCCCTCAGTTCAGCGCCCTCGCTGGTTTTCCACTTCACTTATTTATTATGGACCATTCGTCATATATATATATATATATTGCGTGCTTCAGTGAAATAATTTATGATTGCAGATAAATAACTATATTTAAATAAATTGAAATGAATCTGTAAATTTAATTTGTCTTAATTTGTACTAATCATCCAAGCCATTTGATTTTCTATGCTAAATAAATCATTCATTGTTATTATAGAAGAAAAAAATAAAGAATCCCAGAAAAGCTTTTATAAAGAATATAAAGAGCTGGAATTGAAATTGGAAATATAAATTAAATGGATGAGAAGCTGGAACTGTTCCGCAACCATGAACAGCGATTCGGTTCACCCAGCACAAGGATTGCACCATGAAAAAATGTAAAAACAAAGATGATCCTATTAAAAACAAGCAGAAGTGTGGAGAGGGAGTTTGAAGGAAGGCTTTACCGACGGGAAAGAAAAAATATAGGAAAAATGTTTTCTTGTATAGTGGTGGAGCAATTATTCGATAGGATGCCCAATCTTTGTTAGCCGGATCTTGATCGAACAATTGGTAGTTGATTTTTTGTTATGTCTCGAATAAATTGAATCGGAATTCCAAGCCAAATTTTTTTATGATGAACTGACGCAGGAGGCAGGAAGTACATTTATTTCTTCCTATTAATAGGCTTTGCGCGAAATCTCCGGTTTTGGGCAAATGAAATTATTGACCCGGCATTAAGAATCGTTTTATTCCATTTTAGATCAAATTCAAAGTACATATGTTTAATCCTAATTTAAGAAATTTTACCTGAACATTAATTATTGCAAAATATTTTTCAACAAAATGCCTATTTAATATTATAATTAGGTATTAAAAAAATACCTAATGTAAAAATATTTCATTTATTAAGTATATTTTGTCAATATTATATATTGAAAAGTAAAATTGTCCCGAACCGGAATTGAACCAGGGACCGTTTTTTCTCAGGATTTCTCACTAAATGTTGAGATGGCATATGTTAATAAAGTAGACCTTTACATCACGGTCTGACCACTATGCAAACAGCAAAAATTGTATTCAGTTTTATTTAATTCCACCATGAATGGTCCAACCCCAAAAAAATATAAGCTTTAATTAATTAAATATTACCAATAAATAAAACATAAGGGAATGATGTCGTATTGTCATTTATTACTTATAAAATTATTTGTAGTCATTTTATTAAAAAAAAGTAAAGACTTATCCTATTCATAAATTTGTCTAACATAATATCCTCGACTTTTCTTTAAAGGAACATAATAGAAATTCTTATATAATGAAATATTAATACAAGAATAGGAGAGTGAAAGATTACGCCCCTAACACTTGTTGGAATAGATGCACAAATTGAATTTGAAAAGCACAAGGTTGTGAGGTAAATAATCCTTGAAATAACTCGGCAGGTCATAGACCTTACACTGATGATGGTCTCTCTAATGACCGAAATACTTATCAAGCGTATATTATTAACATTATAACCTTGAATAGTGAATACATGATTTCCAAAATTTGTTCTCTCAAATTAGGCTGAGCTAAATAGAAATAAAATATATATATAGTAAATAATTTAATAAGTGTAGAGAAACAGCTAGATGATTATGAATTAAGTAAGTAGATCGGATATAGACATTATATATAAATAATTTCCTCCCATTTTCATACCGGATTAGAAATTGCAAAAAAATTATACATTCTTGAATTCAAGCTTCGGTAACTCGGACTTGTAAAACAGGAAAACTTGGACTGATAGTTTAAAATTTAGATCTTTGAGATTAAACCATCCGTAAAGTGAATTTGGAGGTAAAATATGAATTCTTCTGCGTCATAATATCTACCAGAATTGTTTTAAATAAACGTTTTCAGATTCTTTTTTTTTATAAAAGATTTTATTTATTATAATTTCGATTATTTTCTCATAAGAATTGGAGATTTCCGTTATTTTGTAATTGATCATATCATCAGAACTTGAGCAAATTAATATGGGACCACCCCTAAGGTATCCCCTTTCCAATAAAAAAAGAATCATCGAAATCGGTCAATAAACAAAGAAGTTATGTGTGAACATACATAACAAAAAAGGTCCAATACCAATGAGATTTATACCGGACCAATCGGCAACTATACTGAACCCAATGCAAAAAAATCATCGAAATCGGCCCACATGGTAAAGAGAAATCGACGAACAAACATCATCAGAACTTGACCAAATAATACGGGACCACCCCTAAGGTACCCCCTTTCCAATAAAAGAAGAATCATTGAAATCGGTCCATTAACAGAAGTTATGCGTGAACATACATAACAAAAAAGGTCCAATACCAATAAAAAAAACACGGGACCATCGTGATCTAGACTAAACCCAATCAAAAAAAAATCATCGAAATCGGTCCACATGGTAAAGATAAATAAATGTTCAAATACAAAAAAAAAACAGACATTCCGTTGAATTGAAAACCTCCTCCTTTTTTGAAGTCGGTTAAATAAATTTTAAGTGTCCTAATCAACTGGTCTAGAAATTGCGTCTCGTTTCACCTAAAATGATTTTTTTTTTCATTTTACCCAAATAATTGATAATTACGTGTCTAGCGGAAATTTAAACAAATGATCATCAAAATAATTTGAAAGTTAAAATGTAATTAAGGAAAAAACTATATGAAATACATATCTTATCTAACCTGTATTGGACAATGTCATAGTTTTGAAATAGTGATGACTAATACCAGGTATTTTTTATTAGGCATTGAAAAATTATGTTCATTACTAGATATTTTAGAAATACAAAATCTATTATCTTAATGAATAAAAGTACCTGAAACACCGAGCGATGCTCGGTAATTTTTTGATTCAGTTAAAAGCGATATATTAATATTATTTTTAATTTTAAATTCAGTTAAAAAGCTCGATTTATATTCGGAGCCAAAATAAAATAAAATTGAAATAAAACTTAATTTATATTTTTACTAACGTTTTGACCCGCTATGGCTATCATTAAGACATATCACTGGCCACAAAGTTTTGAATGTAATTCTAATTAAAAATCAACAAAAACACTTGTGTAAAAAAAGGCCAAGTTCGATTAATAAAATCCGTTTGCCAAAAAAGTAGTGAGATCTAATGTGCTGCCAAGTTCAACATCATCAATTTATTAAATGAGTCGAGAATATATTAGTAACTTCAATTAAAACGCATGTTTTTCATTTCACATGTCCCTCTATATTTTTTATTGATTTCACATTTTTAGTTGAAATTATTTTCCTAAAACTTTACGCATTATATTATTATTGTTTGATAGGGCCTCCACCACTCCTCTTATTAAGATCCCATGATATGGTAACTAGTAATTCGTGACATACATAATAATGCGTAAAAGCCAAGTTTTATGAAAATAATTTCAACTAAAAATGTGAAATCAATAAAAATATATAGAGGGACATGTGAAATGAAAAACATGCGTTTTAATTGAAGTTACTAATATATTCTCGACTCATTTAATAAATTGATGATGTTGAACTTGGCAGCACATTAGATCTCACTACTTTTTTTGGCATACGGATTTTATTAATCGAACTTGGCCTTTTTTTACACAAGTGTTTTTGTTGAGATTTCACTTCTTTTTGTAAGTTGGGTTTATCCTATAAATTTAACCCCTTCATTTCGGGCCCTGAAGAAGGAAAAGTTTCGATTTTTCAATTTCGTCCTTTATTAATGTGTCAAGCTTTACCAGAATGCCAAATTTCAGCATTCTAGGTTCATTGAATTTTTAGTATATGTTAATTAAGTCTATAAATTTCACCCCTTCATTTTAGGTCCTAAAGAAGGGAAAGTTTCGATTTTTGGATTTTTCCCATTAATTGTACCCCAAACTCTACTTGTCTGCCAAATTTCAGCATTCTAGGGTTAGCGGAAGTACTCTAGAATTTTGATGAGTGAGTGAGTCAGTCAGTGAGTGAGTGAGTGACGAAAAAGCCTATCTTTGGCTTCTTGTAACTTGGATGGTATAAACAGTAGAAATATGAAATTTTGTAATTTAGTTAAGCTTATGGACCAGTATTGTGGAAAAAATTTCAGTCATGTAGAGGTTTCCATTACGAAGTTACAGAGGCGTCAAAATGGCCTGAGTTGTTTCCTGTAAAGGGTAGTCTGGCAGTGCACACATCCCCGATCGAATCGAACTTGGCTGGGGCACTGCCGTGCCCCCAGATAATATTAATATACACGGAGGTTCTTTCGTTGACCCTTTTAAATCCTGAAGAAGGAGGCACGATTCTTCGAATTGTCGAATTTTTTAAGAGAATGAAATTGATATTCGAATAAATTATTTTATATAAAATTACCTTTAATTAATTAAATTGGCAAAGTCTATTATATAATAATATTTGTAATGATCTATTAGTGGGCTTAAGTTTCGAATTTCGTAGCTGTGAGATTTATGGTTGGGATACGCAGGGGTATATTCTTACGTACGTAAATATCAACTTCCGGTAGTTCTATTTTAGCCAAAATCTTGTGGTACTTCTTGTAGCCTCTAGATAGCTTAAGTTTCAAATTTCAAGGCTCTGCGACATACCGAAGACGAGATATGAACAATTAAAATATTTATTTTACGACATGTCTAATTTACACCCCTTTCTTTATTTCAATCGAATTAAAAATTTACTAATAACTCGTGAGACTTGATAAGTACACCAATTTTTAGCGAAATCGTTAGAGCCGTTTTCGAGAACCCAATTGGATATATACAAGAATTGCTCATTTAATTATATGTATAAGATAAGATTTATTACTTGTATTAATAACTCTAGTAGTTTCAAATCATAAATAGTTGCTTTATAATTTTCAATTTTAGATCTAATATTAAGAATTCGATAAAACCATAGCCAGGGGTGAAGTTTGTATTAAAATGGTATATCTTCCAAAATTTTAGAAAAAGAGAATATATTTTGATTTTTAAATTTTCTGTCTTTACTTGTGTACAATTTATTTACATTACCACTTAACAACTAGCTCTATGTACCTATTGATTGAAATTTTGAGCGCTTTAAATTTTTTTTTTTGTTTTTTTATAATGATATTGATACAAGAAGAAGTTGCACCAAGAAGGTACAACCTCTGTAGTCCGCGGTGGACCCTTGTATCGTGAAGATAAGAAGAGATTTAGGGATTGGTTATGAGTCGAAGGTATCTGTGGATGCTGGTCTTGAAAGATTGAAGGTTATAAGTTGCTGGAAAGACGATCGGGGGAAGAGAGTTCCAGTCTCTAGATGTCATAGGGATAAATGAACTTGAGAATGCGTTTGTTCGATTAGTATCCAGTTTAAGCGCGTAGGGGTGTTGAATCTTAGAAAATCGTGAATTTCGCGCAAATGAAGCCTTTGGTGGGATTATCGATTTTATTTCGTTAGAACAAAAGCCATGGTAATATCTATAAAAAGAGATAAATATCGTTTTCAAGATTTAGTTCCAAAATGTGTTTTATTCTAAATGTGTCTGTATGTATCTGTATTTAAGACTTTCTGCTTATATCGTTTGACAATTAGATTGTATGAAATCTTGATTATAAAGGTTGGATTGAAAAGTTTTTGTTTTGCCGAGAGTAGCAGAGTTGTTGATTCACAAAGAGAAACAAAGAGGTTGTCCTCTGCTTGATGCAAATAAACATACACACATATATATCGAGATGATATATGTGTGTATGTTTATTTGCATCAAGCAGAGACAACCTCTTTGTTTCTCTTTATAAAGGTTGGAGTTGCTCAAATTTTAAAAATGTATTAATATTTCATTCGCCAAATTTTTTATTTTTATTTATTTATTGTTGTTATTTTTAATTTCTTCAAAAAGTCTTAAATAAAATGTTTAATTGAAAATTGAAATCTACGGGCTTCAAAAAGCTATTAAAAAATTATTTTTTGAAAAATATCTAGTTTCTAGAGTAATCAATCGTCAAGTTCTCATGTACAAATTTTAACCAAAATTTACTCTATATAAAACGACTAAATAAAGTATATTCCTTTTGTTTTGTGAGATAGAGCGCTCATAAAAAAATGACCATTAAACTCGTGTATCTCATATATGCAAATACTGCATTTTTTCTCAATAAATAAATTTAAATAAATAAAAGAATACACAAGGGCCGTATCAATATTTTTTTTGTTAGATTTTGATTTGATGTCATAAGAGCCTTCATCACCTCGGGAATTGAACCCAAGTGCCAAATTTAAATCTGGACTTTTGGCTATCTTGAAATAGCAACCAACAGTGAAAATGGATGACACTGAAGAGTTGGATCTATGCTCAATCGTCAACGATAAAATGAATAAATTCTTAATTTATTATTTTCAAGTCATGAATTGGAGGTCGCAGCAGGGAGCGTAGATCAGTGGTCGTCATACTTTTCTGGTCAGGAGCCCCATAGGACAATGTGAGGTATTACTGCGGGCCACCCATTCGTGGATTAGCTAGTTATATAGATTTTTTATGAGCTGTCAAAACGCGATTGCCCCATAGATTTTGTATGGCAATTGCTACCTGTGAAGTCATTTATGTAATTTGCCAACTCAATGAACAAACTATTAACTGATTTCAAAGCAGCTGAAAATCTAATTTGAAGTTAATTGAAAATAATCGTATATAAATAATAATAATAAAATTTATTCAAAAGAAACAAAATTACGAAAAGAAAATTATATTTGTAGAAGTATATCAATACTTTTTTATTTTAACATACACACAAACATATTATTATTACTTTACCATAAAGGGTATGGTCAAGTATTGTAATCGTTCATGAAAATAGTGTTTTTTTCCTTCTTTTTTTCGAAATATCTCAAAAACGGCTGAAACTATTTTGATTAAAAAAATTGATCGAAACCATGGCATTTCGCTCTAAAAAAAGCTCTAATAAGTGAACATCGAAAAAATTATATTTTTCGAGATAATAATTGTTTTGTCAAAATGTCTGTTTGTCTGTTAGTCTGTCTGTTAGTTAGTCTGTGCGTTACTAAATTTTGTGGACGAGCTAGCTCAAAAACTAGTCTGAATATCGAAACCAAATTTCACACGTAGTTTTGGTCCATTGAGATTAAAAGCTGATTAGATTTTGGTGCAAATCGACCCAAAATTAAGGAGGGGTTAAAAATTAAAAATCTAGGCCATTTGAGCAAACTCAACCAAATTCTGTATACATAATCAGTGGGACCCCAGATGTCTAAAAATGCAAAAACTAACCCCCTCCCCTGGATGATTAAAAATAATTTTTATTAAATATTAAATATAAGTGAGGGGCCAGGTTGTATGGTAAAGTCAAGTGGATGGCCACATCAGAACACGTCAGCTTATTTTTTAGGTATTTTTACTACTATCATGTATCATGTAATTTAAGTGTTATGTGTTGTACTTTTTTAATTATTTCTTCTATGTTGGCGTCTTTGGGGCTACATGGAATTCTAATTGTGTCTTCCAAGGGGTGAACCGCGATTGGAATTAGGTGTACACCGTCTTTGGAATTACTTTGGAATTCATTAAATAATCTATTGTCATCTATTTTCTTCTACTTGGAAATGAAAGTAGAAGTGGAAGTAGGTGTACACGATTTTAGTTCGCAGTTCACCCCTCGGTGTCTTCTAAATGAGTGAAAAGGCGATTGCGGTATTTATTTTTCAAGAAGTTTATTTTGGAAAATGAAGCTTCACGGAGATATGTTGAAGGAAATATTAACAAAATAAATTGTTTTTTATTTTTATAGTTATTAGACACATTTTTCCAAAATTCAATGTGTTCCTGCTTTTCACGATCTTCAATGAAATGAACTTTGAGTTCTGTGTCGTACTTTAGTTCAATGAGTTCGTTCATCAACTGAGTTTTAGAAAATCCAAACTGACTAAATGAAATCATATCATATCTTCAAAATGCCAAGGGTTTTCTACAAGAATAAAACGGTTCTTAATGTTTCTCACATCATTAAATCTTTTTTGAATTTCTGACAAATATTCCTTCAAGTAGGAAACGATATCTTGATAAAGTTTATACCTACTATACTCGTGTTCGCGTACTTCTATTTAGTTAATTTCATGTGATATTATCTACTAAAATTGTTTGCTTTGTCTCGCGGCCGCACACATATCGTCCGCGGGCCGCAGTTTGACGACCACTGGCGTAGATGGATATGGGCGCAGGCCGTCCTGGTCCTGCTGTTGATCATATCATCTCGAAAGATAAGCCAATCTCGGAGATTTATGTAGAATATCTCTTAGTTCGAATTCCTATTGGGAAATTCATTTAGAAAATAGCCACGTTCCAAATTCAAATCCCAAACTAATTGTTCTAAACCTACTGCGAATTTCTGGAGATATTTCATAAATGTTTTTCTCTATCCAGCTGAGAAATTTGCTCGAAGTTGTCTGCAACTTAAAATGGAGCTGGAGACTGAATCAAATAAATAACCAGGGTAAAGTTCACTTTTACAATACATCAATAATTGTCACTTGGGCTCGATTCTCGAGAGGATGAAGAAAGACCCTTTTGACATTAAATCAATAATATCTAATAAAATATTGATACGAGCTTATAGAATATTTAGTAAATTTAAATTTGATATTGAGACTTAAGTGGGGTTTCTAAACCAGGATCGCCAAACTTTTTTTTATCGTCGATCCTTTCAAGTATTCTTTGACTTTTTATCGACACTTCTACTTTACTATTATTTAAATAAAGTAAAGAAAATTTTCGAAAAATTTTAGAAACTTTAAAATCTAAATTATAAAATACTAGGTAGGTTTCACAAAAATAAAAGATCAGATGCATGTTTAGCACGTTATGGGGTATAAGCCGATCTTCATGAGTTCACAGAGGAAACTGAATACAAAAATACAAAAATGCTTTACAAGTAAATTACTTAATTTGAACAATAAGAGACAAATAAGATTTTTGTATATCTATATTTTAAGATTAAGAAAGGGTGTTGGGGACTTAGGAAAATACCTGAAATTTATAAATAGAAATGAATGAATGGTATGTGTAGGTGCTATTGTTTGGATATATACATTATTAGTTGTTTCTTAATGTCAAGTTGGTTATTTAGAATATTTTTATTATTTGTAATGGGTATTTTAATTTCTGATGATTCTAGTAAATCTAAACGTTGTCCTTTTAATTCAAGATGTAATGGTGTGGGGTTGTTTGGGGAGGCGGAATGATTGGTTTCATGAATGTGATCTGCAAAGGCCGAAGTGGATACAAAATTGGATGAATCAGATTTATTTAAACGTTTAAGAGCGTTCTCATGTTCCTTGTAACGCGTTCTAAAGGAGCGGCCTGTTTGACCTATATAGAATGCGTCACAATTCCCACAGGTGAGCTCATAAACGCCAGATCTACTCATTTTGTCAATTTTGTCTAATTTGTTGTTAACTAATTTGGAGTTTAAAGTGTTTTTGTTATAAAGAGCGGGGGTAATACCATTTTTTCGAAGAATCGGACTATGTGGCTAGTGATGCGATCTGAAATGAAGGATATTTTATTTTTGTGAAACCTACTTAGTATTTTATATTTTAAAAAGTTTCTAAAATTTTTCAAAATTTTCTTTACTTTATTTAAAATGTTTCATCAAGAACCCACACCATTCTCCCTTAACAAAATCTTTATTATTATGTTGGCTTTACGTCAAAGGGATACGCTTTTGTTTTTGACTTCCTTCTCAATATTGTATATAGTATTTGATAGGAGGGATAAATCAAATATAAAATTTCACTCTTATCTTACATTTTTATATCGACACCCAATTGATACCTGAGCCCAAATCGATACCTAACAATGTTATATCGACCCCTCAGTTTGCTTTTGATCACAAATAGGTATTACCATATATTAATGTTTAATTAGATTTGCGACAAAGAAACAGGTAGGTAATGTATTTCTAAAGATAACAATCAATCTCTCATCTTTTGCTTTAATTCGGTCATTGCAGAAAATAGAAATTCCCTCAGTTAAGAAGTAGAGAAAGGAAGTATTGTTTTGAAAGCTCTCTTTGAAATAAGTGGATAATTTGCTTCTGTGCCTGTCGACGACAATTTATATGTGATTGACCTCACACCTGTTGAGAAACAGTGCAAACTTTTTAATACTAGTTACGTTCACTACGAATTTTGACAAAGTGGCAATTTTTTTGGTTTAGGCTAGAACGTTGAAACTTAAAAGAAGGTGCAGATGATTAATAGAAAATTGGTTGCCAAATTTCAGCTTAATAGCTTAATATTTTCTACATTTTTGAGCCCGTTAGTTAGAACGAATAAAAACAAATAAAATAAATTAAAAGAAAATCAACTAGTATGGGCACCACACGACTTTGACATTAGTTTCTCCCTTATTTGAAATCATCATACCAATTTTCTTCATTCAAATTACTTCAATTTGTGTTTCCCCAAAGCCGTTTTGAGAAAACCAGAAAAAAGACGAAATTGGAAAATACCGAAAATCTTTAAGTAAACATATACTTCCTGTTGTTCGATTTTAGCCAAAATCTTCAGATAATTCTTCTAGCCTCTAGGTAGCTTAAGTTTCAAATCCCAAAGCTCTGCGACTTATCGTAGACGAGATATGAACGATTAAAATATTTATTTTGCGACACTCCTAATTTACACCCTCTACCTTTATTTCAATCGGATTAAAATTTATACACGACTAATAACCTATGACACTTGATTAGTACACCAATTTTAGAAAAAAAATCGTTATAGCGGTTTTTGAGAAAATAACAAAAAACGAAAAATCTTTCATGTAAATGCCAACTATTGGTGTTCCGATTTCAACCAAGAGCTTGCTGTACTCCTTCTAGCCTTCCTATATCGAGCTTAAGTTTCGAATTTTTTAGCTTTGAGACTTATAGTTGCGAAACGCAAGGGAGGGATACATATATACGTACCCACGGACCAATGGATTTTTGGCCCCTTTTTGGTCTCTGGAGACCACAATATCTGGTTTTATGCTCTAAATCCGGTTTCATACTATTAAAGGCGTTGATTTCTTCCACCTAAAAGTCACAAAGTGAAATTTACTTTTTTTCACCTTGGAAATAAAAGCTCTCAAAGTGTCAGGACCCTGCCACTACTTCACATTATATCCTATACCATTACATGATTGAAATAGCTAGAATATAGCGGGTAGAGTGTTTTTATCTTGAGACAGTCTCATAATTCAAAAACAGTGCATTATATGAAAAAAAGTTTCAAATAAAACCTAGAACAAGCTTTCAAGGGTATTTCGAGGTCAAGTTATGTTTTTTAAATAGAAACCTATATTTTGCTTTACATATTCTTAATCTAAAAAAAAAAACCTGAACAACTTTTTGGTTTTTTATGACCTTCTAAACCAGCGATGTCCAACCCAAATTACTATTCGGGCCAAAATTTAGGAATATACAAGGTGCTGGGCCGCCATTCACATGAACAAAAAAAGTTGTCGCGATCGAATTGTCCAAGCGGGGGGGGGGGGGGCGGGCAGAGACGCCACACACACACATATATATAGAACTTTATTTTCATTTTTTTTTTAAATTTTTTGACAGCCACGGGCCTCTATGGGGGGGGGGGGGGGCGATTTCCTTTTTTTGTTATCGGGCCGCACAAAAATCGCAATCGGGCCGCCGGTTGGGCATGGCTGTTCTAAACCATGATTATGTGGATCGCTACTCAAAAAGTATTTTTACAATTATTTTCATTGATTATTATAAATTGTTTTGTAATTTATAAAATCAATATTTTATTAAAACAAAATATTATTCTAAACTTTAAAATATTGCAAATAATGTGTATTAGAAGACTTAATAATACATTATTTATTACATTTAAAAAATACCGAAAATTTTTATATAAAACTACTTCAAAATTATAATACAAATCAATTACACCACGAGATCCAGTTTTTGCTTTTGAAATAAAATAAACTGCAACAGATCGTTGCTAAACTTTATCCAAATTCATTTGAAATATTAATATGTTTATTCCTTTATTATTAATCAGATATCGCTTGCAATTTGCAGTTCATGTTGACTTTAAAATAATGATCAATTCTCATTTAACAGTCGAGGAATAACTATTCTATATTGAATTTTTGACGTTTCGGTTATTATTGGTGACCATTGGTGAAGACATGGAAGAATCGACTTAAAACCAAAAATAGAGATTGAGTTGTTTGCCATAAAAGAATTTAGTCTTTTTGATTTTAAGTCGATTCTTCCACGTTTTCAGTAGAGGTTGCCATTAATAGTCAAAACATCAAAAATGGAATGCAATAAGGTTATTCCTCTAGTATTAGATAAGAATTGATCGTTATTTTTGATTTTAAGCCGATTCCTCTATGTCTTCAGCAATGGTTACCAATAAAAACCGAAATGTCAAAAATCCAATATAGAATGGTTATTCCTCAAGTATTAGATGAGAATCAATCGCTATTTTTGGTTTTAAGTCGATTCTTCCATGTCTTCACCAATGGTCACCAATAATAACCGAAACGTCAAGAATTCAATATAGAATAGTTATTCCTCAAGTACTAGATGAGAATCAATCGCTATTTTTGGTTTAAAGTCGATTCCTCTATGTCTTCAGCAATGGTCACCAATAAAAACCGAAACGTCAAAAATCCAATATAGAATGGTTATTCTTCAAGTATTAGATGAGAATCAATCGCTATTTTTGGTTTAAAATCGATTCCTCTATGTCTTCAGCAAAGGTAACGGATATTATATATTAAAACGTTCAAATGAATAAATTTTAAAGAATTTAAAAAATTAAAAAAGTACTATCTTACTCTAGAGTAAAGTACTTTAAAATATAATTTTACTAAAAACTTTATTTAAGCTTTTTTTGGTTCCAAGGTACTTAATTCGGATATTAAATTTCATCAAAATTGGTTAAGTCATTTTCAAGATATTTAGAAAAAACTAAAAAAGTACTGAAATAAAGTACTAATGTTTGTGGGCCGATATGTACCAAAAAGTAATCAGCGCTTTATTTTGTTAAAAGAATGTTAGGTTTTCAATTTCATTTCAATCGGTGCAACGGTGTGGAAAAAATCGTGGGCCAAAAAAACGATAACATATTTACATCCATCCATCCATACATCCGCACGCACTAAATGAAAAAATCGTCCTTTTTGGCCTCTCGACGAGACCCCATGTAATTTTTGCCAAAACCGTCACGTGTTAAAATTCAACCTAAATGAATACTACAATTTGTGACTAAGGTTGAGGCCATGGGTTCCGTAGTCTTTACCTGAGGACCCTTTGAAGTCGCGCTTGCCGCGAGACCGATTACAATACTTTACCCATGCTAAGCTATGGATAAAGAAAAAAAAAATTAGTTGAAGATTTAAAAAAAATCAATTTTTTTTAACAACACTACTTCTTACCAAGTTCTAAACCTCTTAAGGAGGTTCTTTCGAGACAATCCCCACAAAAAGTTTTAGCCTCGTAACCACTCTATAAATACGAACGGAACTAAAATTTTAGAGTATTTTTTTTAACGTAACTGTCCACTCACACTACGAAATCTCTATATAGATACACACACACACTTGCCCGTCGTTTCCAAGCCATTGTGCTTATATCCCCTCCACTAAAAATAATCGCCCAAATATGTATGTTTTTTTGTTTTTTATCAAAACTACATTGTAAATAATTTCAATTTTTTGTTAAGTTACTCCGAATATATTATTGTAACAAATATTAGTTTTTCATCAAGATGGTGAAAGTCCTTCTAAGAAAAAAAATTAAAATAATGCTCATATCCCCATCCTTTCCCTATCTACTCTATGTAAAAATTGTCATTTTTAATTGCAATTATTTCATGTTTGGTGTGGTAAATCGTCTTCAAATTTTAACAGTATGTGTATTATGCTATTAATGACTTATATTCCAAGTTTCAAAGACTTCTTGAATTTTTGCATTTGTGAAAGAACTACCTTAAGTGATGAACGGTGTTACAGAAGTTGCCCACACCTGCCTGGCCTATTCTTTACCATACTCTAATAAGCTTTTTCTTATTTTCCCCAAGTTGGGCGGCTAGATAGTCCATAATGTAAACAGTTCTCTGAAGTGAAATTACAAAGATTTTGCAATTAGGACGAACTTTCTACGATTTCTATTCATGATCGTGGTTATTAGAATCAGAACACACATCCAGATTCGTAGATAGACAAACATACCTTCAAAAATGATTCATCACTACGTTTCATACATCATACATTTCTAATTCTTCTTGTATGCCTAATTTTTTTTTTCAGGTGATGCTTCCTGTTACTTTTCCCTCGATCTCCAGGGTGATTATTTAATGCAATCGAGTCCCATAAATTCAGGATCACCTGTACAATATTCTCAAGTAATTATTACTGCCGAAGCGATATCGATCTGGGGGCTGTGTCACCGACGAATAGGATCTAATGTCGTCCTTAAAGACAGGTAAACGCCATATCTAGACATTATTTCAAGAAATGCATCGATCAAATCGGAAATTTAAGAAAATGTATTAACCTTAGATTTTTCCCTACTCCTCAAAGGTGTGTTTTTTGTCTTGGCCTATCTTGTCCGAATACTGTAAACCTCAATTCTTCAATTTTAAGGTGTACAGTCACGTTCTTCGTTCCAATTTATGTACATTTTCTTTTTTTTCAGAAATACAAACATTTTCATCTCTTATAGATGTTTAACTTCTGAGCTTATTCCTTATTGTAATTTTTTCATTCAGATTATTAAAAAACTCGAAAATCATACTAAATCATATTTTAAAATAATAAAATAAAACTTTAAATTTTCTACTTAAATATTATTCATTTCATCCCCAAATGATATAAGAAACTTTATACTAAGACAAAAGTACTGATATTTTTGTTACTCGGTACGCTCCACAGTCCTAATTTAGGAATTATTAATTATTATATTTTAGTATTATTATTATTTTCGTGTTAAGAAATGTTTTTGAATTATTTGCTTTCTGGTTTCATTTCGATAATCACTGTATCTTAAGAACAAAAAGTTCGAGAAAGTTCTCTAGTGTCAAAATGTTTGTATTTCCAAAATGAAGAATTGTTTATTAGATTTCGGACTTGCTATCTTCAAAATTTTCAGTGCAAAAAAGCAGAAAATCCAAAAAAATCTTATTATCTTAAAGGAAAGCTATAGAACAGTTGTACTTATTTAACGTAATTTAATTGTAATTTATGAAATCAATATTTGATGGTTTTTATTCATTAATAAACGATATCACTGCCATGTTTAAACTTTTTACCTCAAATCATTCATTAATAAAAAATTGCCAAATCACTAAAATTTAAGCCGTACAGCGAGCGATTTTGAAAAAGTCTTCACTTTTGAATTATATTACCATTTAATTTTTTCCTAAATAAAAAAAAAAAGTAAAAATTGTTCTCAAATAATTGTTGCATTGTTCTTTTTTATGTAATTAAAGTTTGAAATTGTTTTCAAACAAGTTTTTCAATCCTAGAATAATCTCAAAGGCTCTACCCCTTTAAAGATAGATGACAGAACCGCCAGCTCAATCAGAATTTCGCTTATCCTTAAATTTATGATAACCATGTCTTTCTATGTTGTTTTCTAGTTTGGGAGCTCTCCATAGTTCCGGCACCCCCGAGTGTTTTCGGTGCTTCACGTTACAACCTCGATCCCGAAATGTTATTGAACTATTGGCAGAGTCCCTTGACAAATGCTACATGACAGAAGAGGTTGCTCAATCCAACTGCCCGGATGAAAGATCGAAAAACCGATCTTTCAGTCGAATTATTCTTTACAGTAAGAGTTCATCAAATGACCCTTCCTAGAAAATTATTTATTGTTTACTTAAATCCGAGGGGTGAACTGTGATCGGAATTAGGTGTACACCTCTTTGGAATTATTTTGGAATTCATTAAATAATGCCCCTTCATCTATTGTCTTCGATTTGGAAATTAAAGTGGAATTGGAAGTAGGTGTACACGATATTAGGTCGTGGTTCACCCCTCGCTTAATACCTTTTTTGGCTAAATGGACATCTAAGTTCCCGTAGCCAATTATTAAAAAAAAATACTTTTTTAGCTTCAAATTGCGGATACTCAATTTCAAAATAGGATTAATTAATTTCGTATTTGAAATACTCCTTGTTGATTATCATTGTGATTATTATCCCATTTATAAATGGATTATTTCTAATTTGAAATTGATCAGTCCGATTTTGAAATTGTTAAATTCTAATTTGAAGTTGAAAAGATTTAGTAATCAAATCTGATAAGATATAGGTATGGTGAAGAGTCTAAATAAAGGAAATTAAATAAATAATTAATTATTTCTATGTCAACTCTAAACGCCGAATGTAGGTATAGGCGGGTGGTTGCGTCAAACCATTCATAGAACGGTATGCAGGATGATAATGATAACTACTTAAATGTTAAAAAATAATAATAAAAAAATCATCAAACTAACTCTAAATTCAAAAAATCTAATGTAAAATAAATTATAGAACTTAATTTAAAATCAATTTCATTTAAATTATGTTAATATAAAACAACACTATTTTTTAAAATAGTCTGATTTTTGGATTTTTATTTAAGAATATAAAAACATTAGATTCATGGTCGTCGGCAAGAGCATCTGCCCCTCCAGGATCGAATAAAAATTTCCATAAATTATAATAATAACAGTGATTGAGTTCAATTGAAAAGTTTTTGTTTTGCCGAGAGTAGCAGAGTTATTGATTCACAAAGAGAAACAAAGAGGTTGTCTCTGTGATGCAAATAAACATACACATATATATATCAAGATGATATATCTGTATATATATTATTTATTTGTTTGAGACTATAGTTTCGAAGACTTGGTCTTCATCATCAGTCTTTCTTCAATTATAAATGTTTTTCATGGAGTCAATATCATATGGATATTGAAAACTTGGTGTTCTTTCGTCACTGCTTCTTAGTTCCTAGCCCTCCAGCAGTGTCGAAAGAACACCAAGTTTTCAATATCCATATGATATTGACTCCATGAAAAACATTTATAATTGAAGAAAGACTGATGATGAAGACCAAGTCTTCGAAATTATAGCCTCAAACAAATAAATAATATATATATACAGATATATCATCTTGATATATATGTGTGTATGTTTATTTGCATCAAGCAGGGGACAACCTCTTTGTTTCTCATTGAGTTCAATGATGGCGATTTATAATTTTTTACCTTATTTATCTATAGCTGATTCATTTGAAAAATAATTAAGTGGGTCCTCTTGCTAGCCAAGGGGCCTAAACTGCTACGGTGATCGTTCCCTGTTAAGCTCCCCATAACATATCGTTTTTAAACAAATAAGAAATGAAGGAAGTAAGAAATTAATATTTTCCGGATAATTTTCTGCTTTATATTTCATAATATTAGAATATCCTATATATTTAAATAGTGTTAATGTTTTGCAGTTAAAACACATATAGCTATTAAACAATGAGAAATGTAAACAAATGAATAGTAAATATATTTACTATTCATTTGTTAATAATGTTTTACTTAAATATCCTACGCCGCTTTCCTTAGAAATGAGAAATGTAAAGGTTAGCGAGAGAAAGCTGATTACGTTAGTTCAACGGGCACCAGTATTGTTCTAGATATATTAGATAAATTTGAATATTGTTGTGTATTCTGTACATATATTATAGAAATTATTAATATAAAAGACGCCATTTCATATCATTAATACTTTATGAATTATAGGAATTCGAATGAGGGCTCGATAGACTTTCAGATAAATTACTTCGTTTTAAAAAGTAAAAATAAAAAAACAAATAAAAACAGAAGACAAATTAAAAAAAAATATTTCTTGGAGACTTAATATTTTTATTTTATTGTCTTTTTCAACTTATGTAAACAGGCAATAGATCTGCCGAAAGTCTTCTTTCTATGGCCAATAGTTTCGACTCACAAGAGAGCAGCAGCACAGTACAAGAAGGAAAATATTTTTAAAATTGGATTAAATTCTTGACGACACGTTCATTATCTAACGAGATATTTATTTAGTGACTCTGCCTAAAAATCCAAAATTCGTTTTTGAAAAATTATAGTTTTAGATGAGATTTTTAAGACGGTTGTCTTACAGCTCAGATCTTAGACGGCCTGAGTAAGATTTCGATTTTCTCTTCTTCTCTGAAGAATTTCAAATAAAATAATCAAAATGATTACTAATAATATCTTAACGCTTTTAAATCTTTTTTAAATAAAGTTGTATTAGGGCTTTTAATTATTTATTTAATTTATTAATAATATGCAAATAGCTATGCTGTGCCCGCTGAGGCCCCGTGGTTTCTAGGCCGAGTGCTGTTTGAATATATCTAATATAATCGTATTATTAATTATTTTATTTATTAATTTATATATTACATTATCGAATTTTTAAATCTAGTAAATTTAAATATGTTAAAAGATATTTCAATACTGTAATGTCAATATGAATGGAGTTGTTGAATCTAAAACAAATGCCTCGCTCATACTGGGAGGCTTGCGACCCAACATCTTGATAAAACAGACCAAAGAAGAAAGAAAGCGGACTTATTTGATCAATTTCATTAATTTGGTGGTTCACAGTACCATTCTAATATAATAAAATATTCTTTCAATAAAGAATTTTATGGTTGGATTGAAATTTAATGAAAACATCTCGTTTCCTCGCTCCGGCAGCAAGTCGGTTAGAAATACCATGAAGTTTTATTTTTTTTCTCATTACGTATTCAATAAAATCTATCGAAATTTTATATCCATGTGCTATTTTGATTTATCTATTTTATCAAATAATTTTTATTAGAATATTTGCATTTTTAAAGATAGTTTATTAGAAGTGCAATTTGAAAAAACACTAATAACTTCATTGAAATTTTTTAAAAATATGAAATTTATAGATATTTTAAAACAATTAATTATTAATAATTATATTCAATTTTGAACGAAATTGATTCAATACTTTTTGAGAAAACAAAAACCCCGAAAACCGTCTACAAAACGATATTTTTTGAAAGCACCAGAAAAGTTTCTTTCTTAAAAAAGTCTGAAAAAGTCCAATAAAACGAAACATTGACTTGTGACATGTAGGAGAATTTTAAAATGTTTATAAAACCCCGTTTTTTAGACCGTTTTCGATGTTTTTTGGAATTATTTTGGAATCCATTAGATAATGCCCCTTCATCTATTGTCTTCTACTTGGAAATGAAAGTGGAAGTAGGTGTACACGATATTAGGTCGCGGTTCACCCCTCGGGACCAAACCATGAAAAATTCTTCTTGCAACTGATCGTTTACCTGCAAATATTCTAAATTTATTTTCTTTATCTGATGTATCAGCCTAGTTCTCTTCTCATTATTGTCAGAATATCTAGTATAGGGCCCAGCAATCTTCGAAACGAATCACTCATATTTCATAAACTTGCAATTTTTACTTTATCATACAGGGTATGGTCAAGTATTGTAATCGTGCATGAAAAAAGTGTTTTTTTTGCTTCTTTTTTCGAAATATTTCAAAAACGGCTGAAACTATTTTGATAAAAAAAATTGAACGAAACCATGGCTTTTCGGTCTACAAAAAAGCTCTAATAAGTGAACATTTTTCGAGATAATAACTGTTTTGTCAAAATGCCTGTTAGTCTGTGTGTTACCAAATTTTGTGGACGAGCTAGCTCAAAAACTAGTGTGAAACCAAATTTCGCACGTAGTTTTGGTCCATTGAGATTAAGAGCTTATTAGATTTTGGTGCATATCGACCCGAAGTTAAGGGATGGGGGTGGGGGGAGTTAAAATTTAAAATTACAATATTTTCAAACTAAAAAACAAGAAAAAAATAATTTTTATAAAAAAAAATAAAACCGACTTCAAAAAGATTAAATGCAACAAAAAAATAATAAGAACACAAAAATAAAATAAAATGCACTAAAAGGTATAAAATAATTATCTAATTTAGTTAAAACTAAACGACGAAATATTAACATGAAATCATTTTTTTGAAGTCGGTGCCAAAAATATACATTTTATGAATCGCACTTGACGGATCTTTCTTAGTAGGTTTGGCGGGTAAGCTCGCTTATATAGTTTATTTAGCACCGACTTCAAAAAGTGATTTCATGTTAATATTTCGTCGTTTAGTTGTAACTAAATTACATAATTATTTTATACCTTTTAGTGCATTTTATTTTATTTTTGAGTTCTTATTATTTTTTTGTTGCATTTAATTTTTTTAAAGTCGGTTTTATTTATTTTTTTATAAAAATTATTATTATTTTCTTTTTTACTGATGTTAAGAATAGCGACTTATGATAATACCTTGCATGCATCTCGTAAGAGAAAGATTCGGGCTAAAAAATCAGAAATTGATAATAAAATTCAATTCATAAATAGATAAATTATCTCACAACGTTAGCGAGTTTTAAATGAACATTTTAAGAATGTTTTTTTTTATACAAGATATTATTTAATATAATTTTGATTATTTGGACATAAGAATTGGAGATTTCTGTTATTTTGTCATTGATCATATCATCAGAACTTGACCAAATTAATATGGGACTACCCCTAAGCTACCCCTTTTCCAATATAAAGAAAGAATCATTGAAATCGGTCTATAAACAAAGAAGTTATGCGTGAACATACATAACAATAAAGGTCCAATATCAATGAAAAAAAAACAGGACCAATCGGGAAGTGCAAAAAAAATCATCGAAATCGGTTCATAATTGGCGAAGAAATCAGGTAACAGACACAAAAAAATTCAGTCCAATTGACAACCTCCTCCTTTTTTGAAGTCCGTTAAAAATGAAATATATTATAAAATGAACCTATAATAACGAAAATATTTTTTTGTCGCCAAAATTAAGGGGGGGGGGCAAAAAATGAAAATCTAAGCCCTTGTATCAAACTCAACCAGAAGTGTATGGTAAAGTCAAATGGATGGCCACATCAGAACATGTCAATTTATTTTACAGAGAGAAGAAAGTCAGCATAAATGTTATATTTTTATTTTTTTATTTTAAAAAATGTAATAAGAATCAGTTTTCGATGCTTATGCATTATACTTATTTTGGAGACTAAAGATGAAACATACTCTATTATATTAATTCATTTGTATAAAAATGAAATTTTTTTAATAATATACTAAAAGCCAAATCGACTAAGGATCTAATTGCCTAGTTAAGCCCCTGCTAAGTACATTTATTTGTGTAAAGAATTAAATATATATAAATATTTTTCTTTATTTTTCAGAAACTAAGGATCTCATCGGAACTGAAATCCGACCGGAATACTGTCCGATCAATGGCCGTTTCACATTCATCTACAATCGTAACGATGATTTAGAGAACAAACTGGAGTGCCGAACTCCCATGTCTGAACTAGACAACTGCCCCTCCGGAGCTGAGCTCAACCTACACTTTAGACAATGCCTCTCTGAACATTTTGGTAAGTAATCATTAACAATACTAATTAAATTAGTTGCTTTTATTTATTTTTAAATTATTAATGAAAAACCTAGGATTTCTATATATGAAAATAAAAATTAAATACATGCAAATTAATCATGAACTCCACCTTCATATAACGGTTTAATCGAGATTATTTACTCATCGGAAGTAAAAATACAAACTATTAAAGCACAATCTGGTCCAATAAGATTTTAAGAACAGAATCTAAGATGCGAATACATAAAAGTATGATAAGGCCAATACTGTCGTACGCAGCCGAAACAAAGCCAGATACAGCCAACACTAGGCAGATGTTGGAAACGGCTGAGATGAAGACCCTTAGAAGAATCCTTGACCTATCGTTGTTTGATAAAGAAGTGAAGACATAAGGGAAAAATGTGAAATCCAAAAGAATGATGATTGGATCATATAGATATAGAAGAGAGAATAGGTACGCACACGTGAAAAGAATGAGCGAAGACCGAATTCTCAAGAAAATTTTAATTAAAAAGCCAGCAGGGAAAAGAAGCAGAAGTCGACCTAAAAAACGCTGGCAGGACAAGTTAGAATAAACAGAGCACAGGTCTATTAATAAGAAGAAGAAGACTTAGAAATTTCTATCTTTTATTTGGTTTGAGTGCTACAATACTTTTCAAGTGCTAGAAAATATCAGCATATATTCTAAGAGTTTCATAATTTGTATGAAGAATTAAGGCCAACATATTTTGAAGAATATCTGAGAATAATAGTAGAAACCTTTGATAAGAAGAAGAGGAGTTTCCACAAGGACACCTTAATAATTGTATCAACTTTCATACTAACAAGAGCTAAGAAAATTAATGCTCTGATTATCGTCAATTGTCGTTGCTCGATTATAAAAGTACTCCAATATAACTAACCCTTTCTGTTTAAAAGTATATTTAGATTTTCACCTCTTGACTAGTATCGCCGGTCTAAAATTTTATCAAGACTCCAATAGAAACGCATCCTTAGTCTTCTCCTTTACATCTATCATTTGTCTTAAATTTGTCATGTTTCTCCATGGATTGAGTCAGTCATTTTGGCCCATTCTATTTTTGTGTCGAACAAATATCTCTCTAACTCCACACTTTCTAGTCAAGATTATATATACTGCGAACTCTAATTTATTCAGGCTTGTTATTTTAGGAGGAATTTTGTTCAAAAATTAATTCATATCCTTAAGAATTGATAAATACCAAAAAATATATATTTTTCTTTATTACTTTCACTATAATAGTAGTATATTAAGTGAAGTTAGCATCACCAGAAATATACTCATCAATCAACTAAGCTTTCACATTTTTTAGGGTTCCATTTAAAAAGTAAAACGGGAAATCATTAGTGTCGCTACAATGTCTGCCTGTTTGTCTCTCCTTTTGTCAGAGCATTGTAGCTCGAAAACTAAATAAGATCAAAACTTGAAATGTATTATATAATACATTTCAAGTATATTATGTTATATGAATTAATTTTTGAGCAAATCAAAAATCATATTAAATTTTCATCGAATGATTAATTTGGGAAGGTCCAAATTTAATGTGGGAAAAATATATATTTTTTTTATCATTGAGTATGAGATATGCTTGTAGAGATTTTTTTAAGTAGTATTAGGCTAAATTTTTAAAAATGACGGTGTGTGAGATCTCCAAAGTCCCTGTTTTCAGGTGATTTTTGTTCCAGTCGGCATTTAAAAATAAAAATTATGAAAAAATTTCACAAATTCACTCATTCCAATCTTATCATTGAGAAATAAAAACGAATATATCTAAGTATTTTGGGATTTATAAGGTACGGAACCCTTGGGAATTGTTTCGACTCGCACTATCCCGGCTTATTAATACTATATTTATTTATTACTATAAACAGACATAGCTCATAGTACATCAATTATATTACAACATTACACAATTCAAAATAAAAAAAGACGCTTTATAATCATGTCAATGGAATCCTGAGAAGACCAGACCTTGCGATGCGTGAGGAGAAATGAAGGATTTCAACATGTGGAAACTGATGTGGGGATCTAATTATATAGCCTGAACAGTCGAGACCAGAATAGAAGTGATAATTATTTCTAAGGTGCTTAATTACGAAGACAGTAGGTTGTCTATGGTAATGAATAGGACACTGGCTCTTATCTTAAGGGTCGCAAACCGAAATTGGGTCGATTGTTGTCTTTAATGGCTCGCAAAAAATTATAACAACATACTAAGTCATAACAACCATAAGCCTTGGGTCACAAAACATAATTGTTTATTTCTATTTGGGTTGTGGGCAAAAAAAGCTTAAGAATCACTGAAATCAAAGTACGAAAATTGAGCTAGAATAAAGGCATATAACAATCAAAATTATTCATTTAATACACAAACATGAAATCGAAATTCTATAGTCGACAATAAAATTAAATGTAAAATGGCAGAAAAAGTGAAAACTTTTTCCAAGAATCGGTACACTCTTTTATATATGGTATATGGGGCATTCCATGCCAAATCGACCGCTTTTGACCCTGGCCCCCCCCTTTTTTTTTATCTTTTTCTACCCTAACGAAAACATTTTTCAGAATTTTTTCAAATTTTTCTACTCAACCGAAAAAAAGTTATTAATTTTTTCAAAAAATGGTGTTTTTCTTTCAAACGCTCATAACTATTTCTAAAATTGACTAATCGGAACGTTTTTTTTTCGTTTTTATTATTATTTATTTAGTCATTTATCTCTATTTTTTATTTTATTTACTATATTATTTTAAACGTGCTTTTCAGAAAAAATACAAAAAAATATTCAACTTCATATTCAATAACATTTTTCAGTTTTTCTGAAAAAAATCATTGATTTTTTGAAGTTGGACATTTTTTTCCAAAAAAACTTTGATTTATTCTGCGTAGAATGCCACCAACTCCATGTTGGTCAGACTTTTCTTTCTATTTATTTTATTTAATTGAAAAATATTTTTCCGAACTTTCTGCGACTATCCCAGTGGTTCCCAACTGGGGCGATCGCCCCCCCCCAATGGGCGATTTGAGTTATCGGGGGGGGGGGGGGGCGATAAATAAGTGGAGGCGGTTGGGGCGATGAGTATTCAAAGGGGGGGGGGGAATTAAAATACACTCACGTGCAAAGAAATGGAATCATTTCCTTTGCTGCGAGTTGTTAAATGAAATTTTAATTCTCAAATATAAATAATGTTATATTAATACTTTTTAGAAAAAATATTTAATTTTCTATAAAATTACAAAGAAACATACTGTTGTGAACATGTACTTCTGTTTTTTAAATGTACGTCAATGATCTTAGTTAATTATTTCACTTCTTTGTTCTTAAAAAAAATCTGTAAAAAATATACATTTTAATTTTTTACTTTATCATACAGGAGTATGCTCAAGTATTGTAATCGTGCATGAAAAAGTGTTTTTTTTTTGCTTCTTTTTTTCGAAATATCTCAAAAACGGCTGAAACTATTTTGATTTAAAAAATTGAGCTCAGCCGTGGCATTTCGGTCTACAAAAAAGCCCTAATAAGTGAACATTGAAAAAATTATATTTTTCGAGATAATAATTGTTTTGTCAAAATGTCTGTTAGTTAGTCTTGATTTTATTGTCTGTTAGTCTGTGCGTTACCAAATTTTTGTGGTCGAGCTAGCTCAAAAACTAGTAGGAATATCAAAACAAAATTTCACACGTAGCTTTGATGCATTGAGATTAAGAGCTAATTAGATTTTGGTGCATATCGACCCAAAATTAAGGAGGGTAGAGGGGGAGGGGGTAAAAATTAAAAATCTAGACCATTTGAGCAAACTCAACCAAATTTTATATACATAATCCATGGGCCCTCAGAAGTCTAAAAATGCAAAAATTAACCCCCCCCCCTGCATGATTATAAATAATTTTATTAAATGTTGAATATAAGTGAGGGGCCAGGTTGTAAAGTCAAGTAGATGGCCACATCCGAACGTGTCAGTTTATTTTCTATTTTATTTAAGAGTATCCGGATAAAACTGCTTTGGTTGTTTTTATATACGGCAATAAAATTGTTTAAAATAATACAATTGCTTTATTATTTACACTTTATTTCAAATTAAAATTAGGCATACAATGAAAATGAAAAGGGGGCGATAGGTGTTAGTCAACCTCCAGAAAGGGGCGATGGGCCACAAAAGGTTGGGAACCACTGGACTATCCGTTCATGAGTTGCCTTGGGTATCAGAATCCAGACATACAGACAGACATAAAACAGATCATGGTTGAAAATGATTTTCTTCACGTTTGACACGTTTTTAAGTTCAATTTTTTTTTATACGTGAATTCAATACAAGTCGGTTCGGGAGGCGAACAAAGCGAGTAATCACAAAAATATGAAATAAATATATTTTAAAATGTTATTTAGCGTAAACTTTATTCCAATATTTTTATTAATATATAGCTACATTATTTTTATTTTTTTTTAAATCTGATTTATTTTTCAAAGAAAGAAAAATATCCCCCTCATCCGAAAAAAATGTCTGGCTACATCCTTATTCACCTTATTGGTTTCTCTCTTACTTTGTTTTCAATACATTTGTCTAAACATGCATATTATATTATTTTTACAGACATGACATTTCAATGTTTGGGTCACTGGTCAACCACCGGAAATCAAGCTTATTTGGCACTTTTAGATATAAAAGCACCGGTAGAAAAACAGCCTAAATATCGGTGTGCGGTATGTTTAATAATTATCCTAATCATTAGAATCTTTATCATTAAAAACATATATTAGATTTTAATTTATTTTAGATGTTCCGTGAAAATCCTGTTACTGGTAGCATACAAATAGCTTTTTCAAGAGACTCCACCTGTACTACCGATTTGAGTTCTGCCATATCTGGCTATGAAACGGTTATCCTTACGCCTATTCCATCTAACGGTTGGCCTGATGCTGCGTATGCTGCCAAATGTCGGTAAGTTCAATTAAAAATCTATTTGAATAGATATAGAGTAAGTTGAATTATGGTTTCTCTTCATCCTATATAGCTTTGATTAATTATTCTTAAACACATTTTCATTTTCGACTAAAATCCTAGTAGAAGTAAAGATACGAAAGTTTATTCGTATAGAAATAAATTACTAATGCAATTAAATTTTATCTATCTTGTTTTCTTTTACTACATTTTTGTTATACTCGGAAGTATTTTGCTACACCCTCTCCACCTGATCTAATCTTAATCTAATATCCCTAATCAATGTTATAAATATTTTTTTATTCCCACTCTACACTAATCAACCATCCCTAATAAATATTATTTAAGTTATATAAAGGAGATTATAATTAGGCGGAGCATCAAGAATTAGAAAATTAGATCAACTTTGCGCCGCGACACTCCTACTTTAAACCCCCTTCCTTTATTTCAATCGGATTAAAAATTTGACACAACTAATAAATAACTCATGACACTTGATAAATACACTAATTCTTAAAAAAAATTGTTAGAGCCGATTTTGAGAAAATCAATATAAACGAAAAATCATTCATGTAAATGTCCACTTCCGGTTTTCCGATTTCAATTGACTGATTTAATGTGCCACGCAGAGGGGGGCAGCCCTTTACAAAGAAAATAACAGATTTTTTTTACAAATAATTTAACAAACACCTCATCAGCCGTCCAAAAAAAGCTTGCTATACTCCTTCTAGCCTATATCGAGCTTAAGTTTTGGATTTCGTAGCTCTGAGACTTATGGTTGCGAAACGCAGGGGGGCGGGGTACATACGTACATATATACATACGTACGCACTGACCAATGAATTTTTGGCCTCTGAGGACCACAATATCCGGTTTTATGTCCCAAATCCGGTTTCCAACTATTAAGGGCAACCTTTCCTTCAATCTAGAAGTTACAAAATACAATTAACTTTTTTAGAGAAAATAGAAAAAAAACGAAATAAAGGAAGGGGGTGTGAATTAGTAGTGTCGCGATGATTTCAAATAAATGAAAATGTGAAACTCGTGTGGTGAACACACCAATTGATTCGTTTATCCAACGGTTTGAGCGGCTGTAAAGTCCTTCAATCTCATCTTTGTAATTTAGCATCAGTTGGATCATGTCAAAAATATTATCCTAAATGAAAGTTTTCGAACAAAAATTAAATCTACTTTTCAAGCATTTACAAAAGAGCCAAATCATTATTAACAGACGTTTATGAAGAAATTCGTATCGTATCCCTTCGAAGATATCGTAGTAACTTCAAAACTGATAATTCATAACTCTTTCACTTTTGGACGATTTGGTACGCCAACTAAAAATAGATTTTTACAGCACAAGAGCGTTCTCTCCAACTTACGTTACTTGATACCGAAGGTTTGCTGTGACCAATAAAAATTGTACATATACAAAAATAAAGTTAGACCTATTGCAAACTGAGTCGGATATTTGGATAACTTATAGGGGGCAAAAGAATAATTCATATCGACCCAGGGCCGTATTTAGGATCTATGGGCCCCTAGGCTGGACCTGTGGATAGGGCCCTACGGGGGAATTTTTTTTTTAATTAACATACTAAAACCTCATATTCAGCAATTATCCAATTAAAAACTTAAAAATAAACGTTTAAAGATTACGATAACGTAACTTTTATACTATTTATTTACTAAAACAGAAAACCTGATTTTAAAAATTGACGTAGAATCATTTTTCAACTGGTCAGTGCTCAGTGGTACACTTTGTGGTGCGGGCCCATAGTCTAGGTAGCCTATGATTAAATCCGGCCCTGGATCGATCATCAAGCACCAATGAAGAGCAAAAATAAATAAAATGAAAAAATTTTCAAAAAAAAATCCAAGAAAGCTATTAATCATAGAAGAGTCCAATATTTAAAAGGAGATGTGATTAATTCCTAATGGGTCCAAAATGAAGATGAGGAGGGGGCAGGGTTCTTTCGCAAATGATTTAAGTTATTTTATTAAATATTAAATATAAGGGAGTAGGCAGGTATAGGGTAAAGTTATGTGGATGGCCACATCAGTTTATTTTTAACTAATAAATTTACTAAAATTTTATCTTTTGTACTTTGAATTTGGGAAAGAGAGAAATTTTTTTAAACTTTCTATTTTGGACGACATAGAGAAAAAATTTATTAACTATAGCCATCCTCCATACTTTTTAAGATACTTTCTGCTATTTTTATTTTGCGTAATTCTCTTTATTACTTTAATCTGGGCCCCGTTTCAAATGGACACGAGACAATTTCACCTCTGCCGCATCCTCTTTAGTCCACTACCACTTTTAATAATTATAAATAATGCTTGAGAAATGGTAGAATATTGATAACTTAGCAATTGCATTTACCTCTTTATTACAGATACGAATTTTTCTAAAAATGGTTTAATTTAATGGTCATTTCCAAGCCCTCTCACTTATTTCGCATGAGGCTCTGGCTCATTATTTCACCTTAGATAAGGTTCTCTTAAAAATCCGGAAACTGCGTTTCGATATCTAAAATGGCCGTAATAATTTGGTCTATACTTGTACTTGGCAACAACTTAAAACAATTATTATACTTATGTGAAATAATCAAAGAGGACTCCAGCATTTTGAATACAAATACAGTAGAATCTCGTTTATCAGGACTAACTGGGACCAAAGGCAAACCGGATAATCGAAAATCCTGATAATTCGGATATATGGGAAATAAAAACAAAACAAATTCTCAAATTTGAATTTATTACGATAAAAAATACATGTTTATATCAGAATTACATAGAATTGTTTAAAATAAGCTGACGTGTTCTGATGTGGCCATCCACTTGACTTTACCATACAACCTGGCCCTTCACTTATATTTAATATTTAATAAAATTATTTATAATCATGTAGGTCAGGGGGGTTAGTTTTTGCATTTTTAGATTCCTAGGGGCCCACTGATTATGTATACAAAATTTGGTTCAGTTTGGTAAATGGCCAAGATTTTCATTTTTTGACCCCCCCCCATTTTGGGCGGTTAGTTTTTGCATTTTTAGACTTCTGGGGTCCCGCTGATTATGTATTTGATTTTGGTTGAGTTTGCTCAAATAGCCTAGATTTTTAATTTTTAACCCCTCCTTCACCCCCCCCCCCACTTAATTTTGGGTCGATGTGCAGCAAAATCTAATCAGCTCTTAATCTCAATGGACCAAAACTACGTGTGAAATTTGGTTTCGATATTCACACTAGTTTTTGAGCTAGCTCGTCCACAAAAATTTGGTACTAGTAATGAAGGTGTTAAAGCTTTTATTTGTGTAATTAATTTGATTAAAGTTTGAATTTTTATTTAAATTACACATGATTAACTATAATTATTTATTGAAAACAAATAATACAATATAATTACTGTTTGTATTATTATTGTTTTCAATAAATAATTATGATTAATCATGTGTGATTTAAATAAAAATTCAAACTTTAAAAATACATACGTTAAATAAAATAAAATAACGTTTCACATCATTTCATTTCAAAGAATTGGTCTACTGTCTTTTGTTTTAAGCACGTATGCCGTTTGAATGAACCATGGTCACGTAATCGCTTCATCACTAGTTCAGCTGACGTGATATCGGGAGGTCAAATATCATAATTAAACCGAATTTTTGGTTAAATTATAATTACAAATTAAATGCAACAAATAAAATAATAAAACTCAAAAATAAAATAAAATGCACTAAAAGGTATAAAATAATTATCTAATTTAGTTACAACTAAACGATGAAATTGTTACATGAAATCACTTTTTGAAGTCGGTGCCAAACATATACATTTTATAAATCGAACTCGACGGATCTTACTTACTACGTATGGCGGGTACACTCGCTTATATTGTTTGTTTAGCACCGACTTCAAAAAGTGATTTCATGTTAATATTTCATAAGTTAGTTGTAACTAAATTAGATAATTATTTTATACCTTTTAGTGCATTTTATTTTATTTTTGAGTTCTTATTATTTTATTTGTTTCATTTAATTTTTTTGAAGTCGGTTTTATTTTTTTTATAAAAATTATTTTTATTTTTCTCTTTTTAGTGATGTTATTAATAATGACTTAATATTTTGTATGCATATTGTAAAAGAAAGCGTAGGTCGAATGAATCAGAAAATAATAAAAAAATTCAATTCATAAATATAGAAATTCTCTCGAAACGTTTGCGGGTTTTAAATGAATGTCTTAAGATTTTTTTTATAAAAGATTTTATTTATTAAAATTTCGATTATTTGCTCATAAGAATTGGAGATTTGCTTTATTTCGTCATTGATCATAACCAAATTAATATGGGACCACCCCTAAGTTATCCCCTTTCCAATAAAAAAAGAATCATCGATCCACGTGGCAAAAAGTTTTCGCTGAACATACATAAAATAAGTAAATAAATAAATAGTTAGGTATCTTGACTATCTTGGAGCTATACTGATCCAAACGCAGAAAGAATCATTAAAATCGGTTCATAAACAAAGAAGTTATTTCTGAACAAACATAACAAAAAAGGTCCAATACCAATGAAAAAAAAACGGGACCAATCGGAAAGTATTCTGAACCCAATGCAAAAAAATCATCAAAATTGGTTCACAATTGGCGAAGATATCAGGTAACATAGACACAAAAAAAAATCAGTCGATTTGAGAACCTTTTCCTTTTTTGAAGTCGGTTAAAAACGTTCCATTTACAAAAGATATTTCGATATCTTAAATGTTTTTCGAGCTATATTCGCTTTTCATTTTTGAAGAACAAGATACTATATATCATTGCTGTTGGCATAACTTATTAATAGAATAGAAAATTCACCGCCGCCTGAGCAGCGATATGGTATACATTCAAATAGAACGCTGTGGTTTGACAGCTGCATCTACAGGCGCTCAAAATTGAAAACACTTTTGGAATAGTAATAACATTTTAAATGATTTTGGTTACACATCTCATGAAAATAATTGGTATCTTGTATTTCGTAACTTATTTTTCGATAATCGGTATCCTAAATCAAAGATAGTGATTACAAAAAAAGACATTTTTTTCATATTTTTAAACTAAATTTAATTGTTTTTAAATTATTGGAAAAAAAATACTTGGTAGGTTTCACATTAAGATATTAAAATAAAACGAATTTATTTTTGGAGAGACTTTAATCTCGATATATATATTTCGGGTGCCTAACCCATCGTCAGGAGCAACAGAAAGTAACTCGTAAATTTAATTGTTATATGGTGTGTAGGTACCTAAATCTAATTTTTTGTTTAAAGTGTTTTATGTAAACAATCGGATGTTGATGAAGGCAGTCCACGGTGGTTGTAAAAAATAAGACTATAATGGTTTTATTATTTTAGTACTTGATTTGAACTACTTTCATTGACTTTTTGTTACCCTGAAGAAGCAGAGAATAAATCTCCGAAACGTCGGTTTAACGAATAAATGTAAAATAATAAAACCATTATAGTCTTATTTTTTACAACCACCGTGGACTGCCTTCAACATCCGATTGCATATTTATACCAGACCGTCTCCTAAAGAAAAACGCTATCAGTTTTATGTAAATATTGTTAAGTTAATTTTTTAAGGATTTTGCTATTGGAAACCTAAGAGGGGTGAACCGCGACCTAAAATTGTGTACTCCTACTTCCACTTCCACTTTCATTTCCAAGTAGAAGACAATAGATGACAATAGATTATCTAATGAATTTCAAAGTAATTCCAAATAATTCCAAAGACTGTGTACACCTAATTCCAATCGCGGTTCACCCCTCGGAAACCTCTATATGCGTGGTTTTGAATCTATGGGTAATTACCCCATTGGGGTTTAATAGTTTTTTGAAGGGGTAATCAGATCATGTATTAATTAATATTGTAGCGCAGAAAAATTTTCTACTTCTCAAAGTATACTTATTTGTTTTTATTATCATTGGTTTAGCTAATTTTCTTATTTAAATAGTAATTACACCATCAAAGTTCTACAAATTGAAACTGAAAGAACATTGAGAACCTTTAGTAGAAAAATAAATGTTAAACAGTCAATAATCCTAATAACTCTTTAGTTATATTTTCTCATATTTTCTTTTTTAACAAGGGGTAAAGACAGTGGCTTGCTTGGTCATAGGGTTGACAAAACTGTCAAGGTTAAAAAATACTCAATCTTTTATAATAAGTAAAAAAATGTATATATGTATATTAGTCACAGTTTTTCCTTTGGATCTAAGGATCAGCAGATCAACACTAACTCATATATAATATTCATTATATTATAAGCCATGATCTTTATTAATTTTCTTTTAAGAAAATCTGATTAGTAATTTTTTACGTAATCAGTATTTTGTACACTCAAACCTGTTTTTGTGCGGTCTTTTTTGTAAAGGTAAATTTATTCTTTTTTAGGTAGATTTCGAAGAAATATATCTCTTGCGCTCACTCTCATGGCGGAAAATTTCATCATAGTTTTTCCGATCATGGCCCCTAGACCCCAAAACCACCCTCCATTCAAAATATATATATATATATATATATATATATATATATATGGGTATGTAGGGGGGTAGGGGGTATGTATCGCAATTTTGTGGGTGCGCTGCAGGCCGCAACGTTCAACCGATTGCAATAAAATTTGGCACACAATTTAGTCTTGATGTAAACAAGAAGTTATTAGTTTTTGGTGACTGCAGCCTCAAGAGGGTGGAAATGGTGTGTGTGTGGGGGGGGGGGGGGGGTTGAAATCTTAAAAAATTCATAACAACGTTAATGAATGATACCAGTTTGGTTTCAAATGGCTAATATTCTACTAATTAATCTCAACAACTTGTGTCTGAAAAGGGTTTGATTGGAGCCCTCTGAATAGGGGTAGAGCCCTTTCGAAATCTATCTCTTCTTACGGCCTGCCGCAGGGATTTTTCTATTTAGATATTCATTTTTAGGATTTTATTTTTAATTTATTTTTAGACATAATCCCTGAAAATGAATAAGGGCAAAAACAAAGCGAAGAGAAAGACAATTTCCTTAGAAACTAAGAGTACGATTTTAAAACGAATAGCACAAGGTGAAAGATCCACAGCTCTAGGTAAAGAATTTGGATTAGGTGAATCCACTATAAGAGATATACAAAAACGTGCAGGTGAAATAAATAAATCAAACAAAAGCGCTAAACGAGCATCCTATTCAAGAAACATTTTGATAGAGAAAACGGAAAAGGCGCTCATATTGTGGATTCAAGAATTAACTCAAAAAGTCATTTTATTTGTTGTTATTATTGTTGTTACTGAGTTATTTTCTACGTGAGACTTTTTTATGCGGTCCCTATTCACCGCATAAAAAAATATTTTTAAATGTGTTGCGAAAAATATTTTTTATAGCTACTCGTGAAGTTTTGGAAGATTTTTTTTATGCGGTCCCTATCCATCGACCATCGCACAAAAACAGGTTTGACTGTATATCGTTATTTAAAAAATTTTAACTGGATGATCTCAATAAATTTATATTTAGAATTTAACTACAGACTAATAGACGACCCGACCCTCTTACTCTCTTGACTCGCTGGCCCATCAAAGAAGTCTCCATGTTTTCCCTATACTTACTATATTACTATTCTATATTACTATACTATTTATGCGTGTGGTCCGATAAAATAAAATGAATAATCCCCAGGGCGGATCTATATATGGAATTTTTGGGCTGGAGCCCAGGACCCCATGGATATATAAAGGGCCCCCAGCCTCCATTGAAGACAAAATCTATTCAACAGAGATGTCTATTTCAGAACTTCTTTAGGTTAACTGCCATCAGGGGACGTCCCTAAATTACGTGAGGCGATTTTGGCGATTTTTCGGCCCCCCGCTCCTCCCTAATGATTTTTCAAAATTCGTATTTTTAGTGTAAATACGTTAATCTATGTTTGATTGCGTTGTATTTATTTAATAAACATAATTTGCTTAATTATTTTTATTTAAGACTAGTTAAGACTAGTATTATTAATATTATTATTATTACTTAATTTAACCCAGATTTCTTGGATTGTTACACTGTTTCTTGTGGAAAAAAAACACGTGAAATTTTCCGAGACCCCCCCCCCACGTGAGATTCGACTCGACCCCCCCCCCCTTAAACGCCTAACATAATTTAGGGACGCGCCCTCATTTGATTTGTCTGTACAAAAGATTCGAGCTGATTTCGCTGTAATTTGGTCAATTTTAGACTTTGAATGCCGAGGCATCTTCTTTGAAGAAACGTTATCTAAGTCATATTAAATAAATAAAATATATTATTGTCCTAATTTTTTCTTATACCGTACACATCAGTATAGAAAACAGTTTTTTTACAAAATGGTAATTAGTTTGATTAATTAGGTAGGCCCCCACGAAGTGTTAGCCCAGGGCCCCATTCAAATTCACGGCCCGCCCCTAATAATACCCCCCCCCCAAAAAAAAAAGCTTGTAAACTACCAAACCCTTTTTTCAAACTAGAGAAGTGTCGAACCAGTTCAATTGTCAATACGTTTATCTCCATGACTTCTAGTGACTGGAACAATTTTTCCGTCTCGCTCTTTCCTGGTCTTTACAATCTTCAATTCTTCAAGACCCTCGTAGTGCACAAACACCTTCTTCTCTATCTTTTTCTTCATTATTCTCTTGTTTTCGTTAATTCAAAATCTATCAAAGCTTATAGGTGTTGCATATTTTGGTGAGCCCCTTTCTTGCAAAATATTAATTTTATTCCATGTATCCATCCATTTGTAAGCTTATTAATTAAAAATGTCGAAAAGAGGGATGAATCTGATTATTGTCTGTTTTTACTTGACAGATTCCCCGAATGGGCAGAAGGTAAATGGCAACATGTGACAGTGGAAAATAACACGCTCACATATATAGATCATGAGAAATTCAAGACGTATACTTTGAGATGTTTGGATACGGCTCCAAATCCTGAGCGATATTATGTCTTTGCCAGAACTCAATGGTAAGAGATTTTTTCTAAGTATTTGACAAAAAATTGAATATTTTTACAATACTCACCAACACCAAGAATATATATTGGATGGTGTCCGTGGATATACCAAAAGAATTTCAGTTCATTTCGATAAAATTATTTTGTTATCACTAGATTTTAAATTGTATTACTATTTTCTTTACAGTGGAGAAGAGCTGTACACATGCATCTGGATGAAATATCGAGGTGTTAATGTTTTTGAATTTCAAATTGGTAAGAACCTAATCAATCATCCGATCGATTGATGAAAAATAAAATTTATTTAATATTCTTGAATATACATACAATTTATTAGTATTATAATTATAATAATTCGATTAATTTTTCAGGGAGTTATTCATCAGGAATTTTAAACAGTTCTTTATGTTCGGATTATAACTTCCGAGACACAACGTGGATCACTCAAGGAAGTAAGTACAAAGTTTACAAATAATTTAGACCAAGAAACTTATTGATTTGGTGATCAAATTGATGATCTGGAGTTTTTTTTCCGATTAGACTGCCCAAGAAGAAATTAAAAATCAATTAAAATTTGCCCTATTTCTCTAACCATGTAACTAGGACCGATGTAGTGTCATAGCTTGAGAGCTCTTATGCTACTAGATACTTCGATACGATTTTGTTATTATTTTATTAATAGCTTTTAAACCTCAAGGCTAATTTGACCAGTACATAAGTTATTATTTTTTTTTAATTTTAGAGTCGATAATAATTAGCAAGTCCCTAGTTCGATATACTCGGGGGTCTTTATAATACCGATTGCTTCCGAGCTGAATATAAAGTATTCTTTCCGAAAACTATATTTCAAAGGGATAATTAAGCATAGATGGAATAAGACACATCCGACTTAATCTCCCTCTAGTTTTTTAGATGCATCAGTGTAAATTTTACGTATTCAAAAAATTAGAACTCACGTAGATTTCGTAATTTCATTATAATATGTCAAAAAAATCTCCCTTCGTCAAGAGAGAAAATTTTGTAAAGAATCTATTTTGATATATATATATATATATTTTTTTTTTTTTATGATAATGATGAGAGAAGGAGTTACACCAAAAAAGGTGCAACCCCTAAAGGCCTGGGTTGGCCCCTCCATCGTGAAAAGAAGAAGAAAGAATTTTATGGGTTGGGCGGGGGTCGAAGGTATCTGTGGATACGGGTCTTAAATAGCTGAAGGTTGTAGGTCGCGGGAAAGATGGTGGCAGGGAGCGAGTTCCAGTCTCTGGAGGTCAAAGGGATAAAAGAGTTGGCGAAAGCGCTTGTTCGAATTTTATCCAATTTGACAGCGAAGGGGTGCTGAGCGTTAGAAAACCGCGTGTTTCGCGTAAAGAGGGCATTAGGGGGGATAATTGATTTCAGCTCGACTGAACAGACACCGTGATAGTATCTGTAGTACAGGGAAAGGGCAGAAACGGTTCTTCGGTGAGCCAGGGAGTCGAGTGAGTTGGTTAGAGCCGGTTCTCCTATTAGTTTAATTGCTCGCTTCTGAATTGCATCCAGTGTGGCAAGAGAATGCTTGGAGGCACCCCTCCACAGATGAGAGCCATATTCGAGACAGGGACGAATTTGAGCCTTATACAGCATAAGGAGTTGACTGGGAGTATAACAGCGTCTAGACCTAAATAGGAGACCAAGCTTGCGCGCTGCAGCTTTAGCAGTGGTTGAGATATGGTCATTCCATGAAAGGTCAGACCCTAGAGTTACGCCTAGCATTGAGATTTTATCCCTGAATTCTAGTGAGTTTGAGTCGAATGATATGTTTGGGAGGTTTCTGTCGACGCGCCTAGAAATAAGGCAACACTGAGTTTTCCCTGCATTGCATATATATATATATATACTAATATTTATACACAATTTTTGCTCGTTTAATAAGAGTAGATATATATTTTTAAATTTTGAAAAATAACTAATAATATATTTGTATATATATGTAGGGATTTTCTTGGGTGACTTTGACCAGGTGAAGAAAGACTCAAGTATTTTCAGTAATATTGGTTTATTAAATGCTTTTTAAATAATAATATAACAGATTTCTTTATAATAGAAATATAAAACTGGAGATGTTCGTGTATCGTGTCTTGAGTAAAAATAAACTGTTAACTTGCACTTGGGGTTTTAACACTGATAAACTGATAACTGAATATTTACACTCGGATAAAATACTTTGCACTCTGATAGAACTGATAGAAACTGGACTGTGTGATGAACTGAACTGAACTGTGTGATGAACTGCCGTCTTCAACTTGGGAGACGATCTTTATAGAGGGCGCGTTGATATCTGGGGCTGCTGATGATAGGTCCTTGGTACAGCCAATCAGCGCATTCGTTATTATGGCCAATATATTCTACACCCCAAATTCAGCCGGTATAACGGCTACGTTCGCGATAACATCCCCTGCGAACGACTTGGATTTTTAGAAAAAAAAAGCTTACGACGCATTATGGCTTAAAATTAATACTAAGACCTCAAGTAGAATTCTCTGTACAATCTATAGATCTCCTAATGATAAAAAATTTAAAGAATTTTCCGATTATCTCGGCAATTGTGTGAATGTAATTCTTTCACGTTTTCCAAATTCTGAAGTCTCTTTCCTAGGTGACTTCAATGTACACAATAAGGACTGGTTGACATTCTCCAGATCCAACACCTCTGAAGGCAACGCTGCTCACATATTTGCAACTTCATATGACTTAACCCAAATTATAGATCGCCCCACTAGGATTCCGGACAACACAAACGACACCCCCTATCTCCTCGACCTCTTTCTGTCATCTGCCCCTTCTCAATTCTCTTTTAGTATCTCTGCACCTCTAAGTAACTCAGACCACAGCTTAATTAAAATAAAATCACATATCAACTTAGTAAAACCCGCTCTACCCTGCCCAAAGCCCAGAGAAATAAGGCTTTTTCTTAAAGCCAACTGGGATGAAATGCGTAACTTCTTCAGCTCTTTCCCATGGAATGATTACTGCTTCAGAAACAAAAATGCCACCGAATGTGCCTCTGCATTCTCTGAAGTGATTCAAATGGGCATTGAGTTATATGTCCCTTTCAAACGGGTAATTGGAAAACAGGACTCCAAGCCCTGGTTCAATAAGTCTTGCTCCGAAGCAGTCAAACAAAAAAATCATGCTTTCTATAATTGGTCTTCGACACCATCAGAGTATAATCGCGTTCTCCTCACAAAAGCCCTCGCCCACTGTAAAAAAAACAATCGATAATGCGATGAAGTGCTTCATTCAGAAAAAAGCTGACAGGCTAGCAGCTTGCCCCAGCAGTTCAAACCAATTCTGGTCCCTTGATAAGTATGTAAAAAGAAATTTTACAAACTCATCATTTCCACCTCTCAATCTCTCCGACAACTCGATAGCCATTGACGCCTCCGACAAAGCCGAAGCTTTTGCCTCATATTTCGCGTCCAACTCAAACCTGGACGACAAAGGGCTTGATCCACCCACATACCCCCCAGTACTAATATAATGTCAGATACTGTTTTCAGGATACCAGCAATTCTAAAGATCATCCAGAATCTAAAGAACAACTCTTCTGCTGGCCCCGACGATATCCCTGCCATTCTCATTAAAAAATGTGCCCCTGAACTTGCTCCTATACTATCCAAATTATACAATCTCTCCTATAACTCTGGAATATTTCCGGAAGCCTGGAAACTAGCCAGAATCCAACCAATTAAGAAAAAAGGCGATTCTTCCAACATAAAAAACTATCGACCCATAGCAATCACTTCTGTCTTATCCAAAATCATGGAAAAGGCCATCAACGAGCAAGTTTTACGACATTTAGAGTCTAATAAATTTATCCACGATAGGCAATACGGCTTCAGGCAATCCCGGTCGACGGGTGACATCCTAGCATATGTAACTCATAACTGGAACAAAACCTTGGAGGCAGGGAATGAGAGCCTCGCGGTAGCTTTAGACATTTCAAAAGCCTTCGATATGGTCTGGCACAAAAATCTTCTTGCCAAATTGACCTCCGTCGGCCTTGCACCGAAACTCTGTAAGTTGCTCGAAAGTTTTCTTTCAGACCGTAGTATTAAGGTTGTCATCGATGGAATATCATCTTCCCCCTTCCACACCAACGCTGGAGTTCCTCAGGGATCGGTTATCTCCCCTACGCTTTTTCTTATCTATATCAACGACCTTCTAAACTTGCCCTCCAATCCGGTACATTGTTACGCAGATGACAGCACCCTACATAACGCCCCTGCATTGCATAAAAACCGTGCAGACATTGCCTCTTTAATTAATTTAGACTTATGCAAACTTAAAAACTGGGGATCCCAAAACTTAGTTAACTTCAATGCAGGGAAAACTCAGTGTTGCCTTATTTCTAGGCGCGTCGACAGAAACCTCCCAAACATATCATTCGACTCAAACTCACTAGAATTCAGGGATAAAATCTCAATGCTAGGCGTAACTCTAGGGTCTGACCTTTCATGGAATGACCATATCTCAACCACTGCTAGAGCTGCAGCGCGCAAGCTTGGTCTCCTATTTAGGTCTAGGCGCTATTATACTCCATCAACTTCTTATACTGTATAAGGCTCAAATTCGTCCCTGTCTCGAATATGGCACCTTATTCTTCGAGTATTAGATGAGAATCGATGGCTGTTTTTGATTTTAAGTCGATTCCTCCATGTCTTCAGCAATGGTTACTAATAATAACCGAAACGTCAATAATCCAATGTAGAATGGTTATTCCTCGATTATTAAATGAGAATCGATCATTATTTTTGAATTAAAGTCAACATGAACCGCAAATTGCAAGTGATATCTGATTATTAATAAAGGAATAAACATATTATTTTTTATAAATTATAAATTATAAATTTTTTTATTGTTAAAGGATAAATAATTAATATATCCAGTAGGTACACACCAAGCCAGCAAAACATATTAATATTTCAAATGAATTTGGATAAAGTTTAGCAACGATCCGTTGCAGTTTATTTATTTTATTCGATATATGGGAGTTATCCCAGTTACAATATACATTTTTATACAATAAATTAAGAATTTAACAAAACTAAAATACTAATTTATAGTCTTAATTATTTTTATAGAGAAAAGTTTGCGGAATTTAACATAATGTAATGTATTTATTTTTATTATATTTATATTATTTAATTTAAATTGAGTAGGTAAACAATTATTTTTATCGAGAAATGATTGCGGAATTTAACAGAACAAAAGTCACATTAATAGATAGATAGATATACATATACACAGATAGATACATACAAGTTAAGCTAATATAAAGCATGTAATAATATAATACCATCTATTAGACATTTAATCGTATTGTGAGCAATATCTTTTGATATCCATCACACTAGACGGTATTTATTTATATACTTATATATATTTGTATTTTTTTTAATTTGAAAACGGCTCTCTTTTCATTTTTTTCAAAATTTGACACCTGAAATCAAATGAGAATTTTTTTATTTCGGGACCTTAAACACAAAAGGCTTCATATCTTCCTAAAAGACAACCCAACCAACCAAAATGAGTGGAGGTCCACAAATTTTAATCCTCCACCTGGATTTGTTGGGTTCGGAGGGTGATTAGAGTTAGGGGGAAGAGGAGAGAGAGTCCAGAGGACATGTATAGGGTTGGCAGGGTGAATGATGATCGGAGGTGGGTCTAGGGGGTAGGATAAGGGTCCGTGGGATGGAAGGGGATTAGAGGAGGCTAGCAAGAGACCCGCCGCCTCTTCCTAAATCTCATCACCCTCCGAATCCAGGTAGAGGATTAACATTTGTAGACCTCCACCCATTAGAAAGTACATATATCAATAGGAAAAAAAGTTTCACTTTTGTCGGCATGGATTCCACGCACACATTTTTTTTATTTAATTCTGAATCCAAATAAAAATCGACCTATATATATATTTATATATATATTGAAACTAGTCAACATTTTAGATATATTTTTAAATAATATAAATATTTTATCGTGCTAAAAATCCTGGTTTTAATTTTGGATATATATAAACTTGAAATTTTCTAAATACAGTAAATTCATCCATTGAATAAAACGTTTTATTTTCTAGTTCTCAAGCTGTTAATTGTAAACTAATCTAATAAAATCAATCACTTTTTAAGGAACGAAACGATTCAAAGAAATTCCGTGTCCTATCCGGGGAGAATATACTGGAATAATTCCAGACGCCGAGTCGCCTAAATTATGCGCCAAACTTTCCTCTGATTGTAAAGCGCCTGAGATAATGTATTATACGGTGTCAGAATGTGATATTTCTCAAGTATATGAAGGTAAGTTTGTTTCTTTGTTTTTATATGATAATTTTCATTTGATTGGAAACTTTTAGAAGCATGAATTAAAAACAATGTTAAAATTTCTTTTTCTATTTGAAATTAATCTTGACTAATCAAAACAAAATAAATGTTTGTTTGATTTTAATTGTTTAAGAAAAATTATATTTAGATTGAAAATGAGAAAGAATTTTAAAATTTTAATCTCAATTATATGTTCAATCTATTCAAATTTTATTTTTATAATCAAATGCCATTACGAAATGCTGGAGTCGGTTTTCACTTAGTCCGCCAGAAATCTTCATCTTGTTTTACATCACACTACAAATAATTCTATCTTTGGAAATCTAAATCGAAAATCCACAACTACTTTCAAATTAAAAAAAAAATGTTGATTGAATTCGTTTTTTTTCTTATTTATTCAAGTAAACAATTTAAAATCAAACGAAGTTTTTAATTTCTTTCTTACTAACTTTTTCGAATAGATAATTTTTATTTTTTATTAATTGTATATTTGTATATAATATAAATATTTTGTATATTTTTTTATAACACTACGTGTGCTTGTAGCTCTGAGTGAATGTGTGTGTGTTAATCTTTTGTTAATTATTTACATATATATTGAAATCATCTACTTTAGCTATTATATAGATAAATTTTAGAGAAAATTTGTTTTAAAAAATAGGATCACGTATTCGAATAAGGAATCGCCGCGATTCTACTAAACGCATTTACGGAATCAACGATCCTAAGTCAACTACGACAACTGTATCCAGTCTAACCCAAATCCCACTACAAAATCCTGATATTCATCAAATTCACTCTGACACTCTGGACGATTTTTACTCGGATCCAAATCGACCCAAGCTCAATGATCAGATATCTGTTCCATCAAACAGGCATGCCACTCGAAATTCCTCTATTGACTTTTCTTCTAGTACTTATAACACCAATCACTCTCCAAATAATACAAGCTCTACGACCTTTTTTGAGCCCGAAGAATATGATCCTTGGGCATATTCACAAACGAATGGTTTTAAAAATATGAGTTTAATGAACTCTAGGAATCAAAGACCTGATTTTAATTCTGATCGAAGAATATTAGATAATTCAAGAAATTCTTATAAACCACCTATTCAAAATCATGAACCATCACCATCCACAATATCAAATCATCGTGATTATTCTTCGTACAATTATCAAACTTACTCCAATTTTGGTCCATATAGCAATATTTCTCCAAGGCCAATTTCAAATGAAAGAAGATATAACAATTCTCAGTCCAGTGGCTACTATTCCTTTTATGATACCAAGAATAAAAACCTAAACTCCACTGTTAGATTCACTCAGCCTAATCAGGAACCTTTCCAACAAACATTTCAGAATGAAAGAAGATATAATAATTCTCAATCCAGGGGCTACAATTCCTTTTATGATCCCAGGAATCAAAGCCCAAATTCATCTGTTAGATCCTCTTATTCTAACCAAGAAAATTTCCCACAAACATTTCCTAACACTAATTCTCGCCATCCGGTTCAACAAGAAAATAATCCCTCTACGCCTAGCTATTATTCAAATAGATTTATACCCTACCCATCTCAAGAAATCAGGCCCCCGCCTAGAGAAAATAATCAATTTCATCAACAAAATTTCCCGAATACCGGGAGTAATAGACCATTTAATGTTAATGAATTTTCTCAAAACCCTCACAATATCAATAGTTATCCGAGAGAGATACCCAGAGAGATACCTAGAGAGATACCCAGGGAGATATCTAGAGACAAACCCAGGGAGATACCCAATTTCCCAATTCCTGACCATAACCGCCCTCCTATTCCTAAAATTCCTCAAAGAATCTATGAAAATACTCCACTTCCTAATGCCTATCGTTATGGCAGAAGACACGCATCTCCGAGAAGAGCCCCTTTCTACAGAGAAGGTAGTCTTATGTATTAAATCTTTGGGCACTTAAAGCACACTTTCTCATGATTGAATGAATTGTCAATCGAGCATTTGAACTGCACTCTACACGTCTTTCTTGAATGATATAGAGGATAATTATATAATTTAAAAAAATATATTTTGTAAATCTCCCAATATAACTACTAACCTATTAAAACATATTCTGAAAACATAAGAGCTGATTGCATGGAGTGGAGGGTTAAATTTATATTCTAACTCATTTCATAATATATATACAAATATAGATGATTTTAATGATCTTCTAAAGTTGTTTATGCGAATGAATTCACAGGTTCTCAGGACGTTTCGGTTCATAATTTGGATGTTGTTTTAATTATGTTCACCCAACACACTCTCTAACAAGAGTACATATGAAGTCGCTATAGCAAAAGCACATTTCCATTTTTCTCATAAAAATGGAATTTAATTACATAATTGAAAGGCACACTCAAAATTTTCTTAATCATAAATATTTTCTTTGGAGGTGTTTAAGTAGGAAATTTCTCAAGAGAACCACATCTCGTCCGAATGAAAACATAATTAAATCTTGTTCTGTCCTCATCAGCAGCATCACTTAGCATATTTAGGCCAGGAGGGAATTTCCCCCAATGGGAGAATTTAGAGTTTCAAGAGAGAGATTAAAATTACTGTTCAGCAAATGTTATGTCCTGTAAATTATTAATGATATAATCTGTAAAATTGTAGTTTGAGCATATTTTGAGTTACGAGTAGAGTATCCTTGACAGAAGAGATTATTTTCTGAATAATGGTGAAAGGAGGGGAATTAAGCTAAAAGATTGAGAACTACCACCATAGGTTTCACTTAACTCTTTATTATTTCACTGAAATAAACTTTTTTCTACCTTTTCAAAAACATGCATGTATTCATTCAAATATCACAAGAACCTATCTTATTATTAACCTGACTGGCTAGCTCATTAATTATAAAGGGGCTCTTCTTATCATTTATCATTTTATTGAATTATCTAATTATATAAAAGTTTAATTATAACTTTAATGATAAGGTTGATGTTTTGATTTTTTTCGCCTAATCGAAACATCCGCGGATCCAGCGCCCCCCCCCTCCCCCAAAAAAAAATACATTGCAGAACTAAATTTTTTATATGTTTATTTAAAACTATTGAGCTAGTTATTTGGAGCGGGGGAAGCTGGCAACTACTAAAATAAAAATGCACAATGAAATAAAAAAAGGCATTTTTTTAGAGTAATATTTTCTTTAATTTACATTAATTAAAACATCTGGTAAAACTTTATAGCTGCCCCCCGAACCAGAGGCCTAGATCCGCGCCTGCCCCTTTGTGTAAACTAACCTTCGAAGAGAGGTTTCAAAAAGTAATTTTTTTCGAGATATTCAAACGAAAATATATATTTCAAACTCTTTATAAAATATGCTATTTAAAATGAGTTTAGTTTTTTGAAAATTAATATTTTTTTCCCCTTGAAATTCTCAATCAAGTTGATAATGGTCCCCCCCTTTGTATCAACTACCTTATGAAGAGATGTTTTAAAAAGTAATTTTTTTCGAGATTTTCAAACGAAAATATAAATTTCAAATTCTTTATAAAATATACCATTTAAAATGAGTTTAGTTTTTTGAAAATTCTTTTTTGTATTTTCTATGATGGTGTACAATTCGGACCAAAAAGTTTCGGGTTTGTGGCTACCCAAAACAAATATATATTTCAAACCCTTTATAAAATATACTATTTAAAATGAGTTTAGTTTTTTGAAAATTAATATTTTATTCCCCCTTGAAATTCTCAATCAAGTTGATAAGGGCCCCCCTTTGTATCAAATACCTTCTGAAGAGATGTTTTAAAAATTAATTTTTTTCTAGATATTCAAACGATATCTAGTTAGAGTAGGTGTGTGTAGTTTAAGCCAAATAAAGTTTCAAAACAACTATGAATTAAAATCGGTGAGATTTGAATTCATCTAAATCTTTAGATATTAAAAACTTTTAATCACTAATTCGAGAAATGAAAAATTAGTAACCGAAACGTCATGAAAATCCTCATTTATCTATTATGTATATCTTTTATATATCGTGAATCTGAAATCATCTTCAAAAATAAACAAGCAATTTATAATAAATATATTTTGTTACAGAACGAGAGTATCGTTGTTTAGGCCAATGGGAAGAAAACGGCAGATTGTACACCTTTACTCAAAGAAGAGATGCAACCAGTTATGAGTGTTTTGTTGGCTCCAAAAATAATGAAATCAATATCAAAGAGGCAGGAGAACATTGTGATAGGAGGATCGATCCTCTCCAAGAAGGAATGAAACTCAATCGAATCGGTAAATAATTTCTCTATTCAAGAGATGAAAATCGATAGGTCATCTCTTACTTCACAAAGAGAAACAAAGAGGTTGTCCTCTGCTTGATGCAAATAAACATATACACATCATCTCTTACTTGTTGGGATGGTAGAATCATCGAATATTTGGGCTTTTCACTTTACAGAATATACGAGGAAGTTTCATCCAACATGAATTACACTTATTTTTTGTTTGGTAAAAATTGTTGGCTACTCAAATAATTATTTTGATTTTTATAATATATTGAAATAAATTTATATTTCAAATATTTATTATATCGTTAAATAAGCTGGCGTGTTCTGATGTGGCCATCCAATTGACTTTACAATACAACATGGCTCCTCACTTATATTTAATATTTAATAAAATTATTTATAATCATGTAGGGGAGGGGGTTAGTTCTTGCATTTTTAGACTCCTGGGGTCCCACTGATTATGTATACAAAATTTGGTTGTGTTTGGTACAAGGGCCTAGATTTTCATTTTTTAACCCTACACCTAAAGTAAAAACGGTCAGGAAATAATATAAAATCATAACTTATTCGGGACGTAATTTGGTTAGCCTCTTTTTAGTTTCCGACATAGTTTAATTCTATAAATTTATGAGACAAGGGATGGATATATGAAATCAATGTGAGATTTCCTTCAGGATACAAATTTTAAATTGCGTTTTTTTTTCAATTTTTATAATATTAGTTGTTCCACTTGAGTTTTTCAACACCAAAATTTTGAGCCAAGAATCACTATTTTTAAATAAGTAACTATTTAATCCGCTTTCTTCTTTAGGGTCTTGTCATGAAAGTGAGAATAACGCCCATACGGAAAGAACAATTCCTACAAGGCCTTCGCCCAATATAACAAGAATGACCCCGCGGCCTACATTTCAACCAACTAAGCCATGGAAACCGATTACAGGTAACTTTATTTGTCATTTCATTTTCACATACTTTTATATTTTTATTCGAGCTTCTTGATTCAATTCTAAATTTCAAATAATATAACAAATTTATTTTTCATGTAAAAGCTCTAGTGCTGAGGCTCTCAGTTCGGAGGTAAATTGCCCTTAGGAGTATTCAAGGGTTGGACGTTGCAATGAGGAATCTGAAACAATATTCAGTTAAATGTTCGGGACCACTATTCAGCTAAATATTTAGTTTGTGCACCTTTTGAGTTAGAATATTTTGAGAAGGGGGGATCTGAGCAAAAATGAAAAGGGCCAATGAAAAAAAAGGTTGAAAACCACTACTCTAGTGGAAGGAATTATTTGGAGACCAAAGAAATGACGAGACAGTGTCATCTACTAAATCCCAGTTGCCGTGGCTGATTTCTATTACACGTCAGAATGGATTTGTTCAACCCCCAGAGAATCGAATACGAGTGCTAAAAATAGCAATCCGGGTTATGTTTATTATAATATTAATTATATTTTTAGTGAGTAGTTCATTTAAAATCGTACAATTTAACACCTTTTAAATTTCAATCTCACCACAAAAACGTTAATATTATAATAAATAAAAGATCCAAAATGTGAATGTTAGGTATCCAGAATTTTCAAAAACTTGTATTTCTTAACTTTTCGTGTATATTGATGCGATCGTCTTATTTACAAGTAAATGGTTTGAGAATAATTCCAGCACCTATCTCTTTTGGATATACAGAATCGGACTTAAATTACTAGATTTACTTCTTTTTTTAATCTGTTCTATAAAAAAGAATACTTACCTAGTATAAGGGATGTTATAATCGATTTATTGCATATAAACATAATTCAGAGCCTGTCAGGAGGGGAGGGCAGCTGCCCAGACCCTAATAATTAGAGACCGGATTTTTATGCAGTAAAAACTGCCAAAATATGCAAAATAAGTTGGAATATGCAAATATATCCAGCAAAAGATGACAAAATAAATTTTTTATTCACTAAAAAATTAAAGACAAAAAGACTATATATTTAAAGGAGGCTATAAAAGGAATAAAATGATAAAGTAAGTTATAGACCCTCAAGAGTCAAATATGTATTTTTATTGCGTAAAACATTGGACAAAATTCTCATTTCATTTAATATATTAGAAAATCTTTAAACTCAAAGAAATATTAGGTGCACTTGAATAAAATCAACATAATAAATATAATTAAGTTTCAAAAATGTGATCGAAAAAATACTCGGGGGGGGGGGGGGGTAATTTTATTTCACAGACACGATTGTATTGTATTCCTTTTATTTTTTATATTAACAATCTTTCCTTATTGACTTACAAATAATAAACTAATAAAATAATGGAAATATTTGACCGCCTATAATCGGATCTCTACAATAATTTACACACACACACACACACACGAACACTCAATGGCCAAAATGGGCTATAGTTCCCGAAGGCCATTAAAAAAAAATAAAAAATAATTAAATAATTAACAAAGGATCTCAAAAATAATTAAAATTTGATTGCAATTGTGAATAATTTATGTTTACAAGTATTTTTCGAAATTATCTTCAGGTTATTATGTCTACTGTCAATTAAAATTGATTTATACGATGAAAAAGAGCACTCCACATCCACAGACCTACTGGGGGCGAATTTAAAGGAACTTCAATCCCCCCCCCCCCCCACACTTTTAGTTTGGAAGAAAAATATTGCAAACTTTTCGGCATTTTCGTGTAGAATATAGTACCTATCTAGTTAGTATAACTGAATAATAAGAAAAATGAGGGGGTTGTTGTTTTGTAGCTTGTTTACATCCGTTTGTAATGCAACTTTCTACTTCATAGTCCAACACTACACTTCGTGAGGTTGAGGCCTCTTCGAATTTAAATTAGTGTCCTTCCTTGTTTTATATTTAATCTATATATATATATATATATATATAAATAATTACTTTTAAAACCTCTGTAATTGGCGCGAAATGAGCAATTTTATGCAATATTACTAAAATATGCAGTATAAAATTTAACCCACAATATCCTAGATGCATAATTCGGATAGATAATTGATCTCCTGGGTCGTACGTGGCGCTAAACAAAATATGCAATTGCATAGGAATCCTGTCTACTCATAATAAACCGAATTTGCTAATGTTAAAGCACTATGAAATAAAATACCATAGATATTAATTACCATTATTTCTATTTTCTTGTTCTCTATTTTATTAATTTTTGATAGGGCTCAAAAATATTATTAGCCCTGATCCTCTTTTCTATGAAAGGGTCTGCATTCTTAGATTTTTTTAACTTATTCTCTTTCTACCCCTTTAAAAATTATTTTTTAAATTCTATTTTTTGTGAAATTTCTATGTCCAATTAACAGTTTTTTTTTTTTCAGCTCCTCCGAAGGTAATCAATCGACATAATAGTGCTTGTCACCTAGCTATTTCACCAAGACTTATTTTAGTATTAAGTTATATTATATATTTATTAAGTGTGTAAAGAAAATCTGAAATTAATATTTTTTTTTTTTGTTTTTTACATTTTGCCATTGCAAGCATTTTCTATATTATTTTTCCTCGGATTTCCTAAAAATTAATCTGTATAGAAACAATATTGGTTGGTATGGAGCTCATTTCTGCTGACAATTAAAATTTTGTACTTATTTTTTATGACAAAGTTCCATTCTTGATATAGTAACTAAAATCTTCATTTTTAATTTTTTTTAAACATTTTATTTAATTTTAATGCAATTCGAAAATGTATTATGATATATATTATAAGACTAAAGACTCGTGGGGCTAGTTAGACAAGAGATTGCCAGGGGTTTGTAAATTAACTTTGAGGCGAATTATATACTTTGTTTGAAATGTTCTAAGTGTTAAAAATAATTTATTTTTATTATTTTAAAAAGAAAGTATTTATAGAGATGAGTGTTAAGAAATATAAGTTTTAGCAATTAATATTATAGTTCTCCCCACCTAGGATGATTTATTTTATCTTTAAGTCACTAAATCTCAATTTCTAAAACAATTTTTTTTGTTTTTTATTAAATATTCAATTTTTATATTGGAGAAAGTGTGAATTAAAACAATAAGTGCAAATAATTATCATAAAAATGTGTAAACTAGAAATTATATATATAAAGATTTTTATTTGGCATATATATATATATATATATATTTGTGATACAAGTATAAATATATTGTAATAAACGTAAGAAAATACAGTAAAAGTCACAAAATATGAATCTTAGGTATAGAGACACTTGTACAAGGGTCCATCCCGGATGTGCCTTTTGGTACATCTTCTTGCATCAATATCATAATTTTATTTTTATAATGATTTGATGCAAAAAGATTTTTCATCAAAACGATGCAACCTCTGTAGTCAGGGGTAGACCCTTGCATCTTGGAAAGAAAGCGAAGAAATTTCAGGGATTTTAATTCTTTTTAAATTTTCAATCTCACCACAAAAACGTGTTAACATAATAAAAATGTTTAAAAATCTGAATATTAGATTTCCAGTCTCTTCGAAAACTTTTCTCGTATCTCAAAACTTTTCGTATTTTGATCCAATCATTTTATTTACAATTAAATAGAATATCTGGCTGGAGAATAATTTCAGCACGTAACTCCTTGAGATATACAGAATTCTACTTAAATTAATAGATTCACACAAAGATTTAATTATTTAGAGTATTTTAATTTTAATTTTTAAAAGACCTACTCCCTTAGAATCTGGAAAATTCGGACAACCTTAATCCAGGAACGGTCTGAATTAGCTGATTTTTACTGTATCCTCTCAACTTGAAAAAGAAAAAATTATTGAAAACTTTATTTTCCGATCTATTTTATTAATAAAACATGAAATGTTTTGTTAAATTTGCATTCCAAATAATCTAAATTATATTTTTCGAAATCTTTACTGTCAAAAAGTTAAGAGCATGGTAATATTCTAGAATTTATAAAAATATTCTTGCCAAGAAATTTTATTTATGCTTATATAAATATTTTTTAGAAAAAAAAGTAAAATACTGCATTGCCAATAGGGGCCATCCATAAATTAGGTCACACTTTAAGAGGGGGGAGGAAATCCACAAAGTGGGACAGGGCGATGGGGAGTCCAAATTCGGTGACATCAAATCGAAAATATAAATAATTACAGCCAATAAATATATGAGTAAAATATTAAGTTTTTTTAGATAAATTTTAATTTTTCACAAATTTGAAAAATAATCTTAATGTTGTTTTAATGAAAATTATCTCTAAATTAAATGTTGCAAAAGGTGAGGTGAAATCCCAAACGAGGAGAACTCGGATGTGACAGGGTGAGGGGGGGGGGGGGGTAGAAAATCATTGAAATTTGCGGGACCTAATTGATGGATGATCCTTATAAGTAGTAGAAAATAAATTTAAATTAAAACTTTTGTATTGAAAAGAAACAAAATTCAACATAATTATGAAATAGAAATGTTATGCCAAAAAATAATGAAATGTAAAATATATATTATCAAAGAAAGAAACGTTGTATATATGTATTTTTTATATTTGTACATTATCAAAGCTATCTTAATAATAAAGATCTTTTAGTATAAAATTTAGAGAATTTTTATTTTTACTACTTTCCAGAGTAATTGTCTTTAGTCGGACAGTAGTTTAATGTACAAGTAGGCCTTGAATTTGCTAATACGCGAGTTTATAAAAACTAGTACCCAAGGAACTCTATAATGTAGAAATTGAGACGATGAGGAATTAACTTCAAATCTATTATTTATTTATAAAAAGATACATCTTCAGATTAAATTTTTTTGAAATTGTTATTTAATTTGAACCGCACCATTCGTTCAGTCAGCTAAATTAAAGTCCAAATGTGATGTTAGAATACATATTTTGTTTAAATTGATTACAGAGAGCAAGGCCAAGAAAAAATATACAAATAAAATCCTTAACACCAAACCCTTTTAATAGGCTATATAATTTATAATTCACCTTGTATTCTAATTCTAATATTTATTTCTTAGGAAGTTTTGTATAAATAAAGATTTTTTTCGTAATGACAATACTAAAACTTTTTTTTTGTAAACATGAACTAACTATTGGGCCTGAAATCTTTTGTATCTGAACAGGTATCTTGTAGATATTTTGTAAAAAAAAAGCTTTATCTATATCGAGATGCTTTGGAAAATGTGTATCTGTATCTAAGTGCATTTTCACAAGAGTATCTGTACCAAGATGATTTTAAAAAGTATAACCGTATTGGAAAGACAAAATCTCACTTGATTCAATAGAAGAGAGCGACTCCCCAGACAAAGCCTGGAACAAACTATCCACAAACATACTCGAGGCCTGCAAAGAAGCTGTCGGAACAAGGAAAATCAATACTAATGCAATCAACTGCAAAAAACCCTGGTTTACGTTGGAAGTTAAAGAAATGGCTGCCGAAAAACGTAAAGCCTACTTGAAATATAGAAGCCTCAGAACATTCGAAAGTCATCAAGAATATGTAGCCGTAAGAAAAGAAACTAATTCCAGAATAGCCAAAATCAAGCGCGATTTTTGGGGAAAATTTTTAGTTCGAAATGAAAACATCCGAAATTAATGTGGAATCATCGATATATTAAAGTGGACAAAAGGAAGATGCCGAGAATGGTACGAACACATCATGCGAATGGACGACGAGAGGCTCGCCAAACAAGCCCTACTGTCCAAACTAACCACAAAGAGACCTCCAAAAAGATGGATTGACAGTTGGCAAGACTCCGAGGAAGACTGAAAATTAACAGAAGAAATCCTAAATTAAGAAGAAGTATTGGAATGGATTTTTATTATAAAAACAACATTTTGCCGATAGTAGTAGAATTAGATTTCATTAGAAAAATCATCAAGGCCTTCTTCTTAATCAAACCCTTAGGAATTGAATCCAAGTGTCAAAAAGAAATCCAGGCCAATGAATGCACTTCTAGGTTGAACCAGACTTATATGAGTCGTTAAAAAGCCAATGTAATCAAGGCCACTTTTTGGAAATTGCTAAATTTTCGTGAATTTTAATCAGATAAATTAGGTGTATTCTTTTTGGTTCGCTTCTTACTTGTTTTTTTTTTCAGAGGGCCCTATGTGTTATATCTTCTAAATCCAACCATGGACAAAATTAGCGGAACAAAAAAAAAGAAGCTATAATTCAATTTAAAGTGAGTCTTATCTTTTAGTTTCCTAATTAATTTGTTTAAATATTATTTTAAGTAAAAATAAGATTTTAACAAATTAATCAGCAAACTAAAAGGGTCAGAACCCCCCCAGAGCAGGGCTCATGGTATGAGTAACGGCAACGACAAACCGATTCTTATGGTAAACTAACCGTAATTAAATATATTTCATATATAGAAGATCCAAAAAGTGCTTCAGCTTACATCAATTGCGGGAAAATATTTTTTTTCTAGGATCGTTTGGTATTATGTGGGTATGTCAAATCTAAGTTTGAGACATCGAAAGTGTGGGGCACAACTTTTGGTGGCCGAATAACCTCGAAATTTTCGGAATTTTTCCAGTTTTTCTCTTATAACTCGAAAACGGTCCATATTTTCTAATTAACCGTGCTATAGTAAATTAAAGAGGACAAAATTTCGCGTCGATTAAAATAAAATGCAAAAGTAATTCGATTTTTTTATGGGGATCCAAATGAAGTCGGTTAAAAACAGCCTCCCGGATCACTTTTGAGTATCCCAAAAACTCGCACTTTTTTCGATTTTTTCCCATTTTGAATATGATGGAGCACGTTTTCGACAAAGACCGATCTATACGTTTTTAAACTAGATTAAATTTGCTACAATTCAAACAAAGTTTTATCTTAATTAGATAATAGTAACCCGTGCCGCAATGAGCTGAAGTTTTGAAAAACTGCAATTTATTCCAAAAAATCGCAGTTTTTACTTCATAAAGTGAAAACCATTCATCCTAGAAACTTGATTCCTGTCTCATTCTCTAGGAGATTTTGTTGATTTAAACGTTTACTTGGGTCACTTTTTTGATAAAACTCTTATATTTATAGATATCCGGCATTTACCATGACACTTTTGAGGATTCGGATCATATCCTGTTGGGAAAATGCTGGATATCTATAAATCTAAGAGTTTTATCAAACAAGTGGTCCAAGTACACGTTCAACAGAGTAACAGAGTAACAACCAGACTAACAGACATTTTGACAAAACAGTTATTATCTCAAAAAATATAATTTTTACAATGTTCACTTATTAGGGCTTTTTGTAGATCGAAATGCCATGTTTTCGCTCAATTTTTTTAATGAAAATAGTTTCGCCGTTTTTTAGATATTTCGAAAAAAAAACACTTTTTTCATGCACGATTACAATACTTGACCATACCCTGTATGGTAAAGTAAAAAAGAAATAGAGAATAATCAAAAAATTTAAAATTATAATTACATAAATTAATTTAATTAAATTTCAATATACATTCTTAATTTTAGAATTTTCTTGATTCACCCCTGGGTTATGAAAATTCTTCTTAAAATATGGTTTAATATTTGAGTGAATTATTTGCCTTGTTTTAAAAAAAAAAAAGTTAACATTTAAAATAATAAATTATTTGATTTAATTTTGACTTTTCGTTTTAACGAAAAACTCAAAGGAGCCCTTGACGTTTAAGATCTTCGTAGGTTTTGCGATTTACTACGTTCCCGAGAGAATCTTCATATTCTTCTTCTTGTTCTGGTTGCCAACGTTCTTCTTGTTTCTGTGATTTTAGTTTCTCCCACACTTAAAAAAAAAGAATTTTATCAAAATAACAAAAATGAAAAATTGCATCAATCAATCAAAAAAAGATACTTACATGCAAGTGCATCTTCAATCAGAGTTACGTTGGCAAAGTGAGCTGTATTCGGAATCCCGAGACACCGCATTCCATGAGCATGTCGCCATTCCTACAAAAAAAAAAATGATAAGTTTTACTAAATCACTAGAAAAAATTTTATAAGTTGATTCAAGCTTTGGGGTAAGAATAATTTATTAGAACTTTTGGGTTGAATCACATTATGCACCACTAAACATATTCATTAACGAACATATGTGCCCATAATTATGAAAGTGGTTTAAGTCATTGATTATTAGTTCCGATATATTTAAAGTTTTATAAAATAAACAAGATTCGAATTCTGTATAATGAGACAATTAGAAATCCACTTAACGGTTCAATTATATGTGATTTTTAAAAACCGATATCTTATTAAGGTACTTTTTAAATGGATGGAACATAAAATACGAAAAAACTAATTTTTTTAATTTTTTGACTTAGTCCACTTTCATAATTATGGGCACATATATAATGATTCGATTTGTGATCTGTTTCATTGGCAACTAAGTTGCCTGTAGGCCAAAATTGGGTTCTAATACTGCTAAAAAGTATTCGAATACGAATATGGATTTAGCCAATATGGATATACATACCGGATACAATTTAAGGATACTTTTGTTTCAAAATGTATCTCAAGTAAATGTACTTTTTACGGATAACAGAATAGGATACAAGAGAAATTGTGATTTGTCCAATTAAAGTTTCAACTTTTTTTATATTATAAGTTTTTGTATATATTCTTCAAAAATATTTAGCAGATTACGAAATAATTAAAAAAAAATATTTTTTATTTAAATATTTGAGTTATGAAGTGTCCTATCAATAGAACGCTGCGACTTTGAGGTATCAAAGAAAGCTCTATATAAATGTATCAAAAACATATTTCTTTATACTAAACTTTATTTTAAACTAAGAATAATATAATCAAAAAATTATCATAAGCTCAAACAAACATTTTCCAATTGAAAAGTTATAATAAATAGGGACACATTTTTAGTAAAAATATATAGAAGGAACAAAAGTAGGTAAATCAAAAAAATGTTGAAAATTTTTTCCAATTTGGTTGAAATAATATTTGTATCCGTGGAAAATGAAATGTATCAATGCACAAATAATCGTCATTTTACGGATACAATTTCTTTCAAGTATTCAAAAACAGCATATGGATACAACGAAAAAAGTTGCATACTGTATACAAAAGTGTTTTGAATACTTCACAGCTCTTCTACACTAGACGACTAAACTTATTAATTTATGGGTAAGTTAAATTTTTTTTTTAATTTCACCATGAATGATGGTCTACTTATAAGACTTTCAAAATAAAAATTTCTTTGTTTTGACTAAAAAATAAATTTCAAAACAATTTTTTGAATAATATTAAGTATGTGATTGTTTTATTTTAAATTATATTAGCAATATTGCATTCTAATTCTAATTAACTTCATTTTGACTTTTTGTTATAATAATATTTAATTTAAATTAAATTAGAGAATAAAGAAAACATGGTATTTTAGACAAATGGGTCGAACTGTATGGGATGTGTTTTATTAAATTTTAATATAATAATAAAATTTACTTACAGCAAAATGTCTTTGAAAAGCTTTTGGTCCTTTATAAGTGAAATTCCCGCAAATTTCACAATTATAACTGATGTTAAGTCCATGCAATTTATATAACCAATAAGGTATAGGCTGAAAATAATTATATTTTATAATTAAAAAATCATATTAATAAAGTGAATTAAGGTAGTTGTTTCGCGACATTACTAGCAAAAAAGTTAATGCTAGAGTATATAGAACAGACAGGAAGGATTCATAATTCATAAGCCCAAAACTTTTTGCTGTTTATGTACCGATTCTAGCCAATCCCGTGCTCGTTTGACAAATTTGGCACCGTTGTAAGAGATTGAATATTTTTATATTAAAATGACAGGTAAAAAAAAAAATACATTTTAAAGGTCGATTTATTTCTATAAAAATCGTTTTGTTATTTTTTAACAAATGTAATCAACGCCTACGTTACACCTTATGAAAATTATAATTTTGAAAACATCTAGCGCATGCGAGCTTTATACATCTTTCGCTGGTTAAATAAATGCGCTGTTGCCAAATTTTTTTTAGTGTAAATTTTTTTTATACATTTTTCATTATTTATTCCTTATTATCTCAGAAACTGTGTTGTAACTATGAATCAAAATTGTCTTAAAATATATATTGGTTATTGTTTAATGTTGGTCTAGTTTTTTATAAAAATGGTAAGAAGGGTTTCTTAATTATAATTAAATATTTATGTAAATTTTCCGATATCCCGTATAGTGCAATGTATAAGAGTCTGAAAAACTCTATTTTTGAAATTTAATTTCTCCGGAACTATATTGTTCATAAATTTCGTTTTGCCACCAATCGATGCAGAAGTATTTAAATAATAATCTATCTAAATTTCAAAAAAATCCTAAGAAAACGCATTTGGTGGAACAACTACCTTAAATTAAAAAGCAAATTACCTTTCCATCCCAGCCCAAAGGCAAATTTTTGGGGTTGTAAGGGACATCTTCATCATCTTCTTCGTCCGATTCACTAACACTGGCTTCAGCTTCAGAATCATCTCTTTCCCCATCTGTACGCGCTTGTTTCCTTTGAACGTTTTCTTTTGTAGCTGAACGTTGTTCTGTTACGAATTCGGTTAATTTATAAAAAAAGGAAATTAATTAAAACTTCTTTATAACTATACATATTATAATAGTATTTAAAAACCTACTTATATACTTGAGCTTCTAAATAAGCAACTTCTTTTTGACGTTCGGTTTCTTTTTTACCACCCTTTACTTTGCCAGGTTTATTCTTTGCAAGAAGAGATGGGTCCAAAGATGTTTTTCCTTTAGTACTAAAGAGTCTTTGAGCACGTTCTTCTAAAGTCCTAAAATTAATTTGATAAGCATTATGATGATTCTCTTTCTCTCTCTCTTTCTGTTTATGACTAATAATTAAAACAAGGATTTTTTGGGACAATAAGAAACATAGAAAATGTTTTGTTTCTTTTAAACATTAATTTCAGAGTCGATCGGACTCTATGTCGAGGGTTTCCTACCTTATAACATCCAAAATACTTGAGATATCAAATTCATTCTTATTTGTCGTTAATAAGGAGAGAATGCGAGAATGTTTTTATAATTTTAAATTAACCGGAGCTAAAATCGTGTACACCTACTTCCACTTTCATTTCCAAGTGGAAGACAATAGATTATCTAATGAATTCCAAAGTAATTCCAAATAATTCCAAAGACAGTGTACACCTAATTCCAATCGCGGTTCACCCCTCGAACTAATCTATTTTTAAACGCATAACAGATAAAATAATCACCAAAAATGGCCACTTTGGAGCTCTATCACAGTCATTTTAAATAGAGATAAATTAAAAAAAAATAGCCTAATTCTATTAGGTTGTTTCAAAAGTTGTGTCCGTTTCAATGTCATGTTTTTTTGTAGCTCCATATCTCAATAAAGATTTATTCTACTGTGTCGTGGTATATACTGATCGATAGAGAATTTTGTATTGTATACATTGATGCTGTTCATTTTTTGCCTCTTTTCAGATTATTACTATATGATGTCGTTAAGCGATTTTGGCCAATTTTTCTCTACGAATTCAAATTGAACCAAAGTGCTGCCGAAACAGCCCGAAAAATTAACCTGGTATTTGGCAATGATAGTGTTAATGAACGTACTGTTCGACGTTGGTTTGCGAAATTTCGTTCCGGAGATTTTAGCCTTGAAGATGAGCCCCGAAGTGGTCGATCTAGAGTAATCCAGGACGAGGGTTTGGGTTTGAGGACCCTGGTGGAGACTGACCCATCACAAACCGTGCGTGGGATGGCGGAAGAACTGGGCGTCAGCCCCCATGCGGTTTTTGATGGTTTAAAACGTATTGGAAAGGTGAAAAAGCTCGAAAAGTGGATGCCCCACGATTTGAACGATCGACAGAAATTGTCACGTGTAGCGGCCTGCTTTGCTTTGGCCACGAGCCTTTAGACTCTGCCGCTATATGACACAGTCAGATCATTGCAACACTTTGCATGACTGACAACATTTCAGTCATGTATTAAGTAAGGCAATTCGATCTCGATTAATCAAGCAGCTCTCCACCAGCATGCATTCACCCACCAACTAGGCGGGTAGCGCCCAGCCCGGCTAACTAAGTCGGTAGAGCATCACACACCGTAATAAAAAAAAGAAAAAAGCAAGGGTGTGATGTAGCGGCCTCTTTGCTTTGGCCACGAGCCTCTAGACTCGCCGCTAGATGACACAGTCAGATCATTGCAACACCTTGCATGACTGATAACATTTCAGTCATGTATTAAGGCAATTCGATCTCGATTAATCAAGCAGTCTCCACCAAGTTAGCCGGACTGGTGAACGCTGCATGCTGGTGGAGAGCTGCTTGATTAATCGAGATCGAATTGCCTCACTTAATCACATGACTGAAATGTTATCAGTCATGCAAAGTGTTGCAATGATCTGTCTGTGTCATGTAGTGGCAGAGTCTAAAGGCTCGTGGCCAAAGCAAAGCAGGCCGCTACATCACACCAACAACCACCGCACAACCGACCTAACAATGGGCTCACCTCCAGCATCCACGAGGGCACGAACATCGCCCTGCAAGCATTCGCACCACATCCAGCATGCATTCACCACAAACGTGCCTTGCTGGTGGAGAGCTGCTTGATTAATCGAGATCGAATTGCCTTACTTAATACATGACTGAAATGTTATCAGTCATGCAAAGTGTGCAATGATCTGACTGTGTCATCTAGCGGCAGAGTCTAAAGGCTCGTGGCCAAAGCAAAGCAGGCCGCTACACACGTTTCGAGGTCTGTTCTTTTTTGCTTTTGCACAACCAAAACGATCCTTTTTTGGATGAAAAGTGGATCCTCTACGGCAACAGGAGACGTTCAGGACAGTGGTTGGACACCGATGAGCCACCCATGCACTTCCCAAAGGCGAAAACCCACCAAAAAAAGACATGGTTACTGTATGGTGGTCAGCGGCTGGTGTGATTCACTATAACTTTCTGCAACCGGGCCAAACCATCACAGCAGAGTCCTATTGTGAAGAAATCGACGAAATGTACAGAAAATTGCGTTAGCAGCAGACGGCACTAGTCAACAGAAGAGGTCCGATCCTACTCTACGACAACGCCCGTCCGCACGTTTCACAAATCACCGTCTGATAATTAAACGAATTGAGCGTCGAAGTTCTGCCTCGCCCACCATACTCCCCAGACCTCTCGCCAACCGACTACCATCTTTTCAAGCACTTCGATAACTTTCTCACCGGTAGAACCTTCACCAATCAGGACCAGGCAAAAACGGCCTTCGTCGACCTCATCGAATCCCGAGCACCCAATTTTTATGCCAACGGAATTAAAAGACTTGTGTTACGTTGGCAAAAGTGAACTGATTCAAATGGAGCTTATTTCGATTAAATTGAATAAGTATTCAGTGAGATATTACAGTTTAAAGTAGACTCATAAAAACGAACACAACTTTTGAAACAACCTAATACTTAAAGATATATATAGAGAGATACCTCACATCCTGTGATAAAAAATGTTTATTTTTTTTATTTTTGAACCCACATTAAATGGGAACCTTCCCTAAATAATCATTATTCATAATTCATTAAAATTTTAATATGACTTTTCATTAATATAATCTGTAGCTTACAAGTTTATTTTCTATTTAGTTTACGTATTACAGTGCTCTGACAAACGGATTTGTAGCAACAATTATAGGGTTCCGTGTTACTTTCGAATGCAACTCTAAAAATGACCAATGTTCATCCATAAATGGTTTTTAAGATACGTCCATTATGAATGAATAGGCCAATATAATGTAATTATTATATAATTCAAATAAAGAATTTGCAGTTCTACAGAATTTGATAAATCCGACAGTGGCCCTTCAAGAATCAAAGATTAGATAGATTTAAAAAGAAAAATTTTAGCTGTAAAAACTGATACTTATATAAAAATAAAAGTTAATTAATTAATATCATGTTTTACCTAAAACCTACACCACTTTCTCTAAGTAAAAAAAAAAATAATCTACTTGATGCAAATAAACATATATATATACACCTACCTATAACAAATATAAATATGTTTTTGTCTAACCAGTTCTTATACTAGAATATTCAACATCTTATAATCACCCCACGTAATTAATCAGTTTAATTCTCAATTTAGAATGTTCTCAAGCTTATTTTTCGATGAGATCCATCTTTTATGAATAAATAATTACTTGCGTTTATTTGCAAAAATCAGCTTCAGGTCTTGCCTTCAACTTCGTTTTATATACGCCTTAAAACAGATCCCCTCATTTTGGTCAGGAATTAATATTAAATTTTGTTTTTGTTATAATTTTTAAATGAGAAATAAAATTTGTTTCTGTAAAATCTTCTTGGTGATGAAAGGACGGAGAGTTCTCATGTAATATAGTTGATGTAGGTTTCGTTTACACCGATCCTAATCTGTAAGCTAATTAAAGAGAATTGAGTGCATTGACGTAGCTAGGATTAGTTTCTAAAGGTGGATTTATTTAATTGAAAAGTTTTTGTTTTGCCGAGAGTAGCAGAGTTGTTGATTCACAAAGAGAAACAAAGAGGTTGTCCTCTGCTTGATGCAAATAAACATACACACATATATATCGAGATGATATATCTGTATATATATTATTTATTTGTTTGAGACTATAGTTTCGAAGACTTGACCGTCTTTCTTCAATTATAAATGTTTTTCATGGAGTCAATATCATATGGATATTGAAAACTTGGTGTTCCTTCGTCACTGCTGGAGGGCTAGGAACTAATAAAGACATTCTATCTGGGTTCACATTCAAATATAACAATATGTTTCCCTTTCTCCTTTCTCCTTAGAAAGGCTGACAAAAGAAGGGTTTTTTCCTTTTTTCTTTTATCTTTTGTTAGCAAAAATCTTAAGCAGATTACTATTCGATAATTCTATTTGATTGTTCTCTCGGTCTTCCCTTACATAGATTGCTTCTGCAATCTTTGCATTTCAAACTATATATATTTATATATATTCTAGGGAGAAAGGAGAAAGGGAAACATATTGTTATATTTGAATGTGAACCCAGATAGAATGTCTTTATTAGTTCCTAGCCCTCCAGCAGTGACGAATGAACACCAAGTTTTGAATATCCATATGATATTGACTCCATGAAAAACATTTATAATTGAAGAAAGACTGATGATGAAGACCAAGTCTTCGAAACTATAGTCCCAAACAAATAAATAATATATATACAGATATATCATCTCGATATATATGTGTGTATGTTTATTTGCATCAAGCAGAGGACAACCTCTTTGTTTCTCTTTGTGGATTTATTTAATATATTTTGTTAATGCATCTTAGTCTTTTAAATTTGCACTTTTCACACTTTGATGCTGGATGGTAAACAACAACAAAAATTTGAATATAATTCAATAAGACCTGTCGAGATTACTCATATCTGGCCAAAAACATATATGTGAAAAAAATAAAACCGACTTCAAAAAATTAAATGCAACAAATAAAATACACTAAAAGGTATAAAATAATTATTATCTTATTTAGTTACAACTAAACGACGAAATATTAGCATGAAATTACTTTTTGAAGTCGGTACCAAACAAACTATACCTATAAGCGAGCGTACCCGCCAAACGTACTAAGTAAGATCCGTCGAGTGCGATTCATAAAAGGTATATGTTTGGCACCAACTTCAAAAAGTAATTTCATGTTAATATTTCGTCGTTTAGTTGTAACTAAATAAGATAATAATTATTTTATACCTTTTAGTGTATTTTATTTGTTGCATTTAATTTTTTGAAGTCGGTTTTTATTTTTTTCTTAAAAATTATTTTTATTTTTCTCTTTTTAGTGATGTTATTAATAGTGATCCTATCATCAGAACTTGACCAAATTAATATGACACCATCCCTAAGACACCCCATTTCGGATAAAAAAAGAACCATCAAAATCGGTTCATAAACAAAAGAGGTTAGGTCTAAACAAACCTAATAAAAAAGGTCTAATACCTATGAAAAAAAAAACGAAAAAAAAAATGGGACCAATCGGAAGCTAGACTGGACCCAATGCAAAAAAAATTTTCAAAATCGGTTGACAATTGGCGGAGATATGAGGTAACATAGGCACAAAAAAAAAAAAAAAAAATTCAGTCGAATAGTGAACCTCCTCCTTTTTTGAAGTCGGTTAAAAATAAAACAGTTGCCAAAATGAGTAAAAAAAGAAGTTCTCACCCTCCGCATTTGAGTCCCAGCGCCATCAGGGCTGATTTCAATCGATCAAGACCTAATGATGCCAATTCTTCCCAAGAAGAAAAGGGACTTAGATCTAAATGTGCTCCGATATGTGTTAAAGCGCTTCCAGTCTCTTTCTATAAAAAGATCAAACAGAAATAGGTGTTATTAATCAGTAGCGTAGCCAGAAAAATTTCCATAGGGGGGGGGGGGGAATCCACAAAGCAAAATATTTAGTGCGACTTTTTTTTATTAAAACAAATAGGCCAGTTAAATTGTGATTTTACCTGGAAAGTTTTGGGGTAGTTGTAATTTCTTCGACCCTTTATGTTTTTCTGTGTGCTGAAGAACCTGAGGTTTGCTAACAAAATTTCATGACGGAACATTGGCAAAAATGCAAAAAAATGTGTAAATTCTCATTTTTTGGCGGTTTTTTGCTTATAACTCGAAAACTATCAACTTTTCGTAAATAATATTCCTATTCAAAATGAAAGTTCATAAAATTTCCTATAAATTTCATGATTTAGGTTTTTTTCTCCGATCAACTGTTCAGTTGTAAATTGGCGTATATTTTCTGTTTCCGCAAATCCCAAAAACACGCACTTTTTTCGATTTTTTTCTCATTTTGACCATGAAAGAGCACGTTTTCGACAAAGACCACTCTATACATTTTTAAACTAGATTAAATTTGATTCAATTTAAACAAGGTTTCATCTTAATTGGATAATGGTAACCCGTGCCGCAATGAGGTTAAAGTTTTGAAAAACTGCAATTTTTTGCAAAAAATCTCAGTTTTTTCTTCATAAAATGAAAACCACTCATCCTAGAAACTTGATTTCTGTCTCATTCTCTAGGAAATTTTGTTGACTTGATCGTTTACTTGGACCACTTTTTTGATAAAACTCTTAGATTTATAGATATCTAGCATTTTCCATGACACTTTTGAGAATTCAGATCATATCCTGTCATGGAAAATGCTAGATATCTATAAATCTAAGAGTTTTATAAAAAAAGTGGTTCAAGTAAACGTTCAAGTCAATAAAATTTCCTAGAGAATAAGATAGAAATCAAGTTTCTAGGATGAGTGGTTTTCATTTTATGAAAGAAAAACTGTGATTTTTTGAAAAAATTGCAGTTTTTCAAAACTTCAAACTCATTGCGGCACGGGTTACCATTATCCAATTAAGACGAAACTTTGTTTGAATTGTAGAAAATTTAATCTAGTTTAAAAATATATAGAGTGGTCTTTGTCGAAAACGTGCTCCTTCATGGTCGAAATGGGAAAATATCGAAAAAAGTGCGAGTTTTTGGGATTTTGATGAAATAGAAAAATACGCCAATTTTCAGTTGGATAAAGAAAAAACCTAAATGATGAAATTTGTAGGAAATTTTATGAACTTTCATTTTGAAAAGCAACGTTATTTACGAAAAGTTGATAGTCCTCGAGTTATAATCAAAAAATCGCCAAAAATGAGATTTTTTTTGCATTTTTGACAATGTTCCGTTACGAAATTTTGTTAGCAAACCTCAGATTCGGATTCAGCACACCAAAAACATATAGGATCAAGAAATCAAAACTACCCCAAAACTTTCCCGCGAGGGAACAATTTAACTGGACTAAAAAGGTACTTCAAGAAATTCAATTAAATAATAATTTTTATATAAAGCAGAAGATATAAATTTTCATTTATTGGCTATAAATCTTATCAAAATCTATTTATAAAATAGTTAATTTATATAGTTATATTTATTTGTATTAGTTCGTTAGATTTTTGAGGGGTAACCAAATCAAAAAATGTTCCTCAAAAACTCACAAACTAACAACAATAAATAAAACTAAAAAAAGGACTATATATTTCAGCCAAAAATATTTAGAAAATTGATGATGAAAAAAGGATTATCTTTGTTTAAGAAAAGAAAGGTGAAAAAACATTAGTAATTTAGACAGAGCGGAATATAAATTCGATATAAATAAGTTGAATGTATTCAACTGAACTGAAATTAAATTTTGTAGTTAATAATAAAAATGATTTTATTTTAAAAATTGGGTGGTATTTTTTATGATTAGCTTATTTTTCAATATAATTTTGCAAAGAACGAGTTTCATCAAACGTTAATAACGAGAAAAAAATGAAGTGTCCATCTTGAATGGAATTTTACTTACAGGCCATCCAGGAAAAGTGCCAGATTCCCATTGTGTTGAAAAAGTATTTTTTATTGAAGCAAGTTCTTCATCAATATTTAATAATGGCTTAATTCTTTGTATATAATCATGGAGATAATCCAGTAGAGCCATAAGATATTTCCGATATTCTGAATTCTTTCTATCCCTTGGGATATCAAATAAGTGGTCAAATGTTGTCAGATAAGTGATATAATCCACTCTGTCAATACCTTTAAGATTTATAAATTTCTCGTAACATTCATGAAGATCCAAATATTTTCCATATCCTTCTTCATCGGTAAATTCTATTAAATCTGAAATTAAATTAGACATGGATTTTATTGATTTGAATATATTAAATTATAAAAATTGATAGATAAAATAACAATTTAAAAAATATCTTTTATAAGGCACGGAGAATTGCTCAGATATATTTAAGAAGACAGGCGAGAAAGTAAATAGGAAGTGAAAGACTTAGATTGAAGTAGGGCCTTGGGGTAGATTTTCTCAGTATGATGCAAGTCTTCAAAATGCCGCCGTTTAAATGTTTTTTCTTTAAAATAACCTTCGATTGTGATAAAAAAAAACTGCACAAAATGTATTACGAATATTATTTTGAAAATATAAACTGCTTTAAAATAATGATATCAACTATCAACTACAGCCGAAATCAAAGGGTACCGAAAACGCTTAGGCAGGGGCGTGCGATAAATCATAATACATTAAGGTAGTTGTTCCGCCAAATGGGTTTTCTTAGGATTTTTTTGAAATTTAGACAGATTATTAATTAAATACTTCTGCATCAATTGGTGGCAAAACGAAATTTATGAACAATATAGTTCCGGAGATATTAAATTTCAAAAATAGAGTTTTTCAGACTCTTATACATTGCACTATACGGGATATCGGAAAGTTTACATACATATTTAATTATAATTAAAAAACCCTTCTTACCATTTTAATAAAAAACTAAACCAATATTAAACAATAACCAATACATATTTTAAGACAATTTTGATTCATAGTTACAAGAAGTTTCTGAGATAATAATGAATAAATAATGAAAAATATCAAAACAAATTTACACTAAAAACAATTTGGCAACAGCGCATTTATTTAACCAGCGAAAGATGTATAAAACACGCATGCGCTAGATTTTTTCAAAATTATAATTTTCATAAGGTGTAACCTAGGTGTTGATTACATTTGTTAAAAAATAAGAAAACGATTTGTATAGAATTTTTTTTACTTTATCCAATGCGAAGCATGGGGAAAGTATTGTAATCGGTCTGGCGGCAAGCGCGACCTCAAAGGTTCCTCAGGTAAAGACTACGGAACCCATGGACTCAATTATAGTCACAAATTGTAGTATTCTATTAGGTTGAATTTTAGCACGTGACGGTTATTCAAAAAATTACATGGGGTCTCGTCGAGAGGCCAAAAAGTGCGATTTTTTCATTTAGTGCGTGCGGATGGATGGATGTATGGATGTTATCGTTTTTTTGGCCCACGATTTTTTTCCACACCGTTGCACAGATTGAAATGAAATTGAAAACGTACGATACTTTTAACAAAATGAAGCGGTGATTAGTTTTTGGTACATATCGGCCCACAAACATTAGTCCTTTATTTCAGTACTTTATTAGTTTTTTCTAAATATCTTGAAAATGAGTTAACCAATTTTGATGAAATTTAATATCCTAATTAATACCTCGGGGACCACAAAAAAGGTTAAATAAAGTTTTTAGTAAAATTATATTTTAAAGTACTTTACTCTAGAGTAAGAGAGTACTTTTTTAAATTCTTTAAAATTTATTCATTTGATCGTTTTAATATAGCTCATTTAACCTTGCTTAAGTAAGAATGGATAGGCTTCTCTCTGAGAAATGCTAAAAATTTTGGAGGAAATTTTATAAGTAACCATAGCAACTGCGTTGTTTTCTTATCCGTTACCTTTGCTGAAGAAATGGAGGAATCGACTAAAAACCAAAAATAGCGATTGATTCTCATCTAGTACTTGAGGAATAACCATTCTATATTGAATTTTTGACGTTTCGGTTTATATTGGTAACCATTGCTGAAGACATAGAGGAATCGGGTTAAAATCAAAAATAGCGATTGATTCTCATCTAGTAATTGAGGAATAACCATTCTATATTGGATTTTCGACGTTTCGGTTTTTGTTGGTAACCATTGCTGAAGACAGAGGAATCGAGTTAAAATCAAAAATAACTATTGATTCTCATCTAGTACTTGAGGAATAACCATTTTATATTGGATTTTCGACGTTTCGGTTTTTATTGGTAACCATTGCTGAAGACATAGAGGAATCGAGTTAAAATCAAAAATAGTCATTGATTTTCATCTATTACTTGAAGAATAACAATTCTACATTAGATTTTTGACGCTTCGATTATTATTGGTAACCATTGCTGAAGGCATGGAGGAATCGGCTTAAAATCAAAAATAACGATCAATTATTATCTAATACTAGAGGAATAACCTTATTGCATTCCATTTTTGATGTTTTGACTATTAATAGCAACATCTACTGAAAACGTGGAAGAATCGACTTAAAATCAAAAAGACTAAATTCTTTTTTGGTAAACAACTCATTAGATGAGAATCGATCGCTATTTTTGATTTTAAGACGATTCATCCATGTTTTCACCAATGGTTACCAATAATAACCGAAATGTCAAAAATCGAATGTAGAATGGTTATTCCTCGACTTTTAAATAAGAATCGATCATTATTTTTGACGTAAAGTCAACATGAACTGCAAATTGCAATTGATATCTGATGAATAATAAAGGAATAAACATATTAATATTTCAAATGAATTTGAATAAAGTTTAGCAACGATCCGTTGCAGTTTATTAACTCTTAAAATGTATTTTATGTGTCATTTTAATATAAAAATATTCAATCTCTTACAATGGTGCCAGATTTGTGAAATGAGCACCGGGCTAGAATCGGTACATAAACAGCAAAAAGTTTTGGGCTTATGAATTATGAATCCTTATTGTCTGTTCTATATACTCTAGCATTAACTTTTTGCTAGTATTGTCGCGAAACAACTACATAATATCGGAATAACAAAGGCCGGTAGAGAAAAGGGTTGCGTAAAGATTTTTAATTATTGAATAGTTCAAATTGTATTTGAATTTCGGTTCTTATGCCGCTCCCTTACGGTGCCGCCTGATGCGGACGCCTCTCTATATTATACCACGGCACGGCCCCGGATTGGATAATTTTCTCCAGATAATGAAGGATATGAGATGTAGAACTTTTAGAAAAGTGAGAGAGTTGGCATGGAAAAGAGTCGAGCGGAGATCGGCGATTGTGTTAAACCAGTCTTAGGGGTGAAATATTCTGGTCAAAATTGAGTTTTCCATTAAAATTAACTGATCAAATATTGCTCTTAACTTTAGATCTACTTATAATAATTAGATAGAAAATATAAAACAGAATGAAGAAACAATATGTGGATTCCAATAATAATGTAAAAAGGATTCCTTCTTTTTCTGTCAATATTCTTACTGGCTTGTTCTTCAGTAGGGTTTTCTCTTAAAGCAGCTAATTCTTCAAATTCAACAGTCATGGGAATAGTTATTTCATTTGGAATTCTTCTATAGAAATCTTTAATGTTTTTCAGTCTGCTGTAAAATTCAAGAAATTCATTTGGACCAGAGAGAGCGGCGACTTCTTCTTTCCTTGCGCCATCCTTATCTTCATATAGTTCTTTTAAATTAACGGTGCTCTCCATATAATTCTGAAATCAAAATCATTATATCATATTTTTTAAAATTTAAAAGAAAACTCAAAAAAAAATCAATTAATATAATACTTACATCGAGAAGCATTTTTAAACGATGATCCGAATTGATGGCTTCTCGATACTGAAAAAAAAAAAAAAAAGTTAAAAATAATTTGTTTTTCAATATACAATCTTGATAAATGAGTAATAAGTTTTTTAAAATTCATATCAGAATCAATGTCTGGTCTGTCACAGCCTGACATATACAATTGAATATCGTGATTCAATTTGATAGGCTTATCCTTTTAATATTGAGAAATTCTTAAAAAGAAATAATTTCGAGGCAACTCTTCAAACAAAAAACTATTTATAAAAAAATCAATTTGGCACACTCCGAGCTCGAGTGGTTGAATAGGTTTTTTAAAATCCTTAAGGTAGTTGTTTCGCGACAATACTAGCAAAAAGTTAATGCTAGAGTATATAGAACAGACAAGAAGAATTCATAATTCATAAGCCCAAAACTTTTTGCTGTTTATGTACCGATTATAGTCAATCCCGTGCTCGTTTGACAAATCTGACAGCATTGTAAGAGATTGAATATTTTTATATTAAAATGACAGATAAAATAGATTTTAAAAGTTAAAAAATTTCTATAAAAATCGTTTTGTTATTTTTTAACAAATGTAATCAACGCCTACGTTACACCTTATGAAAATTATAATTTTGAAAACATCTAGCGCATGCGAGCTTTATACATCTTTCGCTGGTTAAATAAATGCGCTGTTGCCAAATTGTTTTTAGTGTAAATTTTTTTATACATTTTTCATTATTTATTTCTTATTATCTCAGAAACTGTGTTGTAACTATGAATCAAAATTGTCTTAAAATATGTATTGGTTATTGTTTAATGTTGGTCTAGGTTTTTATAAAAATGGTAAGAAGGGTTTCTTAATTATAATTAAATATTTATGTAAATTTTCCGATATCCCGTATAGTGCAATGTATAAGAGTCTGAAAAACTCTATTTTTGAAATTTAATTTCTCCGGAAATGTATTGTTCATAAATTTCGTTTTGCCACCAATCGATGCAGAAGTATTTAAATAATAATCTATCTAAATTTCAAAAAAATCCTAAGAAATTAAGTGAAAATAATAATGGATATATATTATCCAAGAATTTTATCCAATTTGACAGCGAAGGGGTGCTGAGCGTTAGAAAACCGCGTGTTTCGCGTAAAGAGGGCATTAGGGGGGATAATTGATTTCAGCTCGACTGAACAGACACCGTGATAGTATCTGTAGTACAGGGAAAGGGCAGAAACGGTTCTTCGGTGAGCCAGGGAGTCGAGTGAGTTGGTTAGAGCCGGTTCTCCTATTAGTTTAATTGCTCGCTTCTGAATTGCATCCAGTGTGGCCAGAGAATGCTTGGAGGCACCCCTCCACAGATGAGAGCCATATTCGAGACAGGGACGAATTTGAGCCTTATACAGCATAAGGAGTTGACTGGGAGTATAACAGCGTCTAGACCTAAATAGGAGACCAAGCTTGCGCGCTGCAGCTTTAGCAGTGGTTGAGATATGGTCATTCCATGAAAGGTCAGACCCTAGAGTTACGCCTAGCATTGAGATTTTATCCCTGAATTCTAGTGAGTTTGAGTCGAATGATATGTTTGGGAGGTTTCTGTCGACGCGCCTAGAAATTAGGCAACACTGAGTTTTCCCTGCATTGAAGTTAACTAAGTTTTGGGATCCCCAGTTTTTAAGTTTGCATAAGTCTAAATTAATTGAAGAGGCAATGTCTGCACGGTTTTTATGCGATGCAGGGGCGTTATGTAGGGTGCTGTCATCTGCGTAACAATGTACCGGATTGGAAGGCAAGTTTAGAAGGTCGTTGATATAGATAAGAAAAAGCGTAGGGGAGATAACCGATCCCTGAGGAACTCCAGCGTTGGTGTGGAAGGGGGAAGAGGATATTCCATCGATGACAACCTTAATACTACGGTCTGAAAGAAAACTTTCGAGCACCTTACAGAGTTTCGGTCCAAGGCCGACGGAGGTCAATTTGGCAAGAAGATTTTTGTGCCAGACCATATCGAAGGCTTTTGAAATGTCTAAAGCTACCGCGAGGGTCTCCATTCCCGGCCTCCAAGGTTTTGTTCCAGATATGAGTTACATATGCTAGGATGTCACCTGTCGACCGGGATTGCCTGAAGCCGTATTGCCTATCGTGGATAAATTTATTTGACTCTAAGTGTCGTAGAACTTGCTCGTTGATGGCCTTTTCCATAATTTTGGATAAGACAGAAGTGATTGCTATGGGTCGATAACCAACTCACTCGACTCCCTGGCTCACCGAAGAACCGTTTCTGCCCTTTCCCTGTACTACAGATACTATCACGGTGTCTGTTCAGTCGAGCCGAAATCAATTATCCCCCTAATGCCCTCTTTACGCGAAACACGCGGTTTTCTAACGCTCAGCACCCCTTCGCTGTCAAATTGGATAAAATTCGAACAAGCGCTTTCGCCAACTCTTTTATCCCTATGACCTCCAGAGACTGGAACTCGCTCCCTGCCACCATCTTTCCCGCGACCTATAACCTTCAGCTATTTAAGACCCGTATCCACAGATACCTTCGACCCCCGCCCAACCCATAAAATTCTTTCTTCTTCTTTTCACGATGGAGGGGCCAACCCAGGCCTTTAGGGGTTGCACCTTTTTTGGTGTAACTCCTTCTCTCATCATTATCATAAAAAAAAAAAAAAAAAATTAACATAACATGACTACATATATTAGGCATATTAGCTTTTAGTTTTTTTTCTATAATCCATTTTTTTACCAGCAAAAGCTCATTTAAGGTTGATTATTTATATATCTTTCCATGTGAATCCATTATGATTCCAGGAATTACCATATTTTTTTTTATTATTATTATTATTCAGTATACGAGATAACCCTATAATATTACATTTTTTAAAAAATAGCTTGTGAACTTAAGTAAAATTGTGGATAATAATACATATAATTTCACAATAAGTAATAATTAAAAAGATATGAGGGTTGTTTTAGAATTTTTTCGAAAAATCCCAAATCAAAATTTTGATTTCAAATTAAAAATATATTTTTCATATTAACACTTTCTATATTGTATATCAAAGAAAAAAAGAAACCTTTCTCTGCTTATCTTAATTAGGAGAGTTGTAATCGCAATTTGGAAATATATTGATCAGGAGATTTTGGGGGAGTAGTTTTTATATATTTTCGAAACCGGTTGATACATAAAGATGAAATTTGGTATTTTTCTTAGTCTATTCTATACAGATATTGTTAGGGCTCTCTTGAGGTGAGTGCTGTATGGTGCTTTGTGCGCCCCCCATCAAGTCGATGGGGTCCTAACAATCTGTTGAGTGCAGGTTGTAGGTTGCGTGTTCATATAGGGTGTGTGCAGGGGAGGGGCTGCTGGTTGGCATTTGGCCCCTCCAGATTCGAATGTCCGAATCCGTTCGCTACCCCAGTCGAATCGAGTCGCTTTAATATAGCATGGGTGATAATATTTCACTCATGCTAAACGACGCAATGATCCGACTGAGTCATCTAGCGGCCGTGTCTCAAGGCTCGAGGCACATGAGCAAGAAAGGGCCGCTACACTACACCCTTTGTTTCTTGTGTGATTGCCGATTACCGACTAAGTCAGCCGGGCAAGGCTCTATCCACCTAGCTGGCGGGTCAAGAGGCTGCTTGCTTTGCAATCACGTCGGGGTCACCAGTTATTGTTAGGGCTCTCTTGAGGTGAGTGCTGTGTGGTGCTTTGTGCGCCCCCCATCAAGTCGATGGGGTCCTAACAATCTTGCGTATGCAGAGTTGTAGGTTGCGTGTTCATATAGGGTGTGTGCAGGGGAGGGGCTGCTGGATGGCGGTGGCCCCCCCAGATTCGAATGTCCGAATCCATTCGCTACCCCAGTCGAATCGAGTCGCTTTAATATAGATTGGGTGATAATATTTTACTCATGCTAAACGACGCAATGATCCGACTGAGTCATCTAGCGGCCGTGTCTCAAGGCTCGAGGCACATGAGCAAGAACGGGCCGTTACATAGAGGACACCTATATGTACCAAATTTAATTTAAATCTGAAATGGCCAGGTGAAAAGTGTATTCAAATTGTGTTGAGGTGATTCGGAATGACCAGTTCATAGAACAGGTTTTGCTTCAATTTACTAATTTTCTCATTAATTTATTAAAGAATAATTAACACATTAACGAGAATTGTTTTTGATCGCGCTTTTTAAACAAGATATATATCGCGGGACTACTGCTGTTTGAAGCTATTTTTTTTTTTTTTTTTTTTTTAATGCAATCGAATGCAAGAAGGGGTGCACCAATAAAGATGTAGCCCCTACGGATCTCGAAAGACCCTTGCATTACCGAAGAGAAGGGAAAGTTGATTAAGTGAGAGGGTGTAGACGTAGGTGTCTATGCACCCTGGTTTTGAAGGTTTGAAGATCATAGGTGCTGGGAAAGATAGAGGCTGGGAGAGAGTTCCAGTTCCTTGAAGTCATGGGGATATATGTATTCGTGAATGAAGTGGTCCGGCACTTTTCCAATTTGACCGCAAAAGAGTGTTGGGAGTCGGCAAAACGTGTGCTGCGTGCAAAGCATGCTTTGGGGGGAATTATTGATTTTATCTCATCAGAGCACCTGCCGTGATAGTATCTATAGAAAAGGGAAAGGGCAGAGACATCTCTTCGATGAGCCAGCGAGTCGAGGAGTCGGTGAGGGTAGAATCGTCAATTAGCCTGACGGCTCGTTTCTGAATTGCATCAAGGGTAGCAAGAGAATATTTTGAGGCTCCTCTCCACAGATGAGAGCCGTATTCGAGACAGGGGCGGATTTGGGCCTTGTAGATGGTGAGAAGTTGTGGGGGTTTGTAAAATCGCTTGGACCTGAATAAGAAGCCAATCTTCCTTGCTGCAGATTTCGCCACAGAGGAGATGTGTTCATTCCAAGACAGGTCAGATGCGACAGAGACGCCCAACATGGATAGGCTGTCGCACATTTTCAGGGTATTCGAATCGAAGTGAATATCAGGGAAATCTCTATTTTCGCGCCTAGAAATTAGACAACATTGAGTCCTATTGGAGTCTGTTGAGTCTTGTCTGGACCAAGAGAGAATGAAAAAGATGTGATCCATTTGACTATAATCCAGCATCATTTTCGCGTTTAGCCCGCATGACACTTTTTATGTCAAACACCTAACATACCTGTTAACAGATCTAGCGCGCTGGACTGGGAGATTGAATATATAATATCTCAGATTTCAAATTCATTTGGTGGTCCATATCAATGTTTGATATAAAAAGTGTCATGCGGGTCAATCGCGAAAATAATGCTGGATTATAGCCAAATGGATCACATCTTTTTCATTCTCTCTTGGTCCAGACTTAAGACTCAGCAGACTCCAATAGCTTCAACCAGCAGTAGTCTCGCGATATATATCTTGTTTAAAAAGCGCGATCAAAACAATTCTCGTTAATGTGTTAATCATTCTTTAATATATTAATGAGAAAATTATAAGTATATTTAACTTCATTATTTCAAGTTAGAAATATATAAATTCGGATATTATTTTCACTTAATATTTGACAAAAATCACCTGCTTTCGATTCTCTATCGAATCAAATACAGGAAACATACGATTAATATATAATATAGACTAGAATAGATGGACTACTCTTGAGGTAAGGCTAGATAGAAGTTAGCTTTCTCTTTAAAACAAAAAATTATTTTGATTGATATAAAATAATTGTTTCAAAGTATTGATGGAAGGCAACCCAAGGATAATGAAAAAATACAATAGCGAATAAAATGAATTTATTGACAAATCATTTTCTTCCTGTGCAAAATCAACGATTCGAGGATCTTGTCTGCCTCCTTCTTCAGGGTTTAAAAAGATCAACGAAGGAAACATCCAGAATACTTGCTTCTTCTCTCCTCCAGCAGTGCTCGAAATTTTTCAATCAATTTCTTTTATTCGGAATTGTATTTTTTCAATAACTTTTAAGGAGTTAGGTGTTGGTTCTAGGTGAAACATTTTAATATAATAATAAAACTTGAGGAAGATGCGAGGTAGGTTTCACAAAAAGAGAAATAAAATAAAATATTTCTCTTTTTGTTAAACTATCTCGCATCAAATTTGCTCAAGTTTTATTATTGTATTTTTTCAAATTTAAATGGAATTCGCCGTTCAAGTTCTACCAGTCCGTCTCTTCAAAGAGAAAATTACTTCTAATATAATTGATTAATAAAGTAAAGAGTATGTAGTTTCACAGTGAATAAAATAAAACTCAAAGAGGTTTATACAAACTCAATATATTTCGGATTATTAGTCCATCATCAGGAGTTTACAGGTTTTTAAATTCGTTCCACTTTGCAAATGTTTTAAGTAGATGATAAAAAATGAAATGCTGCTAAGAATTGAATCAAGTGTAATTGAGGTGTCTATGTATTTTCAAGAAAACGACAGCCAACTCTCCAAACTCTGTACATACCGTTGATTTTTTATGAAGCATTTCTTTAACCATAGCATCCATTAACCTCTCCCTTTCTTCGTGATAGCGCCGTTGCTGTTCTAAAATCGTTTCCATTTTTAAGCAAGGCGATTAATGAATGCTGTTGGCTGATAAAATCTTCAATAGGAATGCTAAAAATATAATATTCAAAATTATCGAAATATTAGTCACTTAAAAAATCATTCAAACAAGTTTCAAGTAAATTTAAATGATTTTTTGGGAGATAACCAAATGTATGTTTAATATATAAATGTAATTAATTAAAATATACAAACATACTAATTTGATTAATACTAGTGTTATTGCCACATGGAGATATTTTAGAAAAACTATTGATAATTGAAATAATATAAATATTAACAGAGTATATAACTCAGAAGTTTGTGAGACTTCAGAGCCATCTAGTGTGGAGTAGCGAAGTAGATGGCGCGGGATCTTTGAACTGCTCTCAGCCAATCTACAGCCAAGGTATCCTTTACCTATGGGGAGTACGTCGTTGCTCAACTTTTATCCTCGACTGGAACACATACAGTGCAGGATTTACGTATAAGCTACACAAGCTATAGCTTAAGGCCCCCACTTTCCTCACCACCCCCCCCCACCCATAAAAAATTGTCCGAGTGAGCAATTGTCATATATATTTATTTATTTATTTTCGACGGCAAGAGGCCTTTAAAAATTGGTTACATTTAAACATAATATTATACACGATAACCTATATGTTAGCGTCGATGGCCGGGATTTGGAGATGTGCGCAGGAGCAAAAAGCTTTTATAATTGGATGCTATTAAGAACAACACATTTATAGAATTTTGTAGGCTAAGATCGGAGTCCCTTCCTTCGGCCCTAAGAACCAGCAGGGGAAGACGGCCGGAGGGGCTCCCGATGTTCCGGGCTGGGTGCAGACGAACTGAGACAACGGTGCACATCATCCAATGTTGTGATAGGACCGCGGATGGACGGGTTATGAGGGCATGACGCTGTGGTACGATGTCTGGCCGACGATTTGTTCAAAAAGGGAATGCGTGTCGAGTTGGGGTACTTGTACTCCAGCTCTGCGGTCAATAGAAAGCCAGACATCGTGGCAAAAGATGCGTCTGGGGTGGTGAGGGTTTTGGACGTGCAGATCGTCTCCGCGCTTGCAGGACTGGGTGTTGCCCACCGAAACAAAATAGAAAAATATAGGGGCAACTCCAGTCTGGTGGATAATATTGTGGAACGAATTGGCGTCGGGGCGGGCTCAGTCAGAGTTGAGGCCATCACACTCTCGTGGAAAAGAGTGTGGTGGCATAAAGCGATGGAGTCCTTCATCGCCCTGGGTATATCCCAAAAAACAATAAACGATTTGACATTAGGGCGATGAGGGGATCTCTCTTTAATTTTTACACTTTCAGCAGAAGAACATATAGAGCGGGTGGCGTATAAATTATTTTATTGTAAATACGAAAAAAAAGAAAAATGTGAGTCAGGATTAATCCTGGCTCTCCCAGCCACTCGCTCTGAATCTGAATTTATTTGTACTCAAGCTGTGGTGTGAAATTTATAAATAAATTATATTAAATATATATTTTATCTTGTAAGAGGCGGCCCGCTCCTCGGAGGCCTAATAAACAAAAATATAATAAAATAGAAAGACAGAGATATAATAGGTAATATGTTAAGTGAAGATAAATTCTGTATTGAAGGAGACAATAAAAAAGTAGTCTTCTGCTGGAATTATAAATTTTATTTATTTATAACGAGACTATAGTTTCGAGGGCTTTGCCCTCTTCATCAGTCTATTACAATGGATTGCAAAGCCCTCGAAACTATAGTCTGGTTATAAATAAATAAAATTCATAATTCCAGCAGAAGACACGCTCTTTTATTGTCTCCTTCAATATATAAAAATTCTGCTACTCTCGGCAAAAACTTTCAATTTAATAAATTCTGTAAATAACAAATAAATGATTTTTGAATTTTAAAGCTTAATCATAAGATAGCGTATTTTCTTTAATTGCTTTAGTTACTCTATTAGGATGAGAAGCCAAATCTATTACACTAATTCTTAAGGAAAGAGCGTTATAGCAAACACAGAGTCGATAGATTGGATTGTTCTCAGCGTGACGCGTGATTAGTACTTTAGGGTAGAAGGCTGGTTGTGTCTAGGTACATATGTAGGACTATTTAAAGGAAAAAGAGACTTTACTTCTGGACAATTAATTCTGTTCGATATAATTTTGTAAATTAATGTATTGTCAGAAGCAGCCATGGATGATAGTATTGTTGGTAGACTAAAGGTTTCACTAATTGCTGTATAATCGTGGTCGAATCTAGACATAGGGTTGCCAGATAGATACGCAAGATGCCTCAACGCCTTATACTGAAATCTCTCAAACCTTGCTATATATTCATTTTCAAATTAGGTCTCCAAATGGTTGTTGGTCAGTTGTATGTAGGTTGGTAAAGTCTTTGTAAAAGTTGACAAAGGGTAAAACCTTAGAATTCACATTGTGCCTGGCGGGATGGCCAATCAGATGAAGTGTGTCTGATTGGCCATCCGGCCAGGCACAAGTTGAATTCTAAGGTTTTACCCTTTGTCAACTTTTACAAAGACTTTACCAACCGACATACAACTAGCCCTTAGAGGTGAGACATTTAGGTATACTCTTCTTAATTACGTGGCAGTCTCTATGGATAATTTTCTTTTCTTTTATAGTTTTTTCAAGTTAAAATAGAATGCGAATCGCTTCCCTCTAGCTGATGCAGTTCTTGGAAGGAGCCAGTATATATTCTGAGGGGGCACTCAGTTTGCAATATAGTGTAAGGTTTGAAGACCGCCACACTCGCAGCTAGGATCATCTGTCATATCCCACTTGTACTTCCAACACTGGCATCTGCCATAGTTGGTTCGAATTCGATTAAGAGGCATCAAGTCTTTTCTTAAGAGATCGAAGCCGCTTTGTGCGTAGCACGCGTTTTGCCGATTTCCAACACTCTTTCGCGGTTAAATTAGAAAAGTGCCGGCCACTTCATTCGTTAATACGTTTGTCCCCATGACTTCAAGGAACTGGAACTCTCTCCCAGCCTCCATCTTTCCCAGCACTTATAATGTTCAAACCTTCAAAACCCGAGTGCACAAACACCTACGCCTCCAGCCCCTCACTTGATCAACTTTCCCTTCTCTTCAATAATGCAAGGGTTTGCAATGCAACAAATTTGGCATGTTTCCCTTATCTCTTAGACCTTGATAGACTTAGGGCCGGTTGTATGTCGCAAAGTAAATGCTGTTACCACTACCACAGGGTAGATGGTAAATGGAGGGACTGGGATGGCCAATCCCTCCATTTACCATCTACCCTGTGGTAGTGGTAAAAAGCATTACTTTGCGACATACAACCGGCCCTTATACTTAACGAGACCTGACCAACAAATAGTCAGCACGACAAGGGACGGGGAGTGAAAAGTCCCGGTCTCTTCAAGCTTGGTTAATATTATAAGACACCTAGAATAGTCAACTCAGAGCAGCACCATTATTGCTCCTCTGAACAAGTAGAAATTCTAACCAATAGGGTTAGAACACACACAAGTAGATTTAGAAAAACTAACTAATAATTAGACCGCTGTTGTCCTAACCAACAGAACCCTAGCATTAAGATACCTAATACACAGGAAGGATAAGAGAGTTCACCTCCTCGCGATAACATACGGAAACGTGCCCTTCAGGCTAGGCTAAGTAACTCTCAACAACTGATGATGAATCCCAGATACATCTTCAATTCACTTGTCATACACAAAGGAGGTAGAATAACATGAATGGTAATGGGATCTTTAATTGCATGCAATTTACTCCTAGACCACCATTTGCATGAATGTAGAATAATGTGTGTGTGTCTTATCACGGCAAAATAATGTACCCATTCTGGCCTCAGGCATAGTCCCCGCATGAAATTTCGGGCCTAGGGGCCATAATCTGAAGCAGGACCCTTATTATGGAATAAGTGTGTGTTTTTTATGAAGTGAAATAATTTAAAAAAATGCCCCGGCCGGGTCGGGCCCACGGGTGCACCTGCACCCCCTTGCGGGGGCTATGGCCTCATGGAAAATAATTTTCCAGCGAATATCACCGATAGATACTAAATAAATCAATTAATTTAACAATGACAAACAACCGTTTCATTTAGAGAAAATGATTTCTCAGGTCTGGAGGTATAACTTGAAATTTGATATAAATGTTAGTTATAAGACATAAAAATTTGGCAAGTTTTTAAAAAAATTTAAATTTTATAGGTGCCAAAAAAAGGAAAAACTTTTAAAATCAGGTTTTAATCCAGGTTCATTATGATTTTTCCGGAATTAGTGGAAGGTAAAAACTTGAAATTTTGTGTGAAGGTTACTTTTAAGATGTAAAATTAAATAAATCATGATGTGTTAATGTAATCAATAATGAAAACAAATTTTAAAATTAGAACGATATTATAATGAAATAAACGCAATAATATTTTGTCTTCGCGGGGCTCAATAACCCCTTCTCCCCCCCCCCTCATTATGACACTGTATTCGCTACCCTTAAGTTAGTAGTACAAAAGTAACCAGAAACATCCTTAATTTGCCAGCATTGCTACAGGCAGTCGATTCACGATAATACAAAAATATTCGGTTTCAGAAATTGAAAGGGCCTCAAATCCGGAAGGTATGTTACTGAAACCTCTTTTTCAACTTTAGAAATGTTTTCCAAACAAAATAACAACCTGGCATGTTTGGCTGGTTAAGCACCCATAGCGACGATTTGTCTGGAAAATTCTCATTTTTTTATTTTACTTATTCCTGCAGAAAAATAAGTTTCAAGCATCATGGATTTATCTTAAGATTTGATTAGGAGATATGCCCTTATTTAAAAGGCTTCATAAATTAATTACCTGACCAGAAAATTTCATCAAACCAAAAATTATTTTTTCCATCTCTATGGCTTGCTGAATAACAATACCTTAAATAATAAAAATAAACTGCAACGGATCGTTGCTTAACTTTATCCAAATTCATTTGAAATATTAATATGTTTATTCCTTTATTATTATCATATATCACTTGCCATTTGCATTTCATGTTAACTTCAATTCAAAAATAATGATCGATTATCATTTAACAGTCGAGGAATGACCATTCTACATTAGATTTTGACGCTTCGATTATTATTGGTAACCATTGCTGAAAACATTGAGGAATTGACTTAAAATCAAAAATAACGATCGATTCTAATCTAATACTAGAGGAATAACCTTATTGCATTCCATTTTTGATGTTTTGACTATTAATGGCAACCTCTACTGAAAACGTGGAAGAATCGACTTAAAATCAAAAAGACTAAATTCTTTTTTGGTAAACAACTCAAGCTTGAGAAATTGAAGTTTGTTTAAAATTCAGTCTGCTCCCCGAGTACGAATAACTTTGATTACATCTTGGGCTTTTTAGTTTTAAGAACTTGTGGTTGAAAAATTCCGAAAATTGGTAAAAATTCGAATTGTTATATGTGAAACTATCAAACGGTGGTTGAAAATGAGCTGAAATTTGGTATAAAAGTTTGTATTAATAAACTACATCTCTTTATCAAGATTAAACTTTATAGCGCCTGCTGTTAGGTAAAAAAAAAAATTGGTAATGACGCAAATTTAAGAAAATCTTAAATGTTTTCACTTTTTCCATCCAATTTTATTTCATTTACCATAAAACAAAATCAAAAGAAGTTTCTAGATTGAGAGCTGGGCAAAATACTTCACTTCAGGTATCTGAAATATAAAATACTTTTAATAAAGCGTAATTGGTCCAGAAATCAAGCAATTGATTGTTCAACTAGTATTAGAAATACAAAATTATTAAAAGTTAATCAACTAACCAATTTTGTATATAATCATCTTTGTATTTTAAATACTCAAATGATGCCTAGCTCTGTCTAAATATTATAATAGCAAAGTTTTTTTTTATTCAATTTTCTTAGATTTCTACTATTAATAATTTTCTGTAATATACTTATTTTTTACTTCTAAGGAAAGCGGTGTTGGCTTGTAAGTGAAACATAGTAAATAAAAGAATATATATATATATATATTTTATATATACTTATTTTCTTACCTGATTATAACTTAAGTCTGAATTTATATTAAATAATGTTATTCATTCAAAACTTAGCCATTTTTACCTAAATAAATAACTTTATGCTACAACTAATCGAATTGAATAAAAAAAAAAACATTTTTATACCCATGATACTAAAAGAAAAAGTAGCCTACGAATTCTTTAATTGGCTCTTCAACAAAAATTTGATCTGAAGCCATTGATTACCATCTGGAAATTGTTCCTGAAAAAGTTTTTACGTTGTAATGGTTAAATTAATAAAATAAATATACTTATCAAATTTATTAATCAAAACAAAATCACAAATTATAATCAAGTAACATAGTTATATTTTGTAAATATAGGAAGAAAATTTAGAATTTAAGAACGAATTAATTAAATTAACATTTAGAAAATTATTGGTTATTTGAAAGAGATAGCAAAGATTTTTTTAACATTTTGCAAAATGTGTTATATTTGTTTTGACTTCTCCCAATAGTAGTCAAACGGATAAACCTTGTCCACATCTTGAAGGGTAAGATTTTCTAAATCTTTTTCAAAATCATTAATGAGATTTTCATTTTGTTTTTCAGTAAAATTTTCTCCTTTGGTGATATACGAAAATAACATGTCATCGGACATTGTGGTAGGAATTTGTTTCCGGAAAAAATTATTGACGTTAATACAATCTCGTTTTAAAAGATAATCGGCATTAGGATGGGTTTTTTCAACTGCTTGACCTACATCAATAAACCAGCATTTGTCATGGTCCCATAAAATATTGTACTCGGATAAATCAGAATGCACAAGATTTGCTTTATTATACAAATTCTTCATAGTTTCACAAACTTGGTCATAGGCTTGAAACATTTGTTCCTCATTCAAAGGAGCTTGCTTTAATTTTCTTGCAGGAATATGGTCAGTTCCTATAAATGACATAATTAAAATATGTCTTCGTAATAAAACTACTTCTGGACATAAGATTTCTGCATTACGCATTCTCAAAAGATTATTTTTCTCTTTTTCAGCCCAAAGATATGCCAATTTTTTATGATTTTTTGAAGTTTTGCCTTTGAACCGAAAATCGCCTTCAATGTATTGTCCTCTGTTTTTAAATTCGGTAATGTCCGATTTAAAGATTTTGATCACACAATCTTTAGGCAAAGAAATTCCATTTTCATCTACTCCTCCATCCGCATGAAGAACAATCGATTCTTTCCCAGTGCTTATAATTCCATGAACATCTTCTAAAGTACCTTTATTAATAAGTTTGAAGAGGGATATATAAGTTGGGTAATCCATGGTTGAATCGGAGGTTGAATGGTCTCGCTTGTCATTCAGTCGATATCTTCGCGATTGTGTATGATTTGAGTGTATTCTTAAACGATTAAATACCTTATTGGATAGTTTCATGTCGAAGTTTTCTCCATCTCCGGTTTGAAATTCGGGTGGAAAATCCAACATTCTACAAGCGTTTCGAGTACCTGATAGCTTCATATCATGTTTCGTGACAATGACTCCTTCTTTTTTCATATATCCGCATTTAGGCATCGTTTTAAAGGCCTGTTCTAGGGGAACAAATCGATCCCAATGTTGAGTAGATTCCTCTTCTTCCTCTTCATCAGAAGAAAATTGTTCATTATTGTTAGTCAAACGATAATTACTATACGATATGGAAACTTTGGAAGTGCCATTTAATTTCTTTTCCATTTTTTGTAAATTGTTATTGTATTCCGAATCGAGTTGATTTTGTAATACTTGGGCCAACAAATAGTCGTTTTCACACTCATTAGATATCAAATCCCCATTTTCTGCATCTAATTCGTTTTGTAACATTTTGGCAAAGATAAAATCATGATCATTTTCAATAACGGAATGCTCACCTTGAATTTGTTCGAAATAGTCAACCGATTTCGGAATGCTTTCTGCATTCATTTTAACTTCTCGTTCTTGCAATCCTTTCGCTTTTTCTTCAGACATAATGTCATTTAGTGAAATATTATCCTTTGATGATTGTATATGCCAAGGAGATTGTTTTTTATTCCCTACGGGGTTATCCATTGGTATTTAAATGTAACGATTTGGAATATATAGCGAAATCTATTGTAATAATTACGGAATGATTTTTTGTCTAAGATCGGAAAATAAATATGACAAAATTTTATGCAAGATTTGACGTCAAATAGGATGAACCTAACAATGATTTGAACCAGAGTAGAAGAACAATTGTACTCTCTTACTTACAACTGCACGGGTGAGTAAAAAAAGAATTTCAAAAATAAATAAATAAATGTTTTTGTGTAAAAATATATTTAGAAAATTTAAAAAATTAAGAAATATTTCAGTCCCATTATATATTATATGACAATACAGAAGTGTTAATTACTTTTATTCTTCTTTTTCTTTAAGTGCCATATCAGGTCTCCCTGACGTTTTGGCTTTACTTAACTACTACTTACTTTTATTTATATATTTTAATATATTCTATTTTATTAATAAAAACCTTTTTACTGTTTTCTATTTCTAATCCAAATGCAAATTGCAGATCTATCTTGTACCTATCTTCACACACAAATCCCTGTCATTTTGGATGTTTTTTACCTATATTGATCCCATTGTTGTTATAAAAACAATAACAAAGTGAAGCGGATTTTCTTTTCAAGTATGTCTTCTTGGTTTCTATATGTATTAATGGCGATCTTGTTTTCGTGAACATTGTTTTATTTTGATAATCTTATAATTATTTCCAACGTTATCTCTATTAAAGGTGTTATTATCCCAGTCTTTTATCTTTCCCTGCTTTGGTGCATCCAAGCAATGCAATAAAAATGGAAAACGATTCGGATTGTACCACTAGATGTATTTTTAAAGAACATGGGGATGCTATTAATTCGGTAATCCGTGCGGATTATCAAGAAGATATTTTAAAAGCTTACATCTGTAAGATTTGTAATAACCCTGGAAGAGTAAGAGATTCCAATGGACGTACAGCTCTTCATGTTGCTGTTATATTTCGAAGAACTCAATTGATTCCTTGGCTAATAAAAGAAGCTAATGCAGATATCAATGCTCGCGATTTGGCATCTGGATACACTCCTTTACACATTTCTATTTACAAAGGATTTATCGATGTCACTATTCTATTATTAAAGGTAAACAATATTAGAATTAGTAGATTAAAGCGACACCTCCTAAATTAGATATTTTTGATGTGATTTTCCCTTCAGAATATATAATATTTCTGAGAAACTGTCAAGCATTGTATCTCTGTCATAGCAAAATCATTTCAATAACATCTGAACAATTGCCAAGCTTCCTAGAATAATATAATAGTTCTATGATGTTAATTGTATCCATCCTTTTTAAATAAATTTATAATTTTCTCATTAATGTATCAAAGAATAATTGACATATTAACGAGAATATGTTTTGATCGCGCTTTTTTAAACAAGATATATATCGCTAGACTACTGTTCGTTGAAGCTATTGGAGTCTGCTGAGTCTTAAGTCTGGACCAAGAGAGAGAAAAGATATGATCCATTTAGGTATAATCCAGCATCATTTCACGTTGGGAGCGCTCGCATGACACTTGGATGGATCAGCCAAGTGAATTTGAAATCTGAGATGTTATATATTCAATCTCCCAGTCCAGAGCGCCCGATCTGTTTGCACGTATGTTAGGTGCCTGCCATTAATTAATAATCCTCGTTAATATGTTAATTATACTTTGATATATTAATGAGAAAATTATAAATTCATTTGACTTCATTATTTCAAATTAGAAATATATAAGTTCAGATATTATTTTCACTTAGTATTTGACAAAATCACCTGCATTCGATTCGCGATTGAATCAAATGTAGGAAACATACGATTAATTAATGGTGCAGGCACCTAACATACGTGCTAACGGATCGGGTGTGCTCTGGACTTGTAGATTGAATATATAACATCTCAGATTTCAAATTCATTTGGTGATCCATCCAAGTGTCATGCGGGCTCAACGTGAAATGATGCTGGATTATACCTAAATGGATCATTTCTTTCTCTCTCTTGGTCCAGACTTAAGACACAGCAGACTCCAATAGCTTCAACCTCAGTAGTCTCGCGATATATATCTTGTTTAAAAAGCTCGATCAAAACAATTCTCGTTAATATGTTAATTATTCTTTGAAATATTAATGAGAAAATTATAAATTTATTTAACTTTATTATTTCAAGTTAGAAATATATAAGTTCAGATATTATTTTCACTTAATATTTAACAAAAATCACCTGCATTCGATTCGCGATTGAATCAAATGTAGGAAACATACATCCTTTTTAAATTCGAAAGTATAATTCTCTAATAAAAGATATTCTAAATTTATCAAGCGGGTGCCAATCAATTAATGTATTTTATATTCATTTTTGATTGAACTATCTGAATTTCTCAACAAAAAATATTCAAAAAAACAAACGTAAATCATTCAATTTAAGAACATGAAAAAAATCAAATAAAAGAGATATGAAACCTCACAATTTTTTTTTCCTGAGGGCCATGCTAATCCATATATAGAATAATTATTAAAATTAGTTGAAAGGTTGATAAAAATGATTAATCGAAATGCTTTCTTGTCGAGAATAGCAGAGTTGTGATTTTATCAAAAAGACCTTCAAGCAGAGCATATTCTCTTTAATTATTATTCTTATACAATCAAAAATATTTAATATAGGTGGTTTTAAAGGAAATTTTTCAACTTCTATACAACGCCACACCATTTCGTTCATATATCAAACATTTTATTTATTAAACTATTTTTAGCTTGGAGCGGATACCGAACTTTTGGACAAAGAATTTTTAAATCCATTTGATATTTTATTTGAATATCCGATTGCTTTCCCATACGATCTTCGAAAGCACTGTGATGTCTCCATGTATGGGACTAATAATAATTTTAACTTAGGAATTGGAAACCAACAAGAAAGATCAATTCCTGAGAGACATGACTTTTTATACAAGCATCATGGAACTTATGAAAGGGTAAATGGAAATTGAGTCATGAAAATCCCAAACAAGCTACCCACCAAGATTTTCCAAATTAAGCCGAGTACATTAAGTGCCGTGCTAAGCACAAAGGTGGTAACTGACTTTTTTGTCAAAAATGAGTTTTGATTTGTAGGCACTAAATTATAAAATTTCCAACATGTTTACCTTATAATTAAGCAATATAAGTAAGGTAAATGTAACAAATTCTGACACTATAAGAGCTAATACCTCTTGAACGTACGACAAAATATATATAATGATGTAAAAATGTGATAAATTTTTAAATACGTTGAAATTGAATGATTTAATTTCATTTTGTTTAAGTTTTACCCATATTAAATATATTATATTGCGCAAAAATTAATTAAATGTATTACATATTTTTGTACCAAATTCTGACATGAAAAATTTCGGTTGGTCCTAATTCTGACAATAGTGGTTCCTAATTCTGACATAGAATGTTTTGTTAGTTTGTTATTATTAAAAAGCATGACTAATTGTTTATATGTTAATTTATTGGAATTAAAACATGTACATATTTAAATAATTATTCTAAACACATTTCTTTGACTTTATAAATGCCTCTTTTATTTATAGGGATGGGAGCAGAAATTTTTTTTGTGATATCCGAAAACTCGTACGGTAGAGAATCCTTTTCTTTTGGCCATCTCCATCCAAATTGTCCACATTTTTCCATTACACTTACTAATGCATTATCGTCATACATTTCTTCTACAATTCCGGGGTACATATCGTCCATATATTTGACGAGTACGTAGTCATTCATGTTGATTTGCAGATCTTCATTATCTGAACCACTTTCTTCTTTATCGTCTATAACAGCGTCCTTATTTAATTTTTGTGCTTTTTTCTCATCCCTGATTCTTTTCCTCTCTTGCTTCTCTTCTTCTTTCTTCAATTTTTCATTTTCTTTCTTCAAATGGTAATTTCTCCATTCAGTGGACGTGGCTACTGACGGTATTTTTTCTTTCTTTATTCTTTTTTTATTATTTACAGGCGTTTGAGGCCAAAAAAGACAACGTTTAAATGGTGAAGGCACTAGAATAATAGTGTCAGAATTAGGATCATGGCATATTTATTCATGATTGCAAATTTGACAGGCATGTCAGAGTTTGGCCCAGAGTATATTTTCATGTACCAAAACCTGACACCCTAATATTTATTAATTACACATATTTTCTAACATAAACTAACTAGAATGTGTATTAAATATATATATATATATATATATATATCTTACTAGCAAAACAATATTCTCAACAAAAAAATGATTTTTTGATGAGTTATCCGCTATTTTGGTGGTGCACTTTTCTAAGGTTACACTGTGAACACAAACAAAGTCAAGACGAAAGTAACAGCTGGCGGAAAAGGAATTCAGCCACATGCATTTCAGTTTGTAAAGAATAATATGTTTTTAGTTGACGACAAAGTAGATAAATGGACCTACGTATTCATATATTTATTTATTCAAACAATATTCTGCATTTCTTAATAATGTTATTTCAAGTTGAAAGTGTCAAGAATTTGGAACACTGTCAGAATTTGGAACATTTACCTTAATTATTTAATTAAAAATAACTATACAATATTCTGCATTTCTTAATAATGTTATTTCAAGTTGAAAGTGGCAAAATTTGGAACAATGTCAGAATTTGGAACATTTACCTTAATTATTTAATTAAAAATAACTATACAAATAGACGTATCTTACTTTTGAACTATAAATACTAAGCTACTGAGTCGTATCTGTAAAAAACTAAGCGATTTTTGTTGTATCCACAATAAATACTTTAAGAAGCTTACTATTTTCAAGATACGTTTATATTACATTAGTAATTATAAAAGTTGAAAGGTTAAAAAATATTAACAATGTTGAGCGTCCCATGTATTAAAAACTTTAATGAAGTGAAAGTAGAACGAGCAAAATGGATAGTATTGTATGAAAATTCATTTAAAGACGAAGAAGATTATAAATTAGTCAATTTTCTCCAAGTAAAATGGGCAAAAGAAGGGATACCAGAACCAAGTAGGAAACAAACTGCTTATGGAATTCCAAAAGATACAAAATATGCTTTAATAAAAACTTGAATTAAGTTCTACTAATGGTATTATTCCGAAAACTCGATTAAAATTTTGGGAAGCTACATGTGATAATGATAGTGGAATGGAGGATCCAAATGCTGTTAACAGTCTGATTTTCGTCAATAAGTTTATTATAAACTTATTTATTTAATCATTTTTTATTTATGGTAATTATTTCTAACTCTTTAATTATTTAATGTCTTGAAATTATTTTTTATTGAAAAGATTAATATAATTCGGGGAAGAAAAATACTTCATTTATATGGAACTTGTATTTAAGAAAACATGTAATGTAAATAATTTTTATGATATATGAATTATATCGGGGCCGGCCCGAGGGCAGTACGAACTGTGCGGTCTCGTTTCTGAAGACCTCATTTTATAAAATGATTAATAAAATATATATATATCATTACGTCATATTTACCTTTCGGGTGTACTAAATCTCTATAGATTATAGATTGCAAACATCGGTAAAGATCTAAAGTACAGCTAGTTACTAGTCGTCATCTTAAGGGCTCTCAAAGTTTGTGTAATATATCATTATTATATACTGGGTGAGTTTTTTTTTATCTTAAGACAGTCTTATAACTCAAAAACAGTGCATTATATGAAATTTTTTTAAATAAAGTCTATTTATATCAAGGGGAAACTAAACTACGCTATTGTTTCTCGACGTAGAACAAGCTTTCAAGGGTATTTCAAGGTCAAGTTCTGTTTTTTAATTGGAAACCTATATTTTTCTTTAGATATCCTAAATCTACATAAAAAACTGAACAACTTTTATAAAAATTATTATTTTATACGCCATCAAATAAACAAAATATTAAGTCAATTAGATCTCAAAAAAATCCTAATAATTATTTTTAACAATTATTCAACTTCAATTATCAAATATTTCATAATTAAATATTTAATAATTTATTAAATAATTTAATAATTTTTCGACAATGTTTTGTGATACTCTGGAGAGTCTATCGCAAGTCTTCTGGATAAAACATGTGGATCAAATCCAATAGTCGCCAGTATTTCAATTTCATTATTTTGGCCTGTTTCAGTTTTCTTCATAGCCTTTACATTTTCTGTTTTTTTATACAGATTTACAACACGATAAAATGAAGCTCGTGAGGGTGTATTTCCTATCAGGAAAACGCTCGGCATCCAATTCAATTTCACCCATAATACTTCTTCCATATTCACTGCATAAATTAAGTCCATTTCTTAACAAACAAATTCTCCATTTTTATTATGGTAATACAATATAACTAACTCTCTACTGGATTGACACGAGAAATAAACTTTTTTTAAACTCAAGAATTTTAAGTAGTTCTATTAAGTAGAAAGTAATCTCTTAAATCTGTATATAATGAAGTTTTAATATCATTATTATAAACACTTATTTTCATTGTTGTGACTTTTCGATTTAATACTTATTCATTTAATAATTATTCAATCCTTATTATTTGATAATTAAGTTGAATAATTGTTAAAAATAATTATTAGGGGTTTTTTTTTTGGAAATCTAATTGATTTAATATTTTGTTTATTTGATGTCTAATGAAAAAATAGTTCTTATGAAAGTTGTTCAGTTTTTTTTGTAGATTAAGAATATGTAAAGAAATATATAGGTTAAAGCTTGAATTTTTATTTAAATCACACATGATTAATTTATAATTATTTATTGAAACAAATAATTATAAATTAATCATGTGTGATTTAAATAAAATTCAAATCAATTCAAATTAATCACAAAAATAAAAGCTTCAACAGCTTCATTACTAAATATATAGGTTTCCATTTAAAAAACAGAACTTGGCCTTGAAATACCCTCGAAATCTTGTTCTAGGTCGACAGCGTAGTTTAGTTTCCCCCCTCGATATAAATAAAGTTTTATTTGAAACTTTTTTAATATAATTCATTGTTTTTGAGTTATAAGACTGTCTCAAGATAAAAAAACTCACCCGGTATATTACTATTAATATTTGGAATTAATGTATTTTAAAATATATTTAAAAAATTTTGGTTATTCAAAGAATAATGTAGCTGATACCCGACGTCTTTAAAAACCATTAGGCCTTATATTTGTGAGGCGCCTTAATACAAAGCAAGCAGAAAGAGCATATCTCTTATCTAGTTGCATTAATCTATATCAACTTTCCGAAAATTTTAATATAAATAGTTTTAAGTTCAGACCAAAAATTATACCTTTTTTCTCTAATTTGTTTTTCGCAATTAGCTATTTGGGATTTTCCATAACTGAATTACTAGAATAAAATTAGTGAGAGGCGGATCCAAAGCAATCAAAGATAAATCACAAATAATGTAGCAACTTTATATTAAAGATTTATTTTTGAATGTAATTAGTATTGAACATATTAAAAGTATGTTCTTTAAGAAAAAGACTGAACTCAATGGAGAATTGATGGGAAGACAGCCCAAGGATAATGAAAAGTATAAATTTCGAATAAAATAATTTATTGAAATGTTTTATTCATTAAACTCATGTTTTGGAGGATCTCCATCTTTCTTCAGGGCTTAAAATTCTCAAAGAACGAAGCTTGTAACCAGCTATTTTTTTGTCTTGTAACAGTGCTGGTTTGTTGTTATAGCTTGCCATTAACATCAAGAGAATTTTCAAAACATTACATTTTCATTACCTTTGGGTTCCAATTTCATCAATTCCCCATAGTAACTAATATTATTATTTATTTAATTTTTTTTTTTGTTTTAGATGGGAGACTCGGATTCCGGTGAAAATGCCACCGCATTCAACTCTGTAGAAAGAGTAAGATAAATCAAGAATATAAATAGTGAAATAAAAATATAAAAATTTCGGTAATTTTTTAGATATACATGAATGAGTTTCATACTCTGTTTATCAACAACTTGCATCAGGCTTTTTCTTGTGGTCATGGAAGAGGCGGGAGACTTGGCCTTGGCTCGGAACAAACGGCTTTAACTCCGATGCCTTTGAAAATCTCCTACAAAATATTATCGGCCAGTATTTCTCGTTATCATACAGTGCTTGTATCTTCCACGAAACAGGTTTTTATCTCTTCTTTGTTCAAAGAACTTAATAAGTACATATAAATGAACTAATAGAGATTTCTTTAAAGGCTTTAAGCTGTGGATTGAATAATTACGCTCAATTGGGTCATAACCCCCCTCCATCGATCTTGACTACTCCAAGAGTAGTCCGATTTGAGGAATCGGTAAGCATTCTTAATGTTTCAGCTGCAAGATGCCATACTATATTTTGGAGCAAGGACGCGGATGCATTTTTCATATGTGGTCTAAATGGAGGACAATTCGGTATAGATTCCCGAATTAAATCTATTGTTACACCTAAGAAGGTATTTGCTTCTTTAGTTTTATTCTTATACATGGTGATAATATATTTTCATCATTATTTAGGTGAAACTATCTGATTTACATATACATACACCTCATAAAATTAAGAGTATCCAATCCAGTGATGGAGCAGTGATCATTCGAAACCTCTATGATGATCTTTATTTATTGACCAATTTCGAATGCACCAAACTAATTTCTAAGTATGCAGATTGTTTTATAACAATAAAATATTGAGAGTGATAACTTATTTATACGTTTTGAATTTGTTTTTAGAAACACTTTTCCTGGAGGGCCTTTAAGAGGACCCACGGGAAGTGTACCTTTTCGATTCCAACTCAAAATCGAATTAATTGCCATTCATGGAGGAAATCTGAAATCATCCCTCTTGAATGAAAATGAACGATTGGATGATTTAATTCGTGTAGTTATCTATTTGAACGATAGAAAAATCTATCTATGGGATAACATTACTAAAAGTTTTACTAGGTATTCCTAAAATTAATAATTGTTTGTCAAAGGAATGATTACATTAGCCTTAAATTATTAATTCTACGAAAACTGATATTGTCTTGAGTCAACTTCACTAGTTGAAATAATTTATACTTTATTTAATGATATTCAATTTTTAGTATAAATTATTTTATATTTACTTATTCTATACTAAAATATTATAATCCTTTAAATACTTAGAGAATTCTATGGAAAGTATTTTCAATTTTTATTTAATAATAAAATAAATGTTCACTATATTAAAATTTTCCTACTTAGGGGCTTTGTTTTATATACATAATTCATGAAAATAAATTTAAAAATTAAAGAAAAACACATTAAAGTACTTAGAAAAGAAGTAAATGACCAATTCATGACACTTAGAAATATTTGTTAATAAATGAAAGCTATGTTTTAGATCAAATGCATAAAAATATTTACACCAAACCACCACCAATATTATCATAAATCTTGAATTTTCTAATTTTTAGAAAAACCATATATATTTATAGGGTGTTTCAGGAGGAATAGTAAATATTTTAAGAGGTGGTAGTACAGATGAATTGCAATAAAATATGCCATATAACATGTGTTTTATTGAGTACAGAGATACAGCTGTTAGTATGTAACCCAAACAAACTTAAAGCAAAGTCAAATGAGGACGTTCAAAGTTGATTTTCAAAAATTCCACCACCAACTTCAATGCACTTTAGACTTCTCTTGATAACACCACATGCCAAATTCTCTACAAGCAGCAGCAGCGTTTCTATTACATAACCCATACACAAATACCAAATCGGCATACTCAGCATGTGTAAATACGTGGGGCATGTTTACACGCTACGGTACAGTAGACTTGGCCAACAAATCACAATGAAAACTTCAATGTAAACTAAAGCACCACTTAACAACTTGAACATCAATACTCTACTGCTGACATTCGATAAATACCCCCATAGCAACCGGTGTACCAAGACCCTGAACGAAAATCCATTGAACTCAACTGTATCTCTGTACTCAATAAAAATTGGACACATGTTATATGACATTTTTTATTGCAATGCGTCTGTACTACCACCTCCTAAAATATTTACTATTCCTCCTAAAACACCCTGTATATATTTTTTTTGTTTTTGCCGAGATTAGCAGAGTTGTTGATTCACAAAGAGAAACAAATTTAACTGACTCCAAGCTAAGTAAAGATCGAAAATTTTCAATATCCATACGGTATTGACTCCATGAAAAACAATATTTATAATTAAAAAAAGACTGATGATGAAGACCAAGTCTTCGAAACTATAGTCTCAAACAAATAAATAATAGCAGAGGACAAACTCTTTGTTTCTCTTTGTCACCCTGTATATATAAAATTATATTAAAAATTCTCTAATAGCTTTAATTAAATTAAGATTAAGTATTTTTTCTCGAAATGTTATTATTTGTATTTTTTAGATGTTTCTTTACTAAATGGGAACCCAGCATAACTCAACTTCATTTGAATAACAAAGAAATGTTATTTATCGCTAATGATCATGCTTACTCTGGGAATTTTGTTCCTGCTCAGAAAATAAAAGGAGGCTTAAGCAATTTAACTTCCAGTGAAAATAAATTTGACAAAGACAAGCGATTTCTTGAAAAATCGGAATGCATTGAAATTACTAAAAGGAGATTACAATATCTGTATCGTCCAGTATTCATCATATCGGATCCCAAAGGAGATAATTATGGAGTCTTACAAGTAATTGATATTATTTATTCAATTTTATAGATTGAATATAATAAAACACACTATTTCATTTATTTTATTTAAAAAGACGTATCAAAAAGACGATCCATAAAATATGTACACAACGGGAGGGGGTCAGAGCAAATGTGACGTCACATAGATACATCAATTTCATTTTTATTCTTTTAACAATCATACTTAAAAAAATTATTTATTTTGAGAAATAAATATAATCTCTATGAATACTTGTATTACTGAAATTTTTACAAATTATCATTCATTTTTGTTTTTGAAGCGACGTGATTATAGCTAGAAGGGTCTACAAAAATGTGACAAATTGTAACAAATGGGGAAGGGTTTAAAACAAAGCTAAATGGACCAGCTATGAATAATGTTAGAATTTTGAAAAAAAAACAATTTTCAGGGTTCCTTGCAAATTTAAAACGGAACCCTTTTTATTGTCGATACAATGTTTGTTTCTCTGTCAGAGTATTGTAGCTCGTAAAAATAATTGTTAAAAGTCGCATCCACAGGTACCTTCAACTCCGACCCCAATCTCTGAAATTTCTTCTCTTCTTTTCTCAATGTCCCCGGACTACAAGGGTTTCCCCTTCTTAATTCAACACCTTTTAGAATCAATATCATAAAAAAAAGATAAAAATTGAAATTTTTAAGTTATATATATTTATTTTCCCAGAAAACTATAATTCTATTAAAATTTTAACTGGACGAATATTTTACGGGCCGTCGAAATATTTTTGGGGACAAAAATAAAAAAATATTTTTCTACCATGGGGTGTGAGATATCCCTATAAAGATTTCAATTATTAGAATCAGGCTAAAATGTAATTTGTTTTAAAAATGGCCGTGTAGAATTAAAATGATAATTTGCTATTTTTAATTTCAGCATTTAATTAATTTCAGAATACATATAGCTTATAAATGTCAAGTTAGTATTTTATTTAGTATACAAGCTACAATGCTCTGGCAGACAGACATTGTAGCTACACTAATAGGGCTCCATTTTACTTTTGTGCGGAACCATAAAGTGAAAGTGGTGAAAACATGTCTATTTAATTAAATTATAAATGAAATAAGTAGTATGTTTAATTGTAAAATTTTATACAATAAAAATAAAAAAATAATATCACATAGTATATAAATAAATTAACAACTCAATAAAATATGTTCTCTTTGCACAGAAAAAAGCCTATAACAACATATGGTCTAAACTTTACATCTACCGTGATTATGGATATCTCGAACAAATGCTCAATTTGTATTTAAATTGCAAGGATGATGGCTATTATGATATTATTTTACAGGTAACCCAAGATAATGAAGTATAAAAAATATTTTATTTATTTCAAAAATTTATTTATTTTACAGATTGGAGGGAAAAAATTTTTCTTGCATAAATACATACTTGCATCAAGAAGCGATTATTTCGCGAAACTTTTTGAAACCAATCATGATTCTGTTATTATAATAAATATGGATTTAACTCCATTTGAAATTGGCGTATTCGAAACTCTTTTGATTTATGCATACATTAGAGTACTATGCCTTGATTCATTAAGATGTTGTTATTTGGAGTAAATATTTTCAAAAAAATTAATTATATGATTGTTGATTCTAGTGATGTAAGGAATATTCGCATTCGCAAGAAACATATGAATGTTTTGGCGAATATTATGTAATGAGTGGTGATATATGGTAATTCCACCCGCTGTCACCAGAAATGTAACAACGTGACTTGTGAGTTTAAACTAAGCCGCTGTCGTTATGTAGAATTAGTAGCAACCCAGAGAAACCGTATCTTTTCCCTACGTGTAAGGAGCCCATGCAAAAGGCCCAGGTCAAATTTTACTACTGCTAGCCTAGTCGACGTCTAAGGGGTGAAGCCAACTTGCTGCTTCGAGTAGTTACCTCTGAACTTATATCTTAACGAATGAATTGTTGGATTGAAAGATTTATGTATAATACTTTTCATCCGTGTATATTTATCAATTTTAATCATGTCCAATATACAATTCCCTCTCTCTGTCTCTACCATCTGTCAGTCGACCCAGGGGGACTCTCTCTCAACTCATCTCCCTTCAGACTGCTGGCCACACACCAAAAAATCTCTCTTCCCTTCTCTCCAACGGTGAGGTAATTTCCATACCTTTTAGAAAAGGCAATCTGACCAAAAACATAAATGTGAAAAAGGGGCCAAGTTCGGTACAAACGGCTTCGCCGAGAAAAGAGTTAAGATCTTAACTGGAACCAAGTTCCATAGCAGTTGCTTAAATCATAGCTATAGGGATGTACAACGTTCTTCAATTGATTTAAAAGAAAATTTGTTACGTTCTTTTATATTAAATTTATAACTGTGCAAGTTATAATAGTCAATAAATTATGATACTTAATACAAGCTTAAAATTTATCTAGTTGTTCTTATTTTATACTACAAACAATTTAGTTGGATATAAAACTTGCCAAGTTATAAATTTAATATGAAAGAACGTAAAAAAATTTCTTTTAAATCAATTGAAAAACGTTCGAGAATCTATATAGGCACTATATAGGTACTATATAGTTTGAAACATTGTGCTACTAGGGACATCCCTATAACTATGATTTAAGCAACTGCTATGGAACTTGGCCCCTTTTTCACATTTATGTTTTTGGTCAGATATCATTTATTTTTTAAACGTTTTATTCTTAAATTTATCGAAATAATTACATTTAAACATTTATATTAATAATAATTAAATATTTCTCAAAAAATATCTGTTAAAAACCCGGTCGGTTTTTCATAAATTTTAACCCTTCATTTTCGGACCCCGAAGAAGGGAAAGTTTCGGTTTTTCAATTTCCTTCTTTATTAATGTTCCAAGCTTTACCAGTATGCCAAATTTCAGCATTCTAACTTGATTGTATTTCCACTATATGTTAATTAAGCCTAAAATCAATTTCACCCCTTCATTTTAGGTCCTGAAAAAGTGAAAGTTTCGCTTTTTCGATTTTTACATTTAATTGTAGCCCAAACTCTACCAGTATGCCAAATTTCAGCATTCTAGGATCACCGGAAGTACTTTAGGTTTTTGATATGTCCGTCAGTCAGTGTTAAAAATGACACTTTTCAGAGCTTAATAACTCAAGAACTATAATAGATTTATTCATGAAATTTGTGATTCTAGGTGTTCTAGTGGGCCTTATGCAAAATTTCAAGTGTCTAAGTCTAATAGTTTTTGAGTTATGGGGGGATCGAAAGTAGCTTGAAATGGTTCGTGTAAATATACACATGGCCGGTGCGTCGCCCGTTTTTCCGAACTTGGCTAACACACTGCCGTGTGTCTAAATTGTATTCATATCTCTGCTTTTTCAAATAAACTAAATATCTTCTCATGCTCCCGTTATGGTAACCCATAACAAACAGTCAGATCCTTTGTTCATTCACATCAATCACACAATCTTTTGGGAAAAGCTTTTACCAATGATTCCCTTCTTTACCCGCACACTTGTCAAGTGGCTTTTTCTCAACAATATAATAAATAATAAACAAATGTTACTTTCTAAAAAATTAATTTTATATATCAAAATATCATATAAAAATCGATCCATTAAAATGAATAATTTTGAAGAAAACAATAATAAAATTTTTAAACATTTATTATTTTCAAGTTATCTCAGCAATTAACAAATATTAAAATAAGAAATAAAATAAGCCTCACAGGATCTTACTTAGCATCACAGGCAATAAACATCAATGTCCCAAGCCAAGTTATTTCGCACTTTGTATTTCTTTTTTATACGAATCAACTTAAGACTAATTTGCCACCATCTACCCTTTTCATTGAGCTATTGACATGAGAATTAAATATATCGTTAAAACTTATTTCATCATGGCTTTGTAAAAATTTCAAAATTTAGTCTCAAACCATTTCAGAGATATACATTTGAAAGAATCTCAAATTTTGGCACTCACTCACAGCCCTACTATCAAAAACCTTTAAAACCTTTAGGTTTTTTCAAGTATAGATATAGAAACTTGATATTTAACATAGGTAGAGGTCTTAGGTGACAAGAAAAGGAAAAAATCTGAAAATGGCAATTTTTCTCTTTCATTAGTAAAAATTAGGTGCCCCAAAGTAACATTTCCTTCCACCACTTAACTAACTCTACGTGTAAATTAACGACATATTGGACTTTGCACTTGGAGAAATGTCAAGAGCGCATGCTCAGTACACAAGAGTGCATTATATGGTAGCTATAAGATAACCGTTATACCCTTGGCTATTGTATTTTCACATTTATATTTTTGGTGATATTTCATTTACAATACTATGCGCCCTTTATTTTAATAAAACTAAAATTTCTAACTTTACAAGACATTTTTAAAAAATGCTATCAAAAATAGCCTTTTAGAAAAGATATATTTAAAAGAAAAAGATTGTAAACTCTTAAAAACATTCTAAATAAACTAAAAGGGACCATCATTTTACTCACTATTAATTGTTTCTTGTAATAAAATTTTTATTATGAAAAGAATAACAAGAAATAAGCCCTCAAAACTAAAAGTCGATATTCGCCCATTCGGGGATATTTAATTAACATCATATATTCCTTACATCATTAGTTGGTTCATCTAAAAACCAAATGTCTTAATATTTTTTATTTATTTTTTATAGATATTTTAATGCTCACTCATATCCAACACTAAATGAATTTTTAATTAATCAAAAATATCATAACCTTGATGATTTGGAAGATGTAGCTGATCGTTTTGAAATTCGAATCGATCCACAAGATACGTAAATATAGAAATTGTTTTATAATGTTTTGATTCCGTACTAATTATACTTTTATTTTAGAAGAGTGTTATACCAAAATAATCCTTTTAATAGAGAGGATTTTAAAAACTTATGGGATATTAAACTTAGAAGTTCAGATGGAGCAATTTTCAACGCCCACAAATGTATTCTTGTTGGTAAAAACGAATATTTTAAAACGTGGCTAAAGGTAAATTATATTTAATAAAATAGATAAATAATTAGAATTTTATTTAATTGAAAAATTTTCTTTAAGTATGACTGCGATGATATACTTGATACTAAATTTACTTCATCAGAAATAAAACTTTTCTTAGAATTTATATACGGTGAAACATTCTCGAATGAAACGAAATTGAAAACAAGCACAGAATCATTCTGCGATCTTCTAGTCATTAGTGATTTCGTGACTGACTCTTATTTAAAAAACACCTGCTCCATTATTCTCATTCATTCAATTACAATTAATAATTTTAAAACCTTATATGAATTATCCAAAATATATAGCATTGACAATTTGCGTAACTGTATTTTGGAATTCATTTTGAACAATATTTTGGAATGTTTAGAAAAAAGGTAAATATATTTTAGAAATTCTACTTTATTATATTTAATTACTTCTATTCTATTTTATATATGAAATTGTTTTTTCGTTCACACTGCCTCATATATATTTAAATACCGAGTGTCTGCTTTTTTCTTCTTCTTCAGAAGCCAATGCGATCAAGTTCACTTTTGGAAAATTACTAAATTTGATTAATTCTAAGCTAACAAATTAGGTTTATTATTTTTAGTCCAAACAGTTTTATTCCTTACTTCAATTTTCTTCATTAGGGTCTACTTTCTATTTCTTGTGAATATACTTTCTTATAATTGAATGTAATGGAAGGCAGCCCAGGGGTAGTGAGGAAAGAAAAAATTAACACATATCAAATAAGGTCAATGAAAGAAACAAATAAAATGCTTCCTCCCTCTCTCCACAGCAGTGTTCAAAACTTTCTTCTTCTTTAGCAAAGGCATAGAAAAACAATTTTTTTTTTAATTAGATCTAATTAATAGAATTTTTTTTTTTAATTAGATCTAATTAAGAAAAGGAGGAAAAAATTGTTTGCTAAAGAAGAAGAAAGTTTTGAACACTACTGTGGAGAGAGGGAGAAGCATTTTATGTGTTTCATTCATTGACCCCTTGAAACCTTGAAGAAGGAGGGAAGAATCCTCCGAAACGTTGGTTTGAAAGGAAAGGAGGAAGGATTCCAATAAATTACACCTTATTTGATATGTATTAATTTTTTCTTACCTCACTAGCCCTGGGCTGCCTTCCATTACTTTCAATTAAAAGTTCTACCAGCCGTCTCTCTCCAGAGAAAATTTCGTAGCAAAAAAATACTTTCTTTTGAAGATGTGATTTAAAAAACAATTTTTATCGATTGTTGTTTTGTGTATTTAACTGCATTGGCTTCTGAGCATCTCATATAGAAAATAAAATCATAAAATTTTCATTTGGCCATAGATTAGGCCCTATTAATATGAGAACAAAAGTATAAAAACAAAAGATGTTCAGAATTAAAAACTGCATCAAATTTATTGATATGTTGCTTTGGCAGTGGCGTAGGTATAGTTTTTTATTGGGGGGGGGGGTGACTGAGCAACTGATTTGTTCAGGTATCTTATCCCCCCTCATCCCGGCATAGGTAAAACAAAATTGAAATGCTTTTCTAATATAAATAATTCAGACATAGCTTTGTAGTAATAGGATGTGGTTCGAAAAGAAAATCAAAAGAAAAATTTAACTGTCACATGTATGGGGGGGGGGGGGGGTTGAATCTCTGAATAAATACGTAAAAATCAGCGTAATATGAATTATATACGACGTTTTTTACGGGAGAATTTATTATAATTATGTTTAATTTATCCAATATACATTGATAAATTAATTTATATGAGATTGATTATAATTTTTGAAGAAAAATATAATATTTTTTAATATTTTTGTTTTAGAATTCTAGAAGAAATATGTGAAGATTTCATGGAAGAAATAAACGATTATTATCAGGAAAACTGCTCTTATCTGATTATGTCAAGGGAGTCAGAATCATATATAGACCCTTGCCGGAAACTTTTAGATGACAGTGGGTTGAATTTATGATTATTTTATAAAAAAAAAAAAGAATCTTATTGCAATAATAGTGTTTGTTTTTTCGGTTTAGACCACGTATGATGCAAATTGAAAATATATTTGAATTCCGAATCTTTGGTCCTCTACTCCCGAAGCAATTAACAAATGTTTTGATATAGCGACCAGTCAACCGACCAGTTACTCTTCCCTCCGTGCATTCCGAAATATAAATACTCTGATTTGGTTAAAATTTCAAGCATCATTTTGTTTTAACAGCAAATACAAAAGGAATTTAATCGGATGAATATTTTTTTTTCAATGTTCATGGGCCGCCCATCAGTTCACCCACCGTTAAATTCACCAATGTCTTTAGCTAACCCAGATCACAAACTAACTAAAATTTGATCTGCCCCCACTTAAAAAAATTTCTCGTCAGCCTTAACCTAGGAACTAGGAAATTTTGCATTTAGAATTTGATGATGCTCAATCTTATTAAATATATTATATTATAATATTTATTTTCACGCCCTGGTCACTCGTTATGAGCCTACAAAATTATATCGCAATATGACCCACTCTAACTATGCAACACTTTATTTTAAAAATCTACAAAAATTCTTTAAAGAAGGTTAATCTGAGTACTTTCGATTAAAATTATTTTGCTTGCCAAAAATTTATCAATTAATAAAGTAAAGGGAGTGCAGTTTCTCAGTGAATGGAATAAAACTCAAAGAGGTGTATACAAACTCAATATATTTCGGATTATTAGTCCATCATCAGGAGTTTACAGATTAAAAAAAAAAAAAATTTATTAGTTTGGGTGTTAAATGAAAAATACTAGAGAGCCCTAGGTATATTAGTCCGACTCACAATTCGGCTCTTTTTCTGAGTCAGTCCCCTATCAATGCTAAGCAAAGATACGTATATCACCAATGCATGGTGTAAACCGAAAAAGCATTACTATTTTCAATCTGATTACTAGAGTTTCAACAATTAACTCAAAATGTTTTACTATATATTATCGATGATAAAAATCCATTTTGTTTTTAACTATTTGATATCTTATGTGTAAAGATCATTTCAGACACAGGCACAGTTAAGAAAGAAAAAGATAAACGTAGAAGAAGGAGAAATCATTCTTTCTCCTCAAGACAAGATCAAATTCAACCTTCTTTTGTAAATAATCAATCTTCAGATTGTCCCATTACTAAGTCTACTACAACACCAAACCAGCCAGCATCTTCATCTTTACCTAATCAAAACTTTATTTCGATGTCCGAATTTCCTGATCTTGTGAAATCAATGGAAAAATCTCCTACCCAAATAGGGTAAATAAAAGTTTGGTTATTATAGTTTTTACTTTTACTACAAGAGAAATCGACCGTAATACAGTTTTTTTTATGTCGTGGAATGACTAAGGTGTGATTTAGGAGCATTGAGCAGGACTGGGTACTAGTAACTAGTACTCTTATCATTTGATTCCGTTACTTTATGTAACTTTTAACTATGACTAATTACTCAAAATAAAAGCAACTACTTCTTCTACTCCGTTCTTTTTTTGGGAGGAACTCCAACTATAAAGTTACTAGTTGCTTTAATTTTTTGTTTCCTGAAATCTCATACTTTATTATTATTATAATATTTGGCGAAATCGCTGTTAAAAATGTTATCCTCAGTAACAGACAATAGATCCGTAAAAGCTTTCAAAGAATTCGGATGCCTTATAAACCTTAAAGAAAGCGATGGTAGAAAAAAACGAATATATTTATTTTAGGTTAAAAATAAAATAAAATGAGAGTCTTCTGTTTTTTAAATAAAATAATTTTTAATTATTTCTAGATTTATTTAAAAAACAGAAGACTCTCTCATTTTATTTTATTTTTAACCTAAAATAAAAACAATTCTGTTACCATCGACAGTGAAATCTTTTATTCAACGAATATATTTATATTTTATTATAATAGAATTTCAATTAATATGATTATTTTTGTACAACTTGAATTATTGAAAAAGTTGATTTAGAAAATGAATGTTTAAAAATAGCCTAAAAATGTTCAATGTACTGCTCACACATTGTCCATTAAGGCAACAACGGATTTTAAAAATGTCTTAAGAAATTCTCCTGCTTCCAAATACCATGATCCCTCCATGGCAAAATGTATAGCATTAGGGAACATTTTCTGCTCATAGTTTACACCAGATAAATGGAAATTTTTTTCAAATTAACTTGTAACTAAGATTGTAACTAGTTCCTCAAAATGAAAGAACCTAGTACTTGTAATCAGTTCCTTAAAGTAAAAGTAACTAGTAATTACTTCCCTAAAAGTAATGGAACTGGCCAGCCCTGACCGTATCAGTTTTTTTTTATTCCATAGAAAGGCTAAAAGGTCTAAGTAATATATATATATGCAATTCATTTGCCAAAGATATAGTTTTTTAAACTTAGTTTTAAAATATCAATTAAAATAAATATTTTCGAGTATATTATTATAGGCGAAGTCCTTTTTGTTCTGAATGGTTTTGGAATATTCTGAAATAATTCGTTGATCAAAATTTTTTTCTCATTTAGTAGTGTTAAACTAATTATTAAGAATATTTATTATAAATACAGAAAATTGAGGATTAATCATGTATTTTGGCATTAAAATTTAAAAAAGTCAAGCGCGAAGGAGGCTCGCATATCGAAGATTCCTAATAATAATATATTTTAAAACTTATTTTAAAAAAATTAAGAGAAATATTTAATTTATTATGTTTTGTAAATATTAAATTATCAAAAAAAATCTCAACAGGTAACATGGACCGTTTAAAGACGAAGCCGACGCCTTATCTAATTATTATGCACACTAGTACGCTACGATAGATTATGTTATAAGATAAACATGGAATAAAGTATTTGTATAGATTAAATATATAAATATATCTTATAAAATACTTGAGAAATCTTCTTCTTATTTGTCATTCATAATGAAAGAATAGATGTATTTGTAAAATTCTTTCATAATTTTACGTTCATTGCTTTAGAAATCCCATTAAATTTCAAAATCCTTTAAAAATGGGTACTTTAATGCCCTTATAGACCGTCATTTAAATGTGAATCAAATTAATGAAATTTTTATATGGATATCTGATACCCCTTTTGATAAAAAATAATTTTTATTTTTGACACTACAAATAATTCGACCCTCCAAAATAATCACCCGATTAAAATTTTAATACCATTTTTAATTTCGTGAAAAATGAACACATCTACCTATATAACTTATGCATTTCAAATTTGTATTCTATATATAATAGTTTACGAGCCTAAATCATCTGAAAGACATTGTGGTTGTAGCGACACCAATAGGTTTTCGTTTTATTTTGGTACGGAACACTAAAAATTCATAAAGTGGAGTTAATCTCAAGCCTGTGAACGACTCATATCTTTCACTTTTTACTAGAACAATTTTAAAATTTCTTCAACTTTTTATTATATTGTTGAGTCTTGGTTGGTCATATTCATGAACTATGAATTATTTTGGGTTGGAATGCCCATGGTGAAATTAGAATATATTATTATTATTAGGGGCGTACCTACGGCAGCCTATTAAAGATTTAACTTATCATATAATCTGAACGTTTAAGCTTTCTGAAGTTTTGATGTTGGCTTAATTATAGTAAATTTTTGTTTGAAATGAAAAGTAATTATAATTTACTTTTTTAACGATTAATATTGAAGCTAAATATATATACATAATTTTAATGTAGTCTGGCCGACCGGATGCTCTCCCTTGATGACTGAGAAAGGGGGCGGGAGAATCTTAAAGCTAGGATTAATTTAAGAAGCAAATGAATATTTAAAAATTTTATATTTATTGAACAAAATTAGTATTTGTGAATTTTATAGTTTTTGAACAAAACTATTTTTTTATTACTTATTTTATTTAATGAACAAGGTTATTAATTATTATACATCCGATAAACAGATTATACTTAATTCTAAGGGATTAATTATAATACATGAATTGGTACATACAGACTTAGATGACGGCCGTCCTATATAATTGACCGCCTCGGTGGTGTAATGGTCAGAACAACTGACTGGCAACCCGGAGGTCTCGGGTTCGATTCCCGGCTATACCCAGACATTTTTTCTGTAAGTATAGGGTCTGGTAATAAAAATTAAGTGGGAGATAAATTTAACCGAATTTATCGCGCGGAGGATTTACCACTGCTCGAAGCCCCTAAAACCTTGGTAAATTGGATATTGAATTGTATCTAAGTTTCTGAGATTGGCTCGTGATCCCGGCTTCTTTTCCTTCTGCTCTGTTCTTTTCACGTTTGAGGGGCCAGTCCATACAGGCCTTTAGGGGATCCACCTTCTGGTGTATCTCCTTCTCTCATCAATATCATTAAAAAAAAAAAAAAAATCATTTGCTTAAAAATAATAATTTAGCTAGGATTAATTCCGTAGCTAGATAAATAGCATAGATTTCCTTTTTCGGGTAAGAGGTCCCGTTTGAATAATATTTTATCACTATTTAAACCCCAAAAACACTTCGAATGACCTGAGACAACACTATGACACTTTTTTCGGGGTAGTTTGACTGCACTTTATATATTTATATATACATATTAATAATTGAGGGACACAAGAGATTGATTGTCTTGACTGATCCATTTACTGGTTAGCGCTGAACTGAGTACCCGGCTGGTCCCGCGTCGCTCACACCAACGACACCCACACACAGACAGTCTCTTCCGGCCCTTGGGCCGGAAACCCTGTGCTGTGAAAAAAAACTTAGGGTTGATTGTCAAGAATGGAAATTTTCTCTCTCTCGACTAAACTGAATTTTAATGAATAATATCATCGGGAATAGATTTTAATTATTTAGCAAATTAATCGTTCTCCATTCCCGAAATATTACATTAATTATGTTAATTTTATCTTAAGGGTTCACTCTTTGTTCAAAACCCGTATCTATACCTTCGAAGCCTACCGAATAGCTAAAATGTATTCCTCTTTTCCTTCTTTTTTTCACGGTCAATTCTGGTTTATAGGGGTTGTAACTCCTCGAATCAATATCATTTAAAAAAAATAGATAATTGTCATAAGAAGGCTTCATATTTGATAGCCAGTGTTGTGGAAAACAATGAAAATTTTATTATTTCACCATGATGATCCAATCCAAAACAATCCCTTAGAACTTGGATCATATATTACAACTTTTTCATTTAAGATTAATAACATTTAGGGAAAGCGGTGTTGGTTTTTAGTGAAACATATTAAACACAGGAGTTTTTTGACGGGTTATAGTGGTGTTTCACAAAGAAAACACCACTATAACGCGTCAAAAAACTCCTGTATTTAAGATTAAGTTTGGAATCCTCAAAGAGTGATTTCGAATCTCTTAAAAAAATGTACTTTTGGGCAGAGATTTTCAATTGATATCTATCAAAATACGAGTATAATATATTTAATTTAAAAAATCATCTATTAAATCTAACCGAATATTTTATTGTTCTAATTTGTTTAATATTTACATTTTATTTTTAGTGTTTCCAAAGATAAACCTAAACATACGCCTATAAAAAGTGTTAAATTTGCTAATCTAAAAACACATTCTTTCTTTGAAAATAGTAGTGGCTTTTTAAGCATATCAATTAATAAATTGCTTTCAAATGATGTACCTAAAGCACTTGCCAGGTATACAATATTTATTTTGTCGACATTAATATTAATACATATTTAATGTAAATTTTGTGATTTTGTTCTTTTAGTACTTCACATTCCAATAAAAAGTCGAACCCTTGGGGAAAAATAGATTTCAACCCTTGGGGAAAAATAGATTCAAATGTATCTAAACAGGAAACGCCAACTAATAATTTTAGCGACATTGTGTTAAATGAGCAAAAAAAGAAAACAAACTTCAATAAGATGAAAACCAAACCATTACATCTTACTCAGGTATTTTTATAACATTATTTTTTTTTTACATTTTTGAATTAAAACTTCTCTAATTTAAGTTATTAAATAAAAGAAATGATTTTTATCTTAAAAAACAAAGATATATATTTCGAAAAAATTTGTAATTATTATCTGTAAATAATCGTAAGTGAATTCGTTTGATTTCTTTTACGAAAGGAATAACTTAGTAATTCTGCTTTAATTATGCGGTTTCTAAATAAACTTATTCACTATCAAACATTAATTTTTGTTTATTCAGACAATCAGCCTTTTAAACCTTCGTTTATTTAAGTTTCCGTACATAAGAAAAATAGCCATCATTGGAACGTGTATTCTACATCTTTGCGGGGGGGATTCTTGATCATTTGGTTGGATACTGCGGGTTAAATTTTATACTGCATGTTTTTGCATATTTGAGTAATATTGCATAAAATTGCATATTTGAAGGATATTGAATAAAATTGCATATTTTAAGGATTTTTCGTCAAATATTGCACATTTCGTGCCAAATACAGATGTTTTAAAAGTAAGAAAAAATTAAAAAAAAAAGAAGAAATAAACCAGAAGGACACTTGTAAACATAAATTATTTACAATTACAATCAAATTTCAATTATTTTTGAGATCATTTGTTAATTATTTCTTTATTTCTTTATTTTTTAATGGTCTTCGGGAACTAATTTTGGACATTGAGTGTTCGTGTGTGTTTGTTGAAGTGTGTAAATTAGTGTACGGATGAGATTATTATAGCCTGTCAAATATTTGCATTATTTTATTAGTTTATTATTTGTACGTCAATAAGAAAAGCTTTTTAATATAAAAAAATAAAAGGAATACAATACAAGACATAGGCATAGACAATACATAGACACAAATTGGACATTATTGGCATTAGTGAAATGGGATGGCAGGAGTGGGCATTATTATGAATAAAAAAATAGGGCAAAGGGTAAAGAATTATCTTCAAGTAAGCGAAAGGATTGTTATGATCACAGTGGATTCGAAACCGAAAGATACTGTGATAATCCAGGTATACATGCCTACTACACCATATGAGGACCAAGATATAGAAGAAATGTACGAACAAATTGAAAACCTGATGAAGCGCGTTAAAGGGGATGAAAATTTAATAATTATGGGGGATTGGAATGCAAGAGTAGGAAAAGGCAAAGAAGGAAAAGTGGTGGGCGAACACGGTCTAGGAAATAGGAATGAAAGGGGCAAAAGATTAATTGAATTTTGCAGTAAGCACAGTCTAGTAGTAGCACACTCTTCCAACACCATCCAAGAAGGATCTACACGTGGAAAATGCCGTTAGACAAGGGGAGATTTCAAATAGATTACATATTAGTCAGACAAAGATTCAGAAATCAATTAAAGGACTGCAAAAGTTATCCTGGGGCTGATATATCTAGTGATCACAATCTAATTGCGATGAAATGCCAACTAAAATTTAAAAAACTAATAAAAAAGGGGCGGTCGCGAAAAAACTGGGATATATCTAAATTAAAAAATAAGGAAACCCAAAAACTCTTCGAAAACGTAATGAATAAGAAACTGGAAGAAAAAACACCCACAAATAATAAAGAAGAAGAAATCGAACAAGAATGGAATGATATGAAATCAAGCCTGACCGAAACAGCCAACGAAGTCCTTCAATCAAAGAAAAACGAAATTAAAAAGCCATGGATAACAGACGAAATACTGCAACTGATTGACGAACGAAGAAAATTTAAGAACAGAAAAAACGAAGAAGGGAAAGAAACATATAAAAAATTAAGATGGAAAGTTATAAGAGAATGTAGAAAAGCAAAAGAAAAAATGATTCAAGAAAAATGTAAAGAAGTCAACGAAAATCTAGTATTGGGAAAAGTTGATGTAGCCTATAGGGCAATAAAAAGAAATTTTCAAGAAGACAAGTCAAAAAGCAAGAACATAAGAGATAAAGGAGGCCACATTATTCTAAACGAAAACGAACAGGCAAACAGATGAAAGGAACACCTAGAAGAAATCTATGGAGAAGAAAAAACAATGAACCCAATAGAAGAAGAAGAATCTGTGGTCGAAAACGAATTAGGAGACCCCATACTCAGGTCAGAATTCGAGACAGCTTTGAAGGAACTAAAAAATAATAGAGCACCCGGAATAGACAATATACAAGCTGAAATCCTTAAGAACTCTGGAGAAAAGGCACGTGACAAACTTTTTGAACTAATTAGCAAAATCTATAAATTGGGAATCATCCCAAAAGATTTCCAAAAAAACAAAATAGTCACACTTCCCAAAAAGACAGACGCGGATAAATGTGAAAATTTCAGGACCAGTAGCCTAACCTCACATGCCTCCAAAATCCTAACCAAAATAATCCAAAGAAGAATAGAACAAAGAGTTGAAGAAAATCTGGGGAAGACCAGTTCGGCTTTAGAAGAAACAGAGGCACCCGAGAAGCAATTCTCTCTCTTAGACTAATAATAGAAAGGGCTTTTATCAGGGAAGAATCTGTCTACATCGGATTCATAGACCTAGAAAAAGCATTCGATAACGTCAATTGGGAAATTATGTTTAAAATATTAAAACAGGCGGGAATAAAATTCAGGAGAGAAGACTAATCTACAATCTATATCAAAACCAGACGGCAATTATAAATATTGGAGATGAGCAAAGAGAAGCCAAAATAAAAAAGGTGTAAGACAAGGATGTGTGCTGTCACCCATGATTTTCAACTTATACATAGAAGAAGCGATTAAAGAATTCAAAGACAAAATTGATACAGGTATCGAAATCCAAGGTCAAAAGATCGCTATGTTAAGATTTGCCGATGACATTGCCCTTCTAGGAAGCAATAAAAAGAATTAGAGGACGCCTTGAATGGAATTAACCAAATCCTAATAGAAGAAATCAAAATGAAAATAAACAAGAATAAAACCAAGGTCCTAGTATGTACAAAAAAAGAACAAACGAGACAGGAATGCATCAAAATTAACCAAGAAAACCTAGAAGGAGTTAAGGAATTCGCTACCTAGGAAGTAAAATAACATGGGATGGGAGGAGCGAAAAACGAAATTAAATCAAGAATTGCCCAAGCAAAAATGGGGTTTAATTCAAAACAAAAACTACTATGCTCCTCCTCAATCAGCTTAGAAAACAGGAAGTTGCTATTGAAGACATATGTATGGAGCATAGCCATGTACGGGTGTGAAACCTGGACAATTAGAAAAGCGGAGAGAAAGAGATTAGAGGCTTTCGAAATGTGGTGCTACAGAAGAATGATGAATATCAAATGGATGGATAAAATTACAAATGAAGAAGTTCTTGGAAGAATCGGAGAAAGAAGAACCTTGTGGAAGAGTCTGAAGAAGAGAAGAGGTCAGATGATGGGGCACACACTGAGACATGGGGGACTGCTTAGGGATATCTTGAGGGGAGGTGGGAAAGAAAAGGGAAGGGGAAGACCCAGATTAGAATATTTCAACCAAATAATTGGGGATATGGGATGCCAGACATTTTGAGAGGTCAAAAGCTGCTGGGGACAGAGTCAGGGAGACGGATTGTTGCATCAAACCAGTCTTAGGACTGTATACTCGATGATGATGATACAATACAATCTTTTCTTCCCCCCCCCCCACCACCCACCACCCACCACCCATATTTTTTCTTTCACATTTTTGAAACATAATTATATTTATTTTATTCAAGTGTACCTATTATTTCTTTTTTTAATAATATTATATTAAATGTAACGAAAATTTTGTGCAATATTTTACGCAATAAAAGTAGATATTTGACACTTGGTGTCTAAAGCTTACTTTATCATTTTATTCCCCTCATAGCATTCCTTCAAATATATAGTCATTTTGTCTTCAATTTTAATTTTTTAGTGCATAAAAAATTGTTTTGCCATCTTTTACTGCATATACTATTTGCATATTTCAACGTATTCTTCATATTACTTGCATATTTCAGCATTTTTAACTGCATATTTTATTGCATATTTTGACACCTTTTACTGCATAAAAATCCGGTCTTTAATTATAAGGGAAACTCATAGTTTATCATCTCTACTATATTTATAAACATATAATTGTATTCTAATAAAAAAAATATATATCTTATCCTCAAAACCAAAAAATATCTTTATAATGAGAAGACATTTTAATGAAATAATTTTTTTTTCATTTTAGTCTCGAAGATAAAGCAATATATGAACTGTTACAATTTTACAATGCTCCTAATTCTTATGATGAAAATATATCTGTGTTCAGAGGTAATAACGAGCCAATGTCGTTACCTGAATGGGTTGATCAAAATAACAAACATAAACTATAACTATAATTAATATATCTAAATTAAATAATATAGATGAAATGTATTTTTATATTATTTAAATTATTAATTTTCACAATAGGAATTTAAGTGAAAATTAATAATGAAAAAATATAAAAATACATTTCTTTCATTTATTGGACTGACGAAGTAATCTTGAAATATTATAAAATATAAATATACAACAATTATATAGATGTCTTTAATAAATAATCCCTTTAACTGGTTAGCTTCTTAATTTGCACTGGAGAAGCGCACTAGGTCCGCATCCTTTGGGCCTGTACAACAAAAACTACACCTAGTGCGCACCCAGTTCAAATTTTTAAGCCAAAAGAAAACGAGAACCTCGTCGAGTGTGCACTGCCCACTTCCCAATAAAAAATACGCAACGAATATACTCTGAATGCAGGAACACCACCTCGCCCTAAAACCAGGGCTCTGATTGAAAGCGAAACGGTGCTCCGGCTAGTGAAATTATTCAAGTTATTGTTCCGCTTCGTGAAACCATGAACTTTTACTGTGATTTATTATTGCAATTTTACAGCAATCTTTTTGTGCGCTCTATATTTTGCAATTTTAATTCTGAGCCCTGCCAAAAGCCAATAAAATGTTTTTATTTTTGTCTTCCACTTCATTAAATTTTGAGCTCATTTTTAAGAACATCTCTGTGATTTATAACTATACTTATTACTCTCTTTAAGAAAATATTATAAACGATAACTAAACGAAAATCACTCTAATTGATATAAGCTATAGGTATATGGTTTTGTAGAACATATCAATAGCCAGAGAAAAGTTTTCTCAAATATGTCTATTTCTTGTACTATTATCTAAATCCAAGGTCGGCAAGAGCTTACCCGGTTCCCTGAATTGTATCTTATCATCAGTGTTTCTTTCAGGCACCTATTCGGGAGGGGGGGGGTGCCCACCCCTTGACCTTCCGAATCTTTAAAATGCCCCCGTATCAAATTGTCTGAACGATACACTGCCCCACCAGCTTTTATTAAATATATGTTAAAATATATTTTATGTATATAAATATATTTTAACATTGTTATTTAATGCAGTGTTCCGCAAACTTATTGTGTTCAACGTACACCTACCAAATTAAGAAATTTTAGGTACACCAAAGAAAAAACCAATGTTTTTTAATATTTATTTATTATTAAAATCAATATAATATGAAAAGATGTTTAATGAGAAATGTGAGCCTGCTTAACTGAGCACAGGCGATCAAAATCTGGAGCAATAGTTGATAAGGCTGCTCTCATCTTTTGCTGCTCCTATATAACTCTCTGCTATGTGTAGGTGCATTTACTTCTCAAAACTTGACATTTTTCCGCGGCACACCAACTAATGACCACGGTACACCAGTGTGTCGCAGCACACACTTTGCGGAACACTGATTTAATGTAAAGTAAAAATTAAAAATAGTATGCGTAAAAGTATAAAGTTTAAAATAATTTCTTTGTCTAACGTCCAAGGCCCCTTGAGGTCCTACAGGTCCATCTTCCTTTCCCTCTCTCGACGCATTTCCCTATATCTATGATGTATTACAGAAAACTAATGATTTTCTAAGGCTATACCAAAAGTGAAAAATAGTTATAATGTTTATCTTAAATTTATAAATTTATTATTTTATACTTATATTTACAAATATTTTAAACAGTGATATAAATATATATAGCTTTGTATTTATATATATGTATATATACAATAATAATAATAAATTAATTTAATCTTGAAATATTATAGCTACATAACCTATAATTACGACGATTTATCATGCTTAACATTTCAACATATTTTTTTATCCTCTTGTCCTATTTATTCTCTTCTTGTTTCGTTTGAATCTAGACTTAAAATAAAACTCATCAAAAATTTTAATTTCAATTAAGATTTCATTTTTTTTTTTTTTTTTTATTTTTGCTCCTCTAACATTTGTTAAATTTTATACATGTATATTGTTTGTGTGGAAAACCAGTATGCGGAAAAAACAAACTTGATGAGGGCGCTCAACCTTTTTGCCAGTGATTATTACCCCAAAATTTATTTCGAGATTTTAGATATCGTGATCAACTGTTTTGATTATCGATTTTCTAAAGCTGCAATGAGTCACTTCAAAAAAATTGAAATATTTCTTCTTTTTAAAAATAGAGATTGAAGTTATTTAGTTGAATTTCATAAGGATGACTTTAAGCCTGAAAGATTAATTTTACACAGAAATTAGATGTTAGAATGTGTGTGAATCTAAAAATGTTATCGTTGAAAGCACTGAAGACCTAGTGCCATTTTTGTCTTTTAATAAACACGTCAGCGAATTGATTCCAAAAGCGGGTCGTTACTTGATAAAGATCGCTTCTACTATACCCGTTTCTCCATGTTCAGCAGAACGTTTTTTCTCCGCTCCGACGCTGTGGCGAACATTTTCATCAAACGATCGACTGTTCGTAGAAACATTTTCTTTATGAGAGATAATTAAAAATTTCACAAAGTCTAATTTTTGAACTAGCCTCCTGTCTCCATATTATAAGGTCAAAATAGAGACCACACAATTTTTATTTGTTTAACTTCTTTCCTTTAATTTACATATGTAGGTAAATGTAAAATTTCATATTTCATACATTTTCATCAATAGGCTTACATTCATTTTTCCTATGATTTAAAGATTTACAAAAGAAAACAACCGTGTAACTTGTGTAATCATTCATCATTAGGGAAAAAACACATAATAATAATTAAACGATAGTTTATGTTTACTATCATTCATTCGTTTAAAATTGCATTTTTAGAATGGTCGATTTTAAGTATTTTCAGGATGAATAGAGTACCTTACAGACCACTGGTTGTTGAGTGTGAGCACCCCCACTCATTTTCAAAACCCGGCACCCCTGATATAATATATAGTAATATATTATCTAAGAAAGAATTATACTAAATTGATAATGGTATATACATTGCTAAATTGCTTGTCAACTTATTTGATTGTCTGTTTAATAAAGACATTCGCGTTCTCTGGTCTTTATCAAACTTATCATACTTGAGTCGAGATTTAAAATTAATTCAATCGAAGGTAGAATCGCAGATTCTTAGAGTAGCGTTCACTAATAATAATAAATCTAACACCAACTTCTGATCTTTACAAAAAAGACAAATACGAGGGAAAGTGGAAGAGAAGATCATCTAGGTCGTAACCAGGAAAACCTCCCAGGGGTGGAGGGATTTGAGGGTTGAAATTGTATACTTACTTTAATAGTAATTACTAAAAATGTATTATAAGATATACGTAGTAACGCATTTTCTCTAATCTTGACGAAAATTTCGAGAGGGGGGGTCAAACCCTCAGTTGATCTTTCCACTTGCTACGGCCTTGACAATAATATTTCATATTTCTAATCTAAAATAGGTCAAGATTCAGCCGAAACTTTTATTTAGTCTTAGAAACAATCCAACAACCAGAGCCTAATTAAACAATTGGCACCATTAAATTATTAATACAGAAAAAACTTTAAACTATTCTTACCTAAACATATTGCAAAAAATGGAATCAATATAAGCAATTCCCTTTCAAAATATAAATATTTTATTATGGAAATATATAGACAAATTAGTAACAACGTCGTTGAAGAATATACAGAATGGGGCATAAAGATCGCCCACATTTTAAAGAGGTTTAAAAAATGAAAAAATTTAACTAGAATTAAACTGAATATATTTTTAGAAAAAAACATAAAATACTTTTTTTCTTTAAGGTGTTTTAAACATTATATCAGACAAAAAAAGGGGAGGGGGGCTCAAAAATGAAAATTCTTGCCCATTCGACCAAACTCAACCAAATTTTCTATACATATTCTGTGGACCTCCAGAAGGCTAGAAATGCAAAAACTAACCATTCTAATTGGGGGGAGGTCAAAAATGAAAATTCTGGCCTTTTCGACCAAACTCAACCAAATTTTGTATACATATTCTGTAGACCTCCAGAAGGCTAGAAATGCAAAAACTAACCATTCTAATTGGGGGGAGGTCAAAAATGAAAATTCTGTCCCTAGGTATACAAAATCTGGTTGAGTTTGTTCGAAAGGGCTTGAATTTTAATTTTGGACCCCCCCTTTTTGTTTGTTTGATATAATGTTTAAAACACATTTAAAAAAATGTATTTTATGTTCTTTTCAAAAATATATTCAGTTTTTTTCTAGTTAAATTTTTTCATTTTTTATACCTTTTTTACTTTATCCAATGCGAAGCATGGGAGAAAGTATTGTAATCGGTCGCGCGGCAATCGCGACTTCAAAGGGCCTCAGGTAAAGACTACGGAACCCATGGACTCAATTAAGGTCACAAATTGAAGTATTCAATGAGATTGAATTTTAGCACGTGACGGTTTTGCCAAAAATTACCTGGAATCTCGTCGAGAGGCCAAAAAGTGCCATTTTTTGGAAGTGCGTGCGGGCGGATGGATGGATGGATGTATGTATGTTATCGTTTTTTTCGTCCACGATTTTTTCCACATCTTTGCACCGATTAAAATGAAATTTTTGTTTAGATATGGTACTATAATGTTTTAAAATTATAAATTGTGGTGTTTTTTGAGGCTCTTGAAAGCCTTGAAAACAGATGTAATGTCTTCGTTAGGAAAAAGGAAATAAAATTTCTTTATATTCTAACAAATTTATTTTCATGAAAAACTTATGAGACGTTTCGGCGGATATTCTCACACCATCATCAGTCTACAAGGGAAACATAATCTTAATTACAGTAAATTACTAATTAGTAGGGAAACATAATCTTACTAATTAGTAATTTACTGTAATTAGATTATGTTTCCTTGTAGACTGATGATGGTGGAGAATATCCGCCGAAATGTCTCATAAGTTTTTCATGAAAATAAATTTGTTAGAATATAAAGAAATTTCATTTCCCTTTTTCCAACGAAGACATTACATCTGTTTTCAAGGTTTTCAAGAGCCTCAAAAACACCACAATTTATAATTATATATATATATATATAGGAATTTTTGTTGTTTAATATAGGACTCATTTAACCTAAGTAAGAGTGGATAGGCTTTCTCTGTGAAATGCTAAAAATTTGGGAGGAAAGTTTATAAGTAACCATAGCAACTGCGTTCTTTTCTTATCCGTTACCTTTATAGAGGAATCGACTTAAAACCAAAAATAGCGATTGATTCTCATCTAGTACTTGAAGAATAACCATTCTATATTGGAATTTTGACATTTCGGTTTTATTGGTAACCATTGCTGAAGACATGGAGGAAACGGCTTAAAATCAAAAATAACGATCAATTCTTATCTAATACTAGAGGAATAACCTTATTGCATTCCATTTTTGATGTTTTGACTATTAATGGCAACCTCTACTGATAACGTGGAAGAATCGACTTAAAATCAAAAAGACTAAATTCATTTATGGCAAACAACTCAAGCTTGAGTTGCAATAAGGTTATTCCTCTAGTATTAGATAAGAATTGATCGTTATTTTTGATTTTAAGCCGTTTCCTCCATGTCTTCAGCAATGGTTACCAATAATAATCGAAGCGTCAAAAATCTAATGTAGAATTGTTATTCCTCGAGTATTAGATGAGAATCGATGGCTATTTTTGATTTTAAGTCGATTCCTCCATGTCTTCAGCAATGGTTACCAATAATAACCGAAACGTCAAAAATCCAATGTAGAATGGTTATTCCTCGACTATTAAATGAGAATCGATCATTATTTTTGAATTAAAGTCAACATGAACTGCAAATTGCAAGTGATATCTGATTAATAATAAAGGAATAAACATATTATTTTTTTATTGTTAAAGGATAAATAATTAATATATCCAGTACACACCAAGCCAGCAAAACATATTAATATTTCAAATGAATTTGGATAAAGTTTAGCAACGATCCGTTGCAGTTTATTTTTTTAATGATATTGATGTGAGGAGATACACCATAAAAGGTGAATCCTCTAAAGGCCTGGGTTGGCCCCTCCATCGTGAAAAGAAGAAGAAGAGGGGATTTTATTGGCTGGGTAAGAGTTGAAGGTATCTGTGGATGCGGGTCTTAAACAGCTGAAGGTTATAAGTTGCGGGGAAAACGGTGGCTGGAAGTGAGTTCCTCTTCAAAATGTGGGAGATCTTTATGACCCACCCTGTATATATAAATTAATAATAAGGGACAGACCAGGCCTCTGCCAGGCTGTAATTTGGCCACGCGGGCGTACTTTTGCAATTCTCATTGAAACTTTTAAAACCCTATGTTTTTCTATACCTTCTGTCGAAAATAGCTTTCTAGCTTTCTTAAAAATAGTTGTGCAAAATTTAATATAGATCGGACAAAGGTTCGAGAATTTTAATTTTTACTATCCCTCCATAGTGTTCAATTGATTTTGCCCCATTAATTCTACAGGGTTCTTAAGTGTATTCGTTCAAGATTTGATCTAGGCCTAAGGGTGTATAGCAAAATCGCATAAAAAAATCAACCTCCTCTTTTACATAAACTAGTGGCGACGCCCCCTGGACCCACTCATCCCCACAACTCTGACCATTCTCCACCCCACCAACTTTAACCTCACCCTCTGGATTCTTTCCCATTCCCCTACATCCAATCACTATCCACTCCATCAACCCTATCTTCGCCCCCCCCCCCCCTCCGGACCCTTTTTCTCCCTACCTCCAATCACTCTCTGCCCCAGTAACCCTATTCTCACCTCCTGGTCCCTATTCCTCCTCCTACCTCCGATCACTCTCCATCCCATTTTTAGCTCTCTAGGGGCCCACAGATTATGTATATAAAATTTGATTGAGTTTGGTCCAAAAAGGCCCTAGAATTTTCATTTTTTTATCTCCAATCCCCCCCCCCCCCTCCCTTCTATATATATTGTATATATAATATTCTGGAATATCGTATTAGCTGAGAGACATTCGCTGCGCGTGATTATTTGATATAATTTGGTACATTTAATATAAACAAATCTTGTTACCCTAGAAATAAATATATTGTATAAATTATCTCCTCTGCTGATTAATTCAATATCACTAAATAAAAGAAAAATTTATAATTTCTAAAATGGGGTAAATTCCCGCTCTTGTAAATCACGTAAGCAGTGATCCTTATATATGATATTCTCTGCTTCCTTCAAAATCATTTGTACCTACTATATTCATGTAATAGTGAAATAATTTTTTTTTTCAAGACTAATTAACTCTCCATATCAATACAAATTTAAAAAACTGCATATGAAATATATAATATTAATTTTTGATCTAGGCCTTACATAAAAACTGCTCACTCGCTCACTAAAATACAGACATTTTGATAAAATAATTACTATCTAATAAAATATCACTTTTTCCACTCTAAATCTAAAAAGCATTTTTGTGATTTTGCTCAATTTTCTTATCCAAATATTTGAGACGTTTTGAGATATTTCGAAAAAAAATCTCACTTTTTTCCAGCACGATTCCATAAGTTCTCCATAATTCGTATGGTAAAGTTAAAATTAAAAGGTATTCCAGAGAAATTTTGATTGCTTTCATTTCTAAATGCTATATTTATAAAAAGTGTTTTGTATTTCAAAAAGTAATTTCGAAATATGCATTGGGTATTTTAACACATTTATAAAAATAATTTCCATTTGAAATTACAATGTAAATATTTGAGTATTTGTATTTCGCTACTTTTTTTAAAGTATTTGCCCAGCTCTATATATAAATAGATTTCGAGCCTCTGCAAGTTGCTTGAGAGCTTTCTTTCAAACCACTCTATTAAAGTCGAGGTTGATGGAATATCATCCTCGTCCTTTAATACTAATGCTGGAGTCTCTCAGGGCTCAGTTATTTCTCCTACACTCTTTATTATTTATATTAATGATCTTTTAAACTTACCTCAATCCTATACATTGTTACGCAAACGATAGCACCCTCCATAGTGCTCAATCCTTACTAAACAATCGCGCAAACATAGCTTCCTCGATAAATTTAGATCTAAGCAGGCTTAAAAAATGGGGATCTCACAGCTTGGTAAACTTTAATGCTGGCAAAACGCAGTGCTGTCTAATTTCTAGGCGCGTAGATAGGAACCTTCCTGACATTTCCTTTGATTCGACCTCATTGGAATTCCGTGATAAAATATCAATGTTAGGTGTCACCTTAGGTTCTGACCTTTCTTGGAATGACCATATTATCTCAGTAGCAAAAGCTGCAGCATGTAAGCTTGGCTTTCTTTTCCGAACCAAACGCTTTTTCACCCCCACTCAACTCCTTATATATTATACAAGGCTCAAATTCGCCCTTGTCTTGATTATTGCTCTCATCTGTGGAGAGAGGTCTCCAAGCATTCTCTTAATAAATACCTTGGATGCAATTCAGATGCGGGCTATCAGACTGATAGGCGATCCTACATTAACTGACACTCTCGACTCCCTAGCCCATCGTAGATCTGTCTCCGCCCTTTCCCTTTTTTATAGATATTACCATGGCTTTTGTTCTGACTAGATGAAATCGATAATCCCACCAAAGGCTTCATTTGCGGGAAATACACGATTTTCTAAGATTCAACACCCCTACGCGCTTAAACTGGATACTAATCGAACAAACGCATTCGTCAATTCATTTATCCCTATGACATCTAGAGACTGGAACTCTCTTTCTCCGACCGTCTTTCCAGCAAATTGTAACCTTCAAAATTTCAAGACCGGCATCCACAGATACCTTCGACTCCTAACCAATCCCTAAATCTCTTCTTATCTTCACGATACAACGGTCCACCGCGGACTACAGAGGTTGTACCTTCTTGGTGCAACTTCTTCTTATCATTATATATAAAAAAAAGATTATTGTATCATAGACATATGTAATCGTGCTATATATGTAATTTGTTTTCCTGTTTATATGTATTTCAAAAATACTTTGAAATTTTAAAATAAAATAATTTATTTAATTTTTTCTTAATGGAAACAATGATAAGTCTCTTATCAATATTACTCAAGGTTAAGAACATAAAATGGAAAAATATTGAAACTACAATTTAGTTTTTGTAGCTTGTTTTATTTTTAACTGATAATAATTACTAATAAGTAATTAATTTTCAAATAATTAAATTTCAAAGAAGTGGAAGTGAAAGTCGCATCAATTGATAAAATTTTTTATTTGTTTCAAATTATTCTGTGGAAATTTATTTGTAAAAATTTAAACAGACCGCTACCAATGAAATCATTCAAATAAAAATATGAATTTCTAGATCTCTAGATTTAATTGAATGATTGCAATTGCAATAGCAATAAAGCGAAGCAATGTCCATCCAGCTTCCCTCCTCCCACCACTTTGGATTCTTGATTTCTAGATCTTTCTATTTTTTTCTATTTACCAAATCTTGCTGGCAACCCTGATTCAAAATCCTCATCTCATTTCAATTTCGTTTTAGTTACTGCTCAATCTTCATTCATATTTATCTCGATATAAATTAAACTATTTAGGAATACCTATGTCCTATTTTTTTGTGCAAAAATTATATTAAATTATATTCTTATTTCTGTGATAAATTCCAAGTGCGCTCTTCTAAATCAACATGAATGCATTGATCAGTAAAGGTAAAATTTTTTATTCATCTTGTTTTCATGATTGAATCATTTATACATATTTTTATTATTATAAGAAAATAGATTTTATTATTGAACCTGTATATTAACCAAAACTTCGAAAAGATTCTTTTTTAGTAATTATTTCTCTTGACAACTTTGTTTCTTGTTCTTGTCAACCTGTAATAGACCTGCATCGCAAAATATAAATTGCTGTTGTTTTTTTTTTCATCATTGTGAATTAATAAGTTTCAATTTAACTTGACGTATTTTCTTCTACCTATCTTTAAAAGAATTTTAATTTTTTTATTGGAATCATTCATCTCATTCTCTTCCATACTTCAAAATATAGGTACTTATAATTTTTTTGGGATTTTGGACAACAACAATGGTGCAATTTCTAAAATGACAACGTTTCGTATTTTCCTATTGACCCTTGGTCAGGTGTCTTAGCATCAATCTTAGCAAAATCCAACTGCATGTCATTTTTGTTGATGTTGTTATGTCAAATATGTTTCGAATTTCAAAATGACAACAAAACAACAAGACAAGAATAATTTTTATAAAAAAAATAAAACCGACTTTAAAAAATAATAAGAACTCAATTAAATGCAACAAATAAAATAATAAGAACTCAAAAATCAAATAAAATGCACTAAAAGGTATAAAATACTTATCTAATTTAGTTACAACTAAACGACGAAATATTAACATGAAATCACTTTTTGTAGTCGGTGCCAAAAATATACATTTTATGAATCGAACTCGAAGGATCTTACTTAGTACGTTTGGCGAGTACGCTCCCTATATAGTTTGTTTAGCACCGGCTTCAAAAAGTGATTTCATGTTAATTTTTCGTATTTTAGTTTAGTTAAATAATTATCTAATTTAGTTACAACTAAACGATGAAATTGTTATATGAAATCACTTTTTGAAGTCGGTGCCAAACAAACTAGATAACCGAGCTTACGCGATGTTGTCTTCATTACCCCCCAAACGTACTAAGATCCGTCAAGTGCGATTCATAAAATGTATATGTCTGGCACCGACTTCAAAAAGGGATTTCATGTAACAATTTCATTGTTTAGTTGTAACTAAATAAGATAATTATTTTATACCTTTAGTGCATTTTATTTGATTTTTGAGTTCTTATTATTTTATTTGTTGCATTTAATTTTTTTGAAGTCGGTTTTATTTTTTTTTTATAAAAATTATTATTTTTCTCTTTTTAGTGATGTTATTAATAATCACTTAATATAAAATCTTACATGCATCTCGTAAGAGAAAGCGTCGGGCGAATGAATCAGAAAATGTTAATAAAATTCAATTCATAAATATAGAAATTCTCTCGAAACGTTTGCGGGTTTTAAATGAATGTTTCAAGATTTTTTTTATAAAAGATTTTATTTATTTTTATAATTTCGATTATTTGCTCATAAGAAATGGAGATTTACGTTATTTTGACATTGATCATATCATCAGAACTTGTCCTAATTAATTTGGGACCACCCCTAAGGTATCTCCTTTCCAATAAAAAAAGAATCATCGAAATCGGCCGACGTGGCAAAAAGTTCTCGCTGAACATACATAAAATAAGTAAATAAATAAATAGTTAGGTATCTTGACTATCTTGGAGCTATACTGATCCAAACGCAGAAAGAATCATTAAAATCGGTTCATAAACAAAGAAGTTATTTCTGAACAAACATAACAAAAAAGTCCAATACCAATGAAAAAAAGGGACCAATTGGAAACGATATTGAACGCAATGCAAAAAAAAATCATCAAAATTGGTTCACAATTGTCGAATATATCAGGTAAAGATAGATATAAAATATAGATGTATAGATACAAAAAAAAAAAAAAAAAAAAAAAAAAATCAGTCTAATTGAGAACCTCCTCCTTTTTTGAAGCCGGTTAAAAATGAAAAAGTTAGAACGAATGATTATTTTTTTATTGTAATTAATTAATTATGAAAACGTCAACAAAATATACCCATTATTGTAGTGATTCTAAGAAACCAGATGAAGTATCAATAAAAATAAATAACCCGGCCAAGTGCGAGTAGGACCCCATACCAAGGGTTGCTTGCCATATAACTTCCAAAATACTTGAAATATTCTTATTTGCCATTTAAAAGGGGAAAGTGAAGGAATCCCTGGAATTTTTTCATAATTTTAAGTTAATCCAAACACCGATAGGTATAACAATCACCCCAAAATGGACACTTTGGGACCCTCTTGCACCGTCATTTTAAAGCGAAATAAATTTTTAAAAATTAAGTCAAATTTTTTAAAAATATCTATACAGGAATGAAAAAATTCTTTTGGGCCTGCAAAATAATCATTCAATTAAAATTTTAATAAAATGTTTGATTTCGGCACAATGAATACATATAACTTGTAAATTTCAAGTTCGTATCTTAGGCAACTAACATACTACGTAACCTGTTCAGGGGGGGGGTCTTCAAAATACCACGCTTGGTCACAGGGGGCTTAGGTCTTCGTCACGTAGTCCATATTTTTTTCACTTGGAATTGTAGGTGTGCACGCACTCTTGGCATCACGCGGCAAGCGCCTTATTAATAAAGACAAATATGAGCCAAATGAATTGTTTTTAACTTTCTGTTTGCAAAAAATGATTTAAAACCATGTTTATGAATTACTACTTGAAAACTAGAAGGAGAGGGGGGGATGGGTCACGTAGTATGGGTACATTCCCTTAATTAGTTTACGAGCTACAATTCTCTGACAACTGACACGTAGCGACAATCATAGGGTCCCGTTTTACTTAGAACGGAACCCTAAAAACTTTGTCATATTAAACATTGCAGCATTGTTATTGTCCTAACTCCGAAATACGAGTGATAGTTGAGGTCCAACAAGGGAGTTTTTTGTTCCTCATGTTGAAGAACAACAAGTGGTAAAAAACCACCTGTACCTTATTAGTTATTAGAAATAAATATATATAAAATTAAAAAAATCTGATTTTTATTAATAAAATTCTAAAACCATGCAACCTGCAAAGTCTCAACAAAAGAAATAATAATAAAAGATTTTTTAATATGTGAAGTGAGAGCTCTCTAAAAAAAAGGAAACCTTTTTTTTTTTTTTGTTCGTTTCGGCCTGCTCTGGACCACGTTAATTCAACTGTCTTCTTGCCCAGTATACTCATTCCAAAATTAAGAATCACATATTATATAAATAACTTTAATATCATCTAAAAAATATTAGAGTTTATAAAATACGGGCAAAAATTTTATCCCCCTTAAAAAATCATACTCCATAAATACTGGCTATTATTAATCATTGTATAACTCGATTATTTTTTTGAATATATTAAATATTGAAAATCCAAATATGTGTATAAAATTACTATCTTTTGTTTTTAAAGTTGAGAATTATTTAAATGACACTATATGAAATTAATATTATATGGAAATTTTACATTATTTAATCTTGATCCTCGGCCAAACCAGAAATAAAAAAAAATATTTAAATCCAAAATCCTGAATAAAAAAATTAAAAAAAAAATTGCCATTTTAATCATAAAGTACCTAGTTATTGATTTACTTTGATTAGATAATGTAAAATGTTTATATAATATTGATTTCATATAGCTTTATTTAAATAATTCTCGACTTTAAAAACTAAAGATAGTAATTTTATACACATTTTGATTTTCAATATTTAATATATTCAGGAAAATAATGGAGTTATACAATTATTAATAACGAGATTTTCGTGCGTGCCTTCGGCACGCCCTCGAAACTCGGCCCTCCGGGCTGGTGCCCTGGCGGGCGGCGTCTCGGTCCAAAAATTTTATTCCTCTTAAAACACCACACTCCAAATGTATACCTAAGCTTTTGACCAGGTTTGCCACAAAAATCTTCTTGCCAAACTGCCAGCCTTTGGATTCACACCAACACTTCGCAAATGGATAGAAAGCTTTCTGACAAACCGAAGTATAAAAGTTGTGGTGGATGGAATATCATCTGAATCGTTCTCCGCAAACTCTGGTGTTCCCCAAGGCTCTGTAATCTCCTCCACACTCTTCCTAATTTATATAAACGATCTTATCGATCAAACGTCAAACCCCACTCATTGTTGCCGACGATAGCACTCTGCACGGCAAACCCTCACTCCCGAATAATCGAATCAATGTTGCCTCCTCAATCACTCTCGACCTATACAAACTGAATAAATGGGGCTCTCAAAATTTAGTTAACTTTAATACAAACAAGACTCAATGTTGTCTAATTTCTAGGCGCGAAAATAAAGATTTCTCTGATATTCACTTCGATTCGAATACCCTGAAAATGTGTGACAGCCTATTCATGTTGGGCGTCTCTGTCGCATCTGACCTGTCTTGGAATGAACACATCACCTCTGTGGCGAAATCTGCAGCAAGGAAGATTGGCTACTTATTCAGGTCCAAGCGATTTTACAAACCCCCACAACTTCTCACCATCTCAAGGCCCAATTCCGCCCCTGTCTCGAATACGGCTCTCATCTATTGAGAGGAGCCTCTAAATATTCTCTTGCTACCCTGGATGCAATTCAGAAACGAGCCGTCAGGCTAATTGACGATTCTACCCTCACCGACTCCCTCGACTCGCTGGCTCATCGAAGAAATGTCTCTGCCCTTTCCCATTTCTATAGATACTATCACGGCAGGTGCTCTGATGAGATAAAATCAATAATTCCCCCAAAGCATGCTTTGCACGTAGCACGCGTTTTGCCGACTCCCAACACTCTTTCGCGGTCAAATTGGAAAAGTGCCGGACCACTTCATTCGCCAATACATATATCCCCATGACTTCAAGGAACTGGAACTCTCTCCCAGCCTCCATCTTTCCAGCACTTATAATCTTCAAACCTTCAAAACCGGAGTGCATAGACACCTACGTCTACACCCTCTCACTTAATCAACTTTCCCTTCTCTTCGGTAATGCAAGGGTCTTTCGAGATCCATAGGAGCTGCATCTTTACTGGTGCACCCCTTCTTGCATTTGATTGGATTAAAAAAAAAAAAAAAGTGTTTCTCAACCTTTTGTAGAGCGAGGAACCCTAGAGCACTTATATTTATTTCTGAGAATCCCCTAGGACTAAAATATTAAATATTTAATTTTTCGTCAAAATATCAACATCCTGCTACTTTTATAGCTTCCAAATATAACATACCGCTGCCGATGACGGTGTTAACATTTTTTAAAAATTTGCTAGATTTTGGGTAAATTGGGTATAGAAAACGTGAATTTTAAATTACAATACCTAACATTTTTATTTTCACGAATAATATTTTTATTAATTTTTTTTGGTAATGTCATTGGGATACCCATATGCTCCTTTCGGATCGGAGAGGTCTTTTTGTTACATATTCAATGTATACTACTCAAACAATATTCTCATCTATTTGAAAAGCCATATTATTTCAAACGTCATTAAAAACAAAATAATAATAAAACAATTTAAATAATGTTTTCATTTTGTTACTAATGTATCCTCAATCAGCTTAGAAAACAGGAAGTTGCTTTTGAAGATATATGTATGGAGCATAGCCATGTACGGGTGTGAAACCTGGACAATTAGAGAAGCGGAGAGAAAGAGATTAGAGGCTTCGAAATGTGGTGCTACAGAAGAATGATGAATATCAAATGGATGGATAAAATTACAAATGAAGAAGTTCTTGGAAGAATCGGAGAAAGAAGAACCTTGTGGAAGAGTCTGAAGAAGAGAAGAGGTCAGATGATGGGGCACACACTGAGACATGGGGGACTGCTTAGGGATATCTTGGGGGGAGAGGTGGGAAAGAAAAGGGGAAGGGGAAGACCCAGATTAGAATATTTCAACCAAATAATTGAAGATAAGGGATGCCAGACATTTAGAGATTTAGAGAGGTCAAATAGCTGGCGGGGCACAGAGTTGAGTGGAGACGGATTGTTGCATCAAACCAGTCTTAGGACTGTATACTCAATGATGATGATGATACTAATGTAACGTAATCGTTGAATTATAAGAAAGTTAGGATCAACAAAAATGTTATCATTGAGACAATAATAGTGATGTTCATCGCATTCTTAAGTATCAATGGTTTTATTTGACTATAAGGTAATACTTAGACTCTAAATTTAGTATTTTTCCTTTACATAACAAATTTTTTGAGGGGTGATACTACTAACTACTATTTTTGTTATTCTATTTTTTCTTTTATTGACCTCTAGGCGCGGGGAACCCCAAACCTCCCTTTGTAAAACCCTGGGGTTCCTCGGAACCCAGATTGAGAAACACTGATTTATGCAATAAAAAATCCTACTAAAACAAAACCAATCTGTGATAAAAAGCTTTTTTGTAGACTTTGTAGTCCCGTGTTGACTCAATTTTTTTATGAAAATAGTTAAAGCCGTTTCTGAGAAATTTCGAAAAAAATAATAAATAAATAAAAATACTAGAATAAAATACTCTAAAAATTTAAGAATACTCCTCGTCTCTCGTCATAGTTTTTATTTAGTTTAACCTCTAAATTCAAGTTTTCATAGTAATAATCGATTTACCGTTTTATCTAGAATATGTGTCTTTAGACTAGATTTTTCTGTATTTTTAGTATTTTTAAAATGTTGATTTTGATTAAAATATTGGGGGGGGGGGGGGGAATAAAAGCTTTACTCTTTTCGCAAATTTTAGTGATTTGGGAATTTTTTTTATCAGCAAATGATTTTAGCTAGAAACTTAGCAGAGGATTGTTTTATTAATATTTTGTTACTGTGAAACACCACCAAACTCATTATAATTTAAAAGAATGATGATGAAAGTTAAACCTTCGAAACTCTAGTATCTAATAGCCCCTCTACACTATGGCCCAGGATGGGCCACGCCAAACCATCACCATTGTGTATGGTTTGTAGTGGCGAACATAAGTGGCCTATCATAGTGTAGAGTAGCCATAACAAATAAATTTTATATATAACATATATACTAGTATATGGAATTAGAATTTCAAATATTAAAAAAATAAAAAAAGTTACTTTATCTAATCAATATAAAGCAACAATCTATATTCATATACATATTATATTGATTAGATAAAGCAACCTTTTTTTTATTATTTGAAATTTCAATTCCGGATTGAAGCTGGTGGAGGGCCGGGGGTTGCCCATATATGGCATACACCGAGGGGTGAACCGCGATTGGAATTAGGTGTACACCGTCTTTGGAATTATTTGGAATTCATTAGATAATCCATTGTCTTGGAAATAATTGAATGAAATAAACTATGTAAAATATAAAATAACAACAACAATAAATAAATATTGAATACAAATTGATCAGATTTTATTTAGCAGTCTAATTAATATAGAAATCTTCAAGACCCGGGTTCACAGACACCTACGTCTCTACCCTTTCGCCTGATCAATTTCTCCTTCTCTTCGGTAAAGCAAGGCTCTTTCAAGATCTACAGGGGCTATGCTATTCTTGGCGAACTCTTTTTTGCATTCGAAGGCATAAAAAAAATTCAAATAAGTTTTCATACCATTCAACTCTAGAGATAATATTCTTAATATTTTTGTTCTTGAATAGTTTATATTACTTATAATGACGTGGCTGTATAATTGTAAGTAGATATGAGGAAAAGCAGCCAGGAAAATAAAAATCACATTTTTCTTTTATCAAGGTTTCTATTCAATATTTAATCTTTATCAAGATAAGAATGGTTTATTTTGATTTAACCAACGTGTGTTATGTTATTGTTCTTATACAAAAATTATAGTTTAAAGAAACCGAGAAAAAAAACTAAAACTTTTGCAGTAATGCACTAAAAAGTACAAAATAAGCTTTTAACTTTACGATATATTTGTTCCATCTTTGTCAATATTTTATCTTCATTGCACATTAAACGCAAAAATATAAATTTTTGTTCCGTGGGACGCTTTTCGGTTACGTTTCATTGAGAAACATCTAGGTACTTTTAATTAATTTCGACAAAGCGCCCCACGCTTTCTGAATTAGTTATTGGACATAAAGAAGAAACAAGTTTATTAATAGCATATAAAGTATGGAACAAAAATGTTTATTTTTGCGTTTAATGTGCAATGAAGAAGATAAAATATTGTCAAGGCTAGAATGCATATATCATAAAATTAAAAGTTTATTATATTATTTTGTACTTTTTAGTGCATTACTGACAAAAGCTTGTTTTTTAGTTTTGTTTTTAACTATAAATTTTAATTCATTTTCTAATTTCCCTAAAGGGAATATTAATTTTTTTCAAATAAATAAATATATAAGAGAAAAAGGTTTCTTTCTATTGATTTTCAATGTTTTTCCGCATTTAAAAAAGACAGATATTAAAGCCTTGCTCGTTGATGTTATTGCGATAAATGAATCTATTAATTCTGTAAATGGCAATGATACTTTAACTCTAGCATTCATTCTTCTATTCAAGAGTTCACTCTTTCTTTTAAGAAATCCTTTGTCTTAGGTCATATTAACCCTGGAAGCCTCTACCCTCACATTGAGGATGTTAAATATTACATCAATGAATGCAAATTTTCTGCACTTGGTGTTTCGGAAACATGGTTAAAGTCGAGGGACACCAACTAATCTGTGGAAATACTTGCCTACAGACTCATAAGAAATGATCGCATTCGGATTAGAGGTTGTGGGGTCGGATTATATCTACTGGCAGAATTGAAATACAAAATAATTGCATCTTCAGCTGGTATACCTCAAAAATCTGTTGAGCTCCTCCTTGTTGAGGTGAATGTTAAAGGCTTAAAAATTCTAATTGGTGTAATCTATAGACCCCCTTATAAAAGCATTGATATTCTTGAAATTGAACTTATTTTATCTATCCTTGTATTCCAATATGATCAAGTGGTGCTGTTTGGTGATTTCAACTTAAATACTACACACAATCTTGCTGGCTATAAAGAATTTAATGATAAGGTAACATCACTTAATCATTCAATCTTGGACTCTGGCCCAACTCATATTACAAGCCACTCCAGTAGCACAATCGTTCTCTGCCTAGTTAACAATCCGCACAATATCCTAGCTTATGAAACGTTTGACATCCGCGGGATTTCAAATCACAAAATGATAATTGGAGTTATCAAGTCTCCTTCATTTAAATATAAAAATAAAATTTTTGAAAAACGAAATTTCAGAAAATTAGATTTAGAAAAATTTAATAACTCGGCAATGCAACTTGATTGGTCATCTATTTATAGTTGTACCAACGCTAATAGCATGTTGAAGTTTTTCAATGATAATTTGATTGAATTAATGGACTTGGTAGCCCCGGTGAAAAAATTGTTTCTAAGCGTCCTCCGATTCCATGGTTTAACAACAATATCAACTGGCCTATTAAAAAACTCTGACTCTCTTTATAAGGCTTGGAAAACAAACTTTGTCGATGGATGACTTTGAGCTTTTTCGCGCACAGCGAAATAAGACTAAGGTCTAATAGTACTTTTACTGGTTCATCAGACCCTCCCGGCTCCAATGATTTCTTTTTTTTTCCTTCAAAAATGTTTCTGAGGAGGATATTGTTTTTGAGGTTCACTCAATTAATTCTGGTGCTGTGGGGTGTGATACCATTCCAATTTCATTTATAGTAACTATACTTCCTCTAATTCTAGCACATTTGATAAATTTTTATTTGACTTCATCAACCTTCCCTTCTGCTTGGAAACATGCTATTGTACTTTGTACTGCCCTTGCAGAAAATTAGCTCACCTAAATCCCTGTCTGATTTTAGACCTATTAGTGTTCTCCCTGCCTTGTCCAAAATATTAGAAAACATTATTAACTGTCAAATTTTATATCATATCGAAAATAATAAATTTTTAGACCCTTATCAGTCTGGCTTTCGTAAAGGGCATAGTTGTACGACTGCTTTACTAAAAATTACAGAGGAGAAATCGACGTCGGAAAATGTACAATTTTAGTACTTGATTTTAAAAATGCATTCCCTTTCCACATTAAATCCCACCCAAAACACTTAATTGAAAAAACAAGGAGAATTTGTAGGCTCATATTGCCCGACTGGGACTTTTAAATAAATATTTCAAGATAGCATGTTTAATAGCATATTAAAATATGTATTCAAGTGTACCTCACTGGATATCATGCTGGAATTTTTTTCATCAGCCGTTTTTATTCTTGTCACAATTTTTTTTCGACTTTGTAGACTATCTGTTGATCATCAATTTTTAATCATTTATTAAATTTTATGATCCTGGATTTGATAGTTGATAAACTACAGGTGTTGTGTGAGGGTCAGACAGTCTTCGAAGTCTCACTATAAGGTTTTTTTTTTACCTTTTAAAGTACGAAACCCTAAAAAGTAATATTTGTATAAAGATTATTTAGATCAACAAGGGTAGTACCTAAATTCTTTGGGAGCCGCGATGGTTAAAACCCTAAATCAAATTACTTATGTTAAATTCTTAATATAAATAAAATTTGAATTTTTATTTAAATCACACATAATTAATTATACTTATTTATTGAACACGAACAAATAATACATTATAACTATGACGTTTCGATCGATCTTATTCTGCGATCGTTCTCAAGTATGAGCATGAGCACCCACTCCGATTATAAGTTAACTGCGGAGTGGGCGCTCATGCTCATACTTGAGAACGATCGCAGAATAAGTCGATCGAAACGTCGTAGTTATATTGTATTATTTGCTCGTGTTCAATAAATAAGTATAATTAATTATGTGTGATTTAAATAAAAATTCAAATTTTAATCAAATTAATCACAAAAATAAAAGCATCAACAGCTTCATTACTAATACATATTCTTAATGTAAATATTTATGGACAATTAAAAGAAATAAGTAATTTGTTACGATTTGAAAAACGCAATAATGATTACAACATTAAAGATTTGTCGGAAAAAATGACGACATATAATTATTAATCAATTCTATATCTAATTAAAAATTGATATTCTATATATAGAATTTAATAATGAAGTGAAATTCAAATTGACTATTAAGCTTTCCATATAGCATAGAACACATAATATTCAGAAACATTTATATACTGAATAACAACAAATATTTTTATTTATAAAAAAATAAAACCGACTTCAAAAAAATTAAATGCCTCAAATAAAATAGTAAGAACTCAAAAATAAAATAAAATAAAATGCACTAAAAGGTATAAAATAATTATCTAATTTAGTTACAACTAAACAATGAAATATTAACATTGGAGCTGGCAAAATGAGCTCATATTTTTATTGAAAATTCAAAATTGTAAATTTAATAATTTTTTCAAAATTCGAATACGCCGCGCTTTTTTAATTAATTTCAAAATATACATTTAATATTTTAATAGGAAAATTCGATATAATTATTTCTAAAATAATTTAATATAATAAATTTAATTAAAAACATTGACCGGGAAATACCAAATGATTATTCAAATATTTATTTTGACTCCCGAAACCTATATAAGCCCGAAATCCCATTTTATTTTCCTCTTTCTCAAATCCAATCTTTCCGTGTACATATGACCTATGTGGACCATAATTTTGTCGCGTTGCCTTTAGATTGAATGAGTTTTGAGCATAATGATCGGACGATAAGGTCCGACTTCTTACCGGGAATGACTATCCCGAATTAAAAATATCGTCGAGGGACCGTATCCATTTGCCGCAACGCTATCAAGCCTTCAGGGATAATTAACCCCCCCAAGTTTTCGTTGCAAACTGGGATATTGGCTACCCACACACAACCAAAGACCTTTATCTTAAAAATCAATTTTACTTAATTTTATAGTTTTCTTCAAACCTTTACTTGTTTATCCATTTGTTAATAAAATCATTTTAAACCAAATTTCTTTCTTTTTAATTTCTTTACCTGATAATCTAAACATATTCATTCATCACCTTTTGAAAGATATTTAATTCCTATTATTAACAGTCCACTAATTACATATCGAAATCACAACAATTTAATTGAACTCTTAATATTTTTTTAAACCCGAGCTTAAAACAAGATTAATTTACAAGCTTACAGCTTCATTATTGCTTCTTCTAGATCGGATTGTTTTGATTTAGTAAGCTCCAAACATGAAATCACTTTTTGAAGTCGGTGCCAAACATAGACATTTTATGAATCAAACTCGACGGATCTTACTTAGTACGTTTGGCGAGTACGCTCGCTTATATAATATATACATAGTTTGTTTAGCACCGACTTCAAAAAGTGATTTCATGTTAATATTTCGTCGTTTAGTTCTAGCTAAATCAGATAATTGTTTTATACCTTTTAGTGCATTTTATTTGATTTTTGAGTTCTTATTATTTTATTTGTTGCATTTAGTTTTTTTGAAGTCGGTTTTATTTTTTTTTATAAAAATTATTTTTATTTTTCTCTTTTTAGTGATATTATTAATAGTGACTTAATATAATAGCTTGCATGCATCTCATAAGAGAAAGCGTCAGGCGAATGAATCAGAAAATGATAATAAAATTAAATTCATAATTAGAGAAATTATCTCGAAACGTTTGCGGGTTTTAAAGATTGATTTTTTTATAAAAAATTTTATTTATTATAATTTCGATTATTTGCTCATAAGAATTGGAAATTTACGTTAATTCGTCATTGATCATATCATCAGAACTTGACCAAATTAATATGGGACCAACCCTAAAGTATCCTCTTTCCAATATAAAAAGAATCATCGAAATCGGAAAAAAAAAATTCAGTCGAATTGAGAACCTCCTTATTTTTTGAAGTCGGTTAAAAATAAACATAGTTTTTTGTAATACCAGTTGATAAATTCCGATTTTCGAGGGACATTTGTGGGTAAACGAACTGATTTTTAACTGACTATAGGTACCATACACTTTTTTCGCACGATGTTCCACTTTTCTTTACAACCTTCTTTATTTTCCCTTATTATTATTATTTATTCTAAAACGCCTTAGAGTATGTTGTGTATTACTTATCGATTTAAAACTATCTTTTTAAAGTTAATTAACTATTCAAACACTTTAATGAAAAATTATTTTAATAAAAAAAGCATTTAATTTTTCTTTAATCAATCAAACAGTCTACTTTTAAATTCATTAAAGACTTTCTTGATACTAAACTTTATTCTTATTCATTCCTGTTAAATTGAATTAAATTTTACTTAAATATAATTATGCGTTATTTTCTCTCTCAAATCCTTCTTTCTCAGTTGGCATTACAAAAAATATAGTGTTTGGCATGGACGTAAATTAATTCACCCGACGAGCAACGTTATGGCATTCACTTCGGCTTATACAACATTCACCTGAGAGTGAGTGTGCCTTACGGCTCGTGGGTTGGATTCACACTCATACTCAGGTGAATGTTGTATAGGCCGAGGTGAATGCCATAACCTTGCTTGTTGGCTGTTCATTAATTTACGCCCTTGCCATACAAAATACTGGATCTTTACCCGTGTTTAATACCTATATTGATATATACCATCCGTTCTGTATTTCAGTAGCCCGACCCCGGAATTTTTTTTAAGAAATACGGGACGTTCAAATGTTCTGTATTTATTTTTTAGTCTCTTATTTGCATATTGAATTTATCCAATACGGATAATTGAAATAAAAAATGAAGAATTAATTACTCATCTCTGCGATGAAGTCTGCTCAAAATTGGAAATGACCAACTAAGGCAATTTGTCACTCGAATGATGAAATAGTTCAGAAAATCAACCCACCACCTCTACCAAGACATTAAATTTCCAAGTTAAGGAATTAAATGTGTATTTTTGACATGTTTTAAAGTCACTTAAGTAATTAAAATCAATTTACCAGGTTATATATTATGTTTCTTACATTCCTATAAAAATTTGTCTATTCTTCCTAACCATCTCTCTTGATTTTGAGTCCAAATATTTTCAAATTTGTAAAAATTATCATGAAAATTATAATAAAAAAATAAATTAATGGTCTAATAACTTTGTCTTAGGTCTATGTTCAAATACTTTCGCACAACATAGAGACAGATCAACTTTTCCTAGAGTTTCTATGCAAAAACAGTGCTGTCCCAAAGTTACCCCACTTCACGGGGTAAGGATTGGGACAATGAAGAAGAGTTTTTACGAGGGCTTCATGGGTCGTAGAGTAAAATCATGTCATTATTTTGAAAAAAATTCAGTCGAATAGAGAACCTCCTCCTTTTTTGAAGTCGGTTAAAAAAGAAAGTTTATTTCATATAACACCATGGTCTCAACAATCTAGCGTAATATAAATTGACAGGAGTCATGAAAACCCTGAAAAAGTGTCCCAAAGTTACCCCGTTGTACGTTATATTTAATTAGTTTTCGACGACATATTATGAAACATTTCAAATTAGCCTAGAAATTACAAAAAAAAACAACAATTTTTTTTTATTTCTCTATCCAGAATTTTACTTCATGTGATCACATCATTATCTAGATAGAATAAAAAAAACAAAACGTAAACATTATGAAATATTTACTTATAGTATTTGGAAATATCTAATAAGATTGATATGGAATTGTATAATTTTACAAAAAACTTCAATTGGATTTAATCTTCATGTTGTTATGAATAATCTTTTATCTTTTTGGATTCTAAGCATTGATTTCAATGTGAGACAAACGTTTCACATCTTTTTAAATGCCTTGGAATCTGTCACGTGTCTTTAATATAACAACTTTCCACGCACCTTTAAATAAACTATTTTTTAACCGATTTCAAAAAAGGAGGAGGTTATCAATTCAATGGAATATCTGGTTTTTTTTGTTGTTGAACATTTTTTTCTCTTTACCATGTGGAACGATTTCGATGATTTTTTTTGCATTGGGTTCAGTATAGTTGCCGATTGGTCCCGTTTTTTTTTTCATCGGTATTGGACCTTTTTTTTAACCGACTTCAAAAAAAGGAGGAGGTTTTCTATTCGATTTTTTTTTTTTTGTGCCTATGTTACCTCATATCTCCGCCAATTGTGAACCGATCTCGAGGAATAACAATTTTACATTGGATTTTTGACGCTTCGATTATTATTGGTAACCATTGCTGAAGACATGGAGGAATCGGCTTAAAATCAAAAATAACGATCGATTCTTATCTAATACTAGAGGAATAACCTTATTGCATTCCATTTTTGATGTTTTGACTATTAATGGCAACCTCTTCTGAAAACGTGGAAGAATCGACTTTAAAATCAAAAAGACTAAATTCTTTTTTGGTAAACAACTCAAGATGGCACTTTTTGATTTTAAGTCGATTCCTCCATGTCTTCAGCAATGGTTGCTAATAATAACCGAAACGTCAAAAATCCAATATAGAATGGTTATACCTCAAGGAATCGGATTAGCCGAGAGCTTAAAGACACTAGCCTTCTAAGCAGGAGTCCCGGGTTCGAGTCCGAGTCCCTGCATTGATATTTGACCGGCTATAATCTGATTCCTAGTCACCAATCCGTCTGGCAAGCGTGGTGACTTAATGCCAACCCCCTTCCATTTGATGGAAGAGGCCTATATTCAGCAGTGGATTGTCGCTATCGACAGGCTGATCATGATGATGATTCCTCAAGTACTAGATGAGAATCAATCGCTATTTTTGATTTTAAATCGATTCCTCTATCTCTTCAACAATGGTTACCAATAAAAACCGAAACGTCAAAAATCCAATATAGAAAGGTTATTCCTCAAGTACTAGATGAGAATCAATCGCTATTTTTGATTTTAAATCGATTCCTCTATCTCTTCAACAATGGTTACCAATAAAAACCGAAACGTCAAAAATCCAATATAGAATGGTTATTCCTCAAGTACTAGATGAGAATTAATCGCTATTTTTGCCGCGCGACCGATTACAATACTTTCTCCCATGCTTCGCATTGGATAAAGTAAAAAAATTATTGATTAAGTGACTGTTTTTTTGATTACTTATGTTTATTACTTATGTTTATATTAAAATACATTTCACCTTTTTTTTTAAATGATTACATGCTTTTTTTTCATTCCCGAACCAAAAAACAAAAGATAGAATTATGGAACATTTCTGGAAAAATGCGATTTTACCTTATATCATTGTTTTTAGATTTTGAGAGAACTACGAGACTTACAGACCACGCAATTCACTTAATTTAAGGCTAATTAAATTGCCTACAAATTATATTCTATAAATTTTACTTGCAGGATCAATGGTTTCGATGGAATTTCTCTCCAAAGAGGGCCTAAAACTAAAATTTTCAATTTTTCGAAAATTTGGCCTATTTTCAAAGTGCCATAATTCGGTAACCAATTGACCTATAGAGCTTCCGTTGAGCTTAATTTCTCACAAATTTATTGCTCTTAAGAAACGTATAGAATAGCTTTCGACGAAAAATGAATGGATTAGGAGATATAGAGCAGAATCTGAAAAAAGTCCGAAAATTTCGCGGTTTTTCGTGTGGAAAAATTTTTCCACAACTTTTTGAGAATTGCAAACTTGGGCATACATACCCCTAATGGGTCCAAACAACATACTAAAAAATCAGAGATACATCATGTTTTGCGAATTTATTGTCGATTTTGACTGGCCTATTGTTTTATTTGTTGCATTTAATTTTTTTGAAGTCGTTTTTTTTTTTTAATCTTATAATTTGAATATCAAGTATAGAATCGATGGGGAAAATTGCACCCCCCCCCCATTAGCCAGCTTTTAAGGGTTATATAATAGGCCTAATGGGGTATAAAACAGGCCATAGAATACTCACTGGATGGACTTTGGCAAATTATCACCTTTTTTGGTGTTTATTTTATTACTGGTAATTTCTGAACCTTTAAACTACTTTTAAGTTGCAGCTGACCCCTCCCAAATATTTTCTGCGTAAGGCCTTTGACTCTCCCCCCCCCACTCCTTACTCATCCATTGATTGATAAGCTTGTTTAAAACTTGCTCATGTCGATTTAAATACATTCTTTGTTCATATTAACACGTGAATTGAATTTTGTAGCGCAGGTTGATTATTGATAACATTGATAACTCCTCCCTATAAATCCGTACCCAAATTCAATGACAACATTAATAATATTTTAATTCAATTAGCAATTTATTCCATACACATCTAATTAAATCTTTCCAATGAATAGTTCTCATCTACTCACATTTCGACAATAAGTTTACTATCTAAGACACCACAAGCTTAGTCTATGCACATTGTGTTCTTAGGGCCAGTCGGTTGGTAAACTCTTTTTAAACTTTGGCAAAGGATAAAAAAAATCGTTAAGGCCGTTTTTAAGAAAATAAAAAAAAACGAAATACAGGAAGGGGGTATAAATTAGTATTGTCGCGATGACAAATAAATGAAAATGTGAAAGTCGTGTGGTGAACACACCAGTTGATTTTATATTAATCATTATATTCTGACATTTGTAATTCTTAATTACAAATCAATGAAAATGATTGTAAATAAGCATAAATAACAGTTTTTATTTAATAACCAAATAATACAATTTCATTGACTTTTTTAAAAAAATTAATATTCTTATATTTTCGAATATCAAGGTGAACAATCACCTTGACACTAAAACTTACTTTCTTATAGCATTTACCTTCAATTGATATACATGTCCAAGTAGTGTACAATTTAGATATATTTATAGCATATACATTTATGTATACATACTTTTAGTAATTGATAAATTTTAATTATATAAAATATTGAATATATTGGTAATGGGTAACTTATATTTTAAAATAGTTTTTCAACATTTCTATTTACATGTTCAATTGTTGTTTTTAATAATTATAAACATACTAGCTGACGCCTGGGCCTTCGGGGCCCCCAGAGAGGCGCTGGCGTTGTTTCCTCGAAAAAATATTATATACATGCCACGGGTGTGATATCTATAAAAACACTATATATAAAAACACCCGTGTATTTGAATGGAATGTTGTGTGAAAATTTCAAAGAAATCGGTGAACAACTTTCGGAGATCCTTCAACGTATCACGTAAGCGTAACAGTACATTTTTATTTATATAGATTTTATCTAGACCATTTTCTTCAGTACTTTGTCAGGCAATTCTCACACACCTATTTTAACACTTATCTATATAATAAAAAATAACTTAACCAAATCTTATTTTTCACTGATGATAAAAACTTTAGACTTGAATGCTTTTTTGCCTGATAGATGAGAGATCTTTATCTCCTTTATCTCCATTAAACTCACTTTTATTCCAATCCCAAGCTCTAATTTGATAACGAGGAAGAGTGTCTGGCCATTGCCACCATTAAGTTAACAAAAGAGGACAGCACATACTGGCTATCAGTTCGAGACGTCGTCAAAGCAGGATATCGCAATAGAAATCTCCTTTACATTTGTTTAGTTCAGATTTAGCAATACTTCAATATAGACAACAATTTATTCCATTTCGGCATACGAGGATCTGAGCCAGTCAATCACTTTTCTTCATCATTTCGATTTGTCAACACCCTTTAGAATTTTCCACGACATTTTTACACTGTGTGTCTTTTTAAGGAATATTTTTATTTTTTATATTAATTGTTTCATAATATTCGTTTAGTGAATTTTCTTTAGGCAAAACAAAAACTTTTCAATTGAATTTTCTATACATCATTTTCTTGGGTTATTCTCTGCAAAAAATAATGAAAACCACTGAAAGTAAGTATCTCTTCATATTCATGTACGGTCAAATGTGGTGAAAGGGGAGATCGTTGCAATATCTTTTGTATATATTATTAATAAAGATATTCTGATTAATAAAAAATCGTGTGCGCCTATAACAACTATTTTAAATGATTGATGGTATAAATCTTCATTTTTTTTTCTTTTCTTTTTGTAATCACAATTTGTCCTGCATAAATGCTTTTGCATATGTTATACCTTTTTAATCATGAGTTTCCTATATTTGATTCAAGGCCAAAAACAACTCTCTTTGATATATTAATTATTCTTTAATATATTAATTAGAAAACTATTTATACCTTTTTAACTTCAAACCGGAATTAATCAATTTTAATTGAGTAATAGTCATTTTCAAATTGATAATTTTAAAAAACATCCATAGTGTTGTGATCAGGTGTATTGTTTCAAAAAAATTAAAATTATTAAAATTTTCAACAAACCAATAAGTCTGAAATTTACTAGGGAGGAGGCCCTTATTAAATAAGCTGACGTGTTCTGATGTGGCCATCCACTTGACTTTACCATACAACCTGGCCCGACACTTATATTTAATATTTAATAAAATTATTTATAATCATGTAGGGGAGGGGGATTAGTTTTTGCATTTTTTGACTCTTGGGAGCCCACTGATTATGTATACAAAATTTGGTTGAGTTTGGTACAAGGGCCTATATTTTCATTTTTTGACCATACACCCCCCTTCCCATTTTGGGCGGTTAGTTTTTGCATTTTTATACTTCTGGGGTCCCACTGATTATGTATACAAAATTTGGCTGAGTTTGGTACAAGGGCCTAGATTTTAATATTTTGACCCTTCCCCCTGTATGGTAAAGTAAAAAGAGTTAGCGAATATTCTATGTGGACCAAAATAGGTGAGATTAAAAAAATCAAACCTTTTTCGAAGCGTCTATACGCTCTTCGCGAATTTTGCAGATGGCGTGTGAGTTGAGCTGTCTCATTTAAGGAGGCGATGAGTGGATGAATGACATTTTTTCATATGTAAAAGTAAAACAGCTTCTAAACGCCGACAGGATTAAAAATCCTAAAAACGGCCGTTTTGGAGCTCTCTCACATCGTCATCAAAATATATTTTAAAAAACTACCCTAATTCTTCTTAAAGAGATCTTTACAAGGATATCTCGCATTTTATGATAAAAAAATATTTATTTTTATTTTTGACCCCGCATAAAATTCGCTAATTATTCGATTATAACTCAATACGATTTTTGTTTTTCGGTAAAATAAATACATGTAAATTCCAATCCATGAAAAATTTCTTTGCTTATAACATAACATATATTGCGATTCAGAGAGAGGTTTTTGTCTCGAGGGTGTGAGCTGACTTCCCGGATAGCATGTTCTCAGGTTCGACTACTGGGGGGATGAATCCCCTCTGATTTCGCAATTAAAGAATATTTCTACTAAAATCCGAGAATTTGTCCTAAAAAATTAAATTCTTTCTATTTTAATGATTTTATTTGTTCAAAGATAAATATTATAAAATTTAAATATTAAAAATAAAAAAAATTAGGTGTTGCGTTTTTTTGCCGGTTTGTGTATATGTTCTTAGTTTTCGAAATACAAATATTTTGAATGAACTTTCCACAGCCTGTCTGTCGGGCGTACCGACTAAAAAGTCTTTTTTATAGAAAGTTTAGACCTAAAATTTTGAAACTTCCTTAAAAATAAAAAAATAATAATAAAATAAATTCCCCCATTTCGGGCCTCCAAAAAAAATTCACTCGCCCTATTTAAATAAGAGCATCCTCCATATTAAATCTCAACTTTTTTGGTCTACTCGCCCCGAAGATTTAATAATTACTTTCACATTTATATTCTATAGAATATAATGTGGAAGTATTGCGATCGCCTGCTTGGGTCCTGGCTCTTTGAGAGCTTGTATCTCAGAGATAAAAACAAGTTAATTTCATTTTGTAACTACTAGGTAGAAGGAATCGATGGCCTTAATAGATTTAGGACATAAAACTGGATGTTGTGGTCCCCAGAGGCCAAAAAGGGCCCAAAAATCTATTGGTCAGTGCGTATGTACGTATGTATGTACCCACCTGCGTTTCGCAACCACAAGTCTTAGAGCTACGAAATTCGAAACTTACGTCCTTGGACATATCGAAAGCCTTCGACACAATATTACATCAGACCCTCATTGATATCCTCGGTGATCTGTTGGACCCCTCTCTCTGCTCCCTGGTCAGGTCCATGTATATGGGGGGTGTAACATCTATAATACATGAGGGATCGTGGTCTGATCCCATCAGGACCGGCCGGGGTGTGAGGCAGGGTGACCCTCTCTCTCTCTCCTTTTTCTTTAACTTGGCGGCAAAATACATCCTAGATCAGTTGTCTCCGGACATTGGTTACCACCTTGGGGGTGTACGCGTCGGATCCCTGTCTTTTGCTGACGACGTCGTTCTGATAGCGGCGTCTGTTTGCGGATTGGAGTCCCAGCTTCGCGCCTTGGGGATGCGGAGTCAAGTCAGTGGTACTCTCGCTTGTCCCCTCGGGGAAAGATAAGAAAATCCGTGTCTGTACTGACTTTGACTTCAGGGTGGATGGTGGGCGATTCCTTTCCCTTTTGGACAGCTCGGGCATTGTCACCCCGGGGTGGGCGATGGAGCTAATGTTGGAGAGGGTGAGGGCGGCTCCCCTAAAGGCCTCGCAAAAGCTGGAGATCGTGCGCCGTCATGTCATCCCATCGGCTATTCACCCTCTTGTGTTAGGGAGGAGTACACTCGGTCCAATTGAAATAAAGGAAGGGGGTGTAAATTAGGAGTGTCGCGATGATTTCAAATAAGTGAAAATGTCAAAGTTGTGTGGTGAACACACCAGTTGATTTTTAATTTTTTTTCAACCATACACCCAATTTGTATATAAACTTACAACTCCCAACAGCACTTGTGTTTGTATAAGATTCCTAATTTTAAAATCCCTATTCCCGATTTGAATTTTTAAATTTCCACTTTGAAATTGATTCATCCCAATTTGAATTTGAAAAGGAAGAGAGTTGGTAAATGGGACACAGCTAATGTTTTAAATTTTCCTTGCAAAAAAAAACGTGTCCCTAAGTTTTCACTCGTCTTCTTTCGCGAACACTCTAAATTCATTCATTAATTCATTTATCGGCCAATTAACTGAGATTCTGAAAAAATTGTATCTCTGTCCCAGATCAACCTCGATTCCTCCTTCACCCACTTTGACGGTACCTAAAGTAAAGTTATCCTTGTGCTGGAATGGATTTAGCCTTAAATGTTCCATAAATAAACTTAATCATTAAAAGGCAAATCATACAATTAAACTTGAATTATTTAATGGATTAAAATAAGCCTTAAATTGAATGATCTTTTAAATATTCAAAAATGCATTTTGATTCAAATTTTCCAATGAGAATTAAATACACTGCGGTGCAAAAAAAATCGAGCCTCAAATAAAAGCTTTATAAAATAGCAACTATTTTTAAAATTTTTACAAATAACCATATAATTTGTTCTATTAACTCTTACACTGAAATATTCAATAAATATTGTTGATAATTTTGAATTTTATAAAAAAAAAAAGTAAAATTACCGCGGTCTGCTAGAACTTGAGAAATATCTATTTCGTATATTTTATCTTTCTATCAATTATGCATAATTCAAAATGATTCATTTTATTGGTATTTGATCTTTTATTAAAACTTTATTTAAATCTAAAGTGATTTTGAGAAAGTATGAAATTTGTAATTTAATTTTTTAATTTAATTTTACTTATTTTTTTTTTATAAAATTCAAAAAACAATATTTATTGAATATGTTAGTTTAAGAGTTAATATAACAAATTATATAGTTATTTGTAAAAGTTTTAAAAATAATTTCTTATTTAATAAAGTTTTTATTGGTGGCTCGATTTTTTTGCACCGCAGTGTAGATAATCTCAATGAATTTGCTTCTTTTGAATTAGAATTAAAAGCTAATAGGCTTAATTAATTATAAGGTTAGTAAAGAAAAGATAAATCTACGTTTTCTTTGCATTAGTCATTTATTTTGGCCCAAGAAAATACAAGTCAGCTACTTTTCGAATATGATTTGTTTCAGGTGTTTTCAGGCTCGTTTTTCGGCATTTTCAATCACTTTCTCGAATGCCGCTATTTCACGTTCGATGTTGGTCTTAAGTTGAGCCAGAGTCCGTGGCTTGTCGATGTACACTTTTGATCTCAAATATCCCCACAAATAATATTCTAGCGGCGTTAAGTCAGGCATACGCGGTGGCGAAGAAGTACAGCCCAATCACACACTTTGCAGAAATGCCACACCAGACGGTCACTTTTGGATCATAGGAAAGGTTTTCGTGGATTCATTGTGGGTTTTTATGTGGCGTAATATTACCAACAGCAACACTCGAGAAAGTGATTGAAAATGCCGAAAAACGAGCCCATTATGTCGTCAGAGCAAAAGACGATCCCCTGAACCAAATCATATTCGAAAAGTAGCTAACATGCATTTAAAATTAAATTAGGTTGGAGTTGGAGGTGTTTCACAAGGAGAAAAATTAAAATACAAAGATTTTTTTAGTTTACACTATATATTTCCAGCTCTTAACTCATCGTCAGGAGAACATTGACTAAAGATAACATGATATTTTGAACAGAATTTATATTAATTTTAATATGATGGACAGTTATTTATGACTTAGTGTAAATATGAAAGAATTATCAGAAGGATGGAATGGCTTTAGAAAGCCGAAAGAACAGGTGTAGGGACAAAGGGCTGGAATAAAGAAAAGATATTTATACTTGGAAGTTGCCGAAAATTATGTATGTGTTATAATGGAAGGCAATAAACCATGGAATGCAATGAGGGTGCATGGCGAAAATTTAATCTCTTATTTTCTATTTAAAAAATAAATAAAAATTAAAAATAAACCCACCATACACTCTCATCGCACTCCAATTCAAATTAAATATCATTGATTAAGATGTCAATTATTGGTGAAGTTTTGATGTCTGTTTTAATTTTTCTCCTTGTGAAACACCACCAACTCCAACCTAATTTAATTTTAACAATGTTTCACTATAAACCAACACCGCTTTCCCTAAATTTTATTAACATGCATTTATTTGGACCAAAATAAATGCCTAATGCAAAGAACAAATCGATTCGTTTTTCTTTAAATTTTTTTCAGAAACAAATGGGTCACATGTAGATGGCCCACTCTGTAGATCTCCGAAACTAAGGAGAATATTTTACTAAAATTTTGTATAGAGTCAGTTTGAAAACAAACATCATCTTAATTAATATTTAAGAAGAAGTCGTCACGTAGTGAGTGTGTTATTAAACCTTGTGGTGAAAAACAACCTAAATTCACCTCCCCTCTCTTGGAACTTATTTTATATGAAGAAGTCTCCAAAATTGTTGGTTATAAGAAATTATCATTATTTTGTGGAAAATTATTTCAGTTTTGATGAATAATTTTTTTTTTTTTATTTATTTTTAATAATTCTCTAAAATTTTCCTGTTTATCTTTCTACGGGGAATAACATCGCGTGACTTATTTAAATAACTATTTATTATATAAAATCAACATTCAAAAGAGGTTAATTACTAGATCAGATATGTTTTGAATGATTTTTTTTATTATGTCATAAGGGTTGTTTCATCTCTTGGAGAATCGAACCTGAATGCCAAATGACTTGACCTCCAAGGAGCACCACATCTGACATAGCTTACGAAAAAAAAATTATTCAAAGAATCGATCTTCATCATTAAAAGTTTCGCGGTCACTTGATTCTAAATCTTAACATTCAGCCAAACCATATATTTTGATAAGAATGTTTTGTGAATTTAAATTTTTAATGGCAATGGGACGACTATTCCTGATTTGAATTTAAAAGACAAATGCCGATAGCGATAAAATTTGCTAGAAAGCTGATAACATTGATGTTTCATGCTAATCCACTCAGCTTTTTCTTTTTAACCGACTTCAAAAAAAGGAGGAGGAGGTTATCAATTCATCGGAATCTTTTTTTTTTATGTATATATAGGATGTGCGTCGATTTCTTTTTACCATGTGGACCGATTTCGATGATTTTTTTTTTATTGGAAAGGGGCTACCACCAGATTGGTCCCATTTTAATTTGGCCAAGTTCTGAATATGATCAATGACAAAATAACGGAAATCTTCAATTTTTATGATATTTTTATTTTTTATTTTTTTAATGGAAAATCTTTCATAAAAAAGATCAACTGTGAAATTATATTTCAAAAAACTAATAAACACGCTTCTAAAAAGTACAAAGTAGTATAATACTTAATCAAAAAGTGTGGGCCGCAGAAACATGTACTTTTAATTAATTTCGACAAAGTGTCCCACGCTTTTTGATTAAGTATTATATTATTTTGTACTTTTTAGAAGCGTGTTTTTTTAGTTTTTTTTTTTTTTTAATATAATTTATTTTTTTACTTTTTAGTCTTAATTATTTTTATAGATAAAAGTTTGCGGAATTTAACAGAATGAAATGTATTTATTTCATGCTTTATATTACCTTCACCTGTATCTATCTACCATATGTATCTATCAATGTGACTTTTGTTCTGTTAAATCCCGCAAACAGTTCTCTTTAAAAATAATTGTTTACCTACTCAATTGAAATGAAATTATATAAAAACAATAAAAATAAATACATTCTGTTAAATTCTGCAAACTTTCCTCTATAAAAATAATTAAGACTAAAAAGTAAAAAAATAAATTATATTTAAAAAAACTAAAAAACATGCTTCTAAAAAGTCCAAAATATTGTAATACTTAATCAAAAAGCATGGGGCACATTGCCGAAATTAATTAAAAGTATTCTACTGTCCCCACGCTTTTTAATTAAGTATTACATTCTTTTGTACTTTTTAGAAGCATGTTTTTTTAGTTTTTTTTTAAATATAATTTTTATTATTTTTACACGCTTTATATTGGCTTCACCTGTATGTATGTATGCATGTATTTATGTATATATCTATCTATCAATGTGACTTTTGCTCTGTTAAATTCCGCAAACATTTCTCTAAAAAAATAATTGTTTATCTACTCAATTTAAATGAAATTATATAAAAATAATAAAAATAAATACATTTCATTCTGTTAAATTCCGCAAACTTTTCTCTATAAAAATGATTAAGACTAAAAAGTAAAAAAATAAAATATATTTTAAATAAACTGACGTGTTCTGATGTGGCCATCCACTTGACTTTACCATACAAACTGCCCCCTAAAATTATTTATAATCATATAGGGGGGGTTTAGTTTTTGCATTTTTATACTTCTGCGATCCCACTGATTATGTATACAAAATTTGGTTGAGTTTGGTAAATGGCTAAGATTTTAATTTTTTGACCCCCCCCCATTTTGGGCTGTTAGTTTTTGCATTTTTAGACTTCTGGGGTCCAACTGATTATGTATACACAATTTGGTTAGTTCGGTAAATGCCCAAGATTTTCATTTTTTGACCCCCCCCCCCCATATTGGTCGCTTAGTTTTTGCATTTTTAGACTTCTGGGGTCCCACTGATTATGTATACAAAATTTGGTTGGGTTTGCTCAAACGGCCTAGATTTTTAGTTTTTTAACCGGACAACCAGACAGACTAACAGACATTTTGACAAAACAAATATTATCTCGAAAAATATAATTTTTTCGATTGTCATTTATTAGTGCTTTTTTGTAGAACAAAATGCCATGGTTTCGCTCAATTTTTTTAATAAAAATAGTTTCAGCCGTTTTTGAGATATTTCGAAAAAAAGAAGGAAAAAAAAAACTTTTTTCATGCACGATTACAATACTTGACCATACCCTATATGGTAAAGTAAAAAATTAATAAACACGCTTCTAAAAAGTACAAAATGGTGTAATACTTGATCAAAAAGCATGGGGCACTTTGTCGAAATTAATTAAAAGTTTGTGCGCGCCACACTTTTTGATTAAGTATTACATTGTTTTGTACTTTTTAGAAGCATGTTTATTGTTTTTGTTTTTAAATATAATTTTATATAATTTCATTTATATTGAGTAGGTAAACAATTATTTTTATAGAGAAATGTTTTCGAAATTTAACAGAACAAAAGTCACATTGATAGATACATACATACATACAGATGAAGCTAATATAAAGCGTGTAAAAACTAAAAATAAAAGTAAACAGGTATTTGCTGATTTAAACCAAAACATTACTGTATATTCGCCGCGAATATCTATTTAAAGTTATAAATTTCATTTTCTTATGATTTTTTTTTTTTTTTGTTTATGAAATGTCGATGGCTAATATACCAATGTCTTATTGGGTTAAGGGGGCCTCAAAACATGTATTTCCGGTGATAAATCGAATTCGAATTTTCGAGCTCATCTCGTTACTTCCACTTATTATATTAGGTAAGTGAGACTAAAAAAGACTGTTCAAATATAAACGAACTATGATAATAAACTGCAAATAGTGGAAATTTACATTATCTATCATTTCAGAAAATTTTCCATTTAATTAATGTTTAATTCTTTTTCTCCTATATTAGTTTCAAATAACCAAAAAAAAAAAAGTATATATATATATATTAATTACTATTTTCCATTAAAATATCCATAATAATTCATTTCACATTTGACAATTAAATGAAATTCCTAAAAACATAAATCAAAGCGTGTTTCCTCTGCTTGATATAAATAAATATACCCTAAACCATGTGATTTATTTGAGAGTATCGTTTCGAAGACCTTGACTTCATCCTTAATCTTAATATAAATATTATATATTTGTATTTTTTAAATCTAATTTTAAGTCGAAATTGAATAACCTGTTCTGATATGAATGGAGATAATACTCTACTTCTCTATGTCAGGATTCTCCAACCTATGGCCTAAATATAATAGTATCAGTGGCGTGCGGTCCATGGATGCTGTGGATGCGGCGCATCCCTAAAATTTTAAACATTAATTATTTTCATAAATATAGACTTCAAAATTTCAGGAGGATCTTTATATTTTCAAAATTTCAAATATTTCTATAAAGAACATTTTTTGTTTTGAAAAGTATATTGGTTCTCGAAATGAAATAAAATTTTTGCATAGTTTCAAGGGGCAATTAGAATGAATTATTTTTCCGAAAGGGGTGCGGATAGAAGGTTTAAGATCAAGTTTCTGTCTGGTATATCTTTCAGTTCAAGCATGTCAAAGACAAGTCCAGGCGAGTTTTAGTCGACTAAAAAAAAAAAATTGATCTATCTATCTACTCTTATTAAACGAGCAAAAATTGTATATATACGGTATTTATTTATATACCTATATATATATTTGTAATTTTTTTAATTTGAAAACGTCTCTCTTTTTCATTTTTTTCAAAATTTGACTCGTGAACCCAATAGAGAAATTTTTTATTTCGGGACCTGGAGCGGTACATCCAGATGCACAACATCAAATCATGTTCAGCTATTTAAAAATGTAAATAAATAGTGAAATTGGGAAAAATTGAGACCAGGCTCAGCGATCGCTCTGCCATGGAGCGGGACCTTACTCTCCTAGCGCCCCTAGTGGCGAAAGTTTGCAACGGCACTCCCTATAACGAAAATGTTGCCGTATTCGATGAAATTTGCAAAAAAGCGAAGATTAAAATAAAATTTCAAAAAATGAAGGGTAATTTTTTGGACAGCATCCTCTGGTTGAAAAGTCACCAACCGCCACTGAATAATACATATAGCGAAATATTTGACCTCCCCCCAATCAAAATTAAAAATAGTATTTTTTATCGTTAAACCTTGGAAAAAGTTTTAGACCTGTTAACAGCTTTGTTATCCATTGGCGTAAATATAAGATTACTTGAGCCCCCCCCCCCAGTCAAAACTTTGACTGCGCTCTCACTCCCAAACCCCCTATATTTAGAAATATTAAACTTATATTTAAATGAGTATAGATATAAAATTCTAATTTGGCTAAAATATCTGTGAGTGGAGTTTAAGAATCTTGGCCCCCTGAAAAACATTTTTCTAGTCCCTACCGCAAAAATGAAAATAACAATACAAAAAAGAACAAATCTGCATAATTTAAAACATTTGAAAATTATCAAATGAAAATATATTTAAAATTTTCTTCCTTGATTTTAAATTTGCAAAATCATTAATTTAAAAATAGGATAAAGAAAATACATACAAAGGGGATTTGGGCCCCCTCTAATTCTGCTCTCCCTGTATTGCGTGGTCCCGCGCATCGTAGTTCCCCCAGGGCTTGTAAAGCAATTGCATTTATTTTAACTTTAATATTATAATATGTATTATTTATTTACATCAATCAGATCTTTGATTTATTGATAATAAATTGTTTTTCCTGCTTTAGCTATGAAATCACTACCTATGTAATTTTTCTAATATTGATTATTTTGTATTGATTATTTGATATTTTTCTATTATAACGATATAATAGCATGTTATTCATATTAGTGATTCTCATTGTATTCTCGAGAAACTTAATATAGGAGTCGTCAGATTTGAGGGGAAGGAAAAGTGCCTCTCTGAGTTGACTCGTGAAACGACATTAGCAGTTCTAGTACAGGTAGTACTGGCAGAAGAATTACCTCGAACAAAAATTCAGTGCAGTGCAACAAATTACTCGAAAAAGTGAACCCTTTCGATTTCGATTTATTATCTCTTGTATACGAACAAGATTACTTAAATTAAACTTGTGTTCGTTTTGTTAATTATTTTTCGAAAATCGTATTTAACTCAGAAGGAATACCAATCAAGGATGCAAATAAGTTAATCTAATTCTTTTATTAAATAATTAACTTCTTTAATAATAATGATCGTTTTTATCCTTTATTGCCAATTATTCAATTTATTTAATTTTCATTACTAATTCTAAAATAATTTAATAAATATATACATATATATTAAAAATATTTACAGCCCCTGAATATATTTTAAAATGTCAAAAACATTAAATTCAAAACTAGGAGAAATTGTTTAGAGCCACTTATCAAGTACTCCATTTATTTTATTATGCTTAAAAAATTTCATGAAAATTATTTTTCCGTAAGTCTTTGCATTTTTGCAAATGTTTCTAGAAGTTGCCTCATACTCGACGAAAATTATTTTGATTAAAAACAAGTGTTTTTTGTTTTGTTTTTATTTAGAAAAATGTATTTTTCCAATATTCAATAATCGCGTGAGGTGGGGGGGGGGTGCTTTGGGTTAGGCAAAATATTTGTTATATTGGTTTCTATAAAATAATGATAGTTAAAATTATCAGATGTGGCCGTTTACTTTCCACTATATATCAGCCACCCCTTATAATAAAATTGATTATATTAAAAGTATTTTCTCTTTGGAGAAACGGACTGGTAGAATTTAGCTCTTAATCTCGATATAATATAACCAAATTTAGAATTTCGTTTTGATAACTACGTTGGTTTTTGAGCTAGAGTGTACAAAATATTTGGCAACACACACACACACACTAATAGACATTTTGACAAAATAATTAATATCTCTTAAAATATAAATTAAGGTTTTATTGTAAACCGAAACGCCGTAAATTTGCTCAATTTTTTAATTAAAATATTTGTAGCCATTTTTGAGATATTTCGAAAATACGAAACAAAACACCAAAACACTATTACAATACTTCATCCTGCCCCACAAGCAAAAATACGAAGCTCATCTGCATGCTAGTCTCACTCGCACTTGGCCACTTTTTTTAACAAAAATAATTGTGTGTGTGCATTTGCCGTCTTGAAAATTGTAACGCCTTATTTCTTAATTGAGGTCCTATAAAAACCTGTACAGCTAATTCCCAAACATAGCATAAATTATCAATGTCAAGAAATAAGTTTATATGCATGAGGTGTTGGTAAAATTAAGCAATTTATAATTATGTGGCGTACATAATTTCTTCGGCTTTAGTATTAATTGATTTATTTTTTAAAAAGGCCCAGACGGCTCAGTGCTACCCTGAATAATTCTTTAAATACATTTTTTGGCTTTATAAATTTTAATTTTAGAAATATAATTAGATTATTTATTTGTATTTTTATTCTAACACAAGCAAATCCTATTTTCAGCAACATCTTCTATAACCAGTACTTCAAATTCTAGTCATGACCATCAACTTTTGAGAGGAAATAACTCTAACAAGTGGCGAATACTGGTATCCTATTGGATACTTGGGCTGTGTAATAACTATGGCTATGTAGTTATGTTAAGTGCAGCCCACGATATTTTAGACACCACTCATGGGGACAATAACAGCACAATAACTCAGGTAAATATTTTGTTACTCACCAAATATAATTTTATTTATTTATTTATTTACTTTTAATTTACATTACAAATACAAATTCGGACTTTTCAATTCATTTACTCATTAAATAATTAAATTACCACTAATAAATAAATTAAAGGGTACGTAGTACTTGAGAGGAAAAAATGAAAAAAATGAAAACATTTTCAAGACTCGGTAGATTGTCCATAAATTTGAGTAATTTGTAAATTTCAGCTCATTAGTTACAACTATTTGATAGCTTCCCATATGATGTTTCAATTTTTTTCGGATTTTCTGCATTTTTGATCCAAAATTTCTAAACAAAAAAAAACAACAAAAAATCAACTGAATTCAATTAATACTTTGAGTACGCACGGGAGACAAAGCCTGCCCAATGTAATTATTTTATTAATTTGAGATTGTAATTTAAAGGTTTTGCCTTTATCATCAGTCTACACATTTCACTCTAATATTCAATAGTGGTTTTATATTTCCAAATTGAAATCAGGAGAGAAAGCTTATTCAATTAAATTTTCACCTATCCTTTGGAGTCACTTTGTAACGAAAAAACTTCTATTGAATGCTTGTGAAATATTTGTTTCGGACTGAAGATAACCTTCAAAACTATAGTTTCAAATTATTAAAATATTTACATATTTATATTTTTTTACTAGCTGTTTCGGGTGTACAAATTTTTCCAAATATTTAAATACGCAACAGCGAATGGTTAATATTTAATGTGTATACGTATTGAAAACCCGAAAATAAGTTTTATTGTTGTTTGAATGTTGTTAAAATAAATTTACTCAAGATTACTAAACATGTTCTATGTTTTTTATTATTCATAGTTTGAAATCCATTTGGAACTTTTCATTTTAGGACTTTGCGAATGATACTCCTCAATTTTATCCCAGAAAATGTAACACCCTATCAACAGGAGCCATTCTTTTGGCAGATATTTTACCTGCTTTTGCAATCAAATTAATTGCACCCTTTTTACCTTTTGTGGTCCAGTAAGCATTCTTTTTTTTTGCTTTTTGTTTTTTCTTTAAATTTGTTTTTATTTCCTAACATGAAATTTTCAAAAAATGTAAGGCCATACATTCTAAATTCTTAATCATTTCCCTTTTAGTTTCCGTTTAGCACTCGTAGTGCTATTTGGTGCAGCAGGATTTATTCTCGTTTCGTTGGAAATTGTATGGGTAGCGATAGTTGGAGTAGCTTTAACGTCCCTTGCCTCCGGATTAGGAGAAGTGACTCTTTTGGCATATACTTCGAAATATGAAAGGTGATGATTCTGAATAAACGTTAATTTCAAATTGTTTAGATTTTCTATAATTTCAATCTGCTATTGATTTTTTACAGCAACGCTATTTCAACCTGGTCTTCAGGAACAGGAGGCGCCGGAATATTAGGAGCAGCATCTTATATAGGTTTATCATCAGTATTAACACCAAAACAAACTCTTTTATCTATGTTAATAGTTCCTGTTCTAATGGCAGTAACGTAGGTTTATTATTAATGGTTGATTTGGAAGGTTTAATCTGGATGGATCATCAATGTGATTCTTAATAATACCTGCAAATACGAAAAATGGGTCACTTTGAAAAAATTGTTTGATATTTTTTTAATTAAACTGTAAGCATATTGTTCGATTATCGTTCTCATTAAAAAGGGTTAAATTTGAAATATTTTTAAAAAATGAAGGAAATAATAAATTAATAATAATAATATTTAAAAATATATCTATCGAATTTTCAGGTGTCGTTATTTTTGTGACTTCAAAACTATTATAGAAAGTATATTTGTAAGTTAAAACTGTGGCAGAATTTTTGTGTCCACTAGTATACAAAATTAATTATTATGTAGATATTGATGAGGCAGTCCAAAAAAAGAAGATAATTTATACTATCTTTTTATTTTTATTCAAAAAATTAAATTATTATTAAGAAATTTCTAAGAAAATAAATAAAATAGAATTATAAATTTTTTATACAAAACAATTCGGTCCCTTTTCGCCCATCTACGAGGGTGGTTAGAAAAATTGTCATCTCTCTAACCTTGATACGACGGTCATCCAGTATCATTTAGTTAACTTTTTCAATGTTATCGTTGGGCTTACCACAGAATATCGTCGCCTTAGGACCGGTTGTATGTCCCAAAGTAAATGCTTTTTACAACTAACAAAGGGTAGATGGTAAATGGAGGGACTGGGATGGCTAATCAGATGACAGGCACTGAAAGTGCATTATTACATTATATTATATGAAGATTTGAACATGTCTGTCTGCTGTTTGCCACGCTTTTGCACTTGGGACTAAAAACGCATTCGAGTGAACAATTTCAAGGACCATGTTGAAAGGACTTAAGTGAAACTAGTTTGATTTTTTGAGTCCATTCATAACTGTCAATGAAATTTTGTCCACTAAACTCAAGAGACGAACGAACAGTCATAAAAGTAAGGGCGGTGTTTTATGCATTATTACTTGACATTCTAAAGGGAGGAATTCCAAAAAAACGTCTGCATGTGGAGAAGAAGAAAGTGTTATCCATCAATACAACGAACTCACTGTTCCACACTTCAGAAGTCCCTTTGTTCAAAATTTACAAATTATGGTTCGAACTGATAGATATCCCACCTTATTCAATAGATCTGGCTCACTGTGACTATTTTCTGTTTTAAACGAGTGGGTCATCGAATCTGTAGAGACCTAATTGAAAACCAAGACGCCAATTACTATTTGGACGGGTAAAAGCGGTTGGATCATAGCTGGAAAAAGTTTATTGACTTAAAATGAAATTATGTTGACAAAACTTTTTTTTTAATGAAAATGATGAGAGAAGGATCATCATCATTGAGTATACAGTCCTAAGACTGGTTTGATGCAATCCGTCTCCACTCGACTCTGTCCCCCGCCAGCTGTTTAACCTCTCTAAATGTCTGGCACCCCATATCCCCAATTATTTGGTTGAAATATTCTAATCTGGGTCTTCCCTTCCCTTTTCTTTCCCACCTCCCCTCCAAGATATCCCTAAGCAGTCCCCCATGTCTCAGTGTGTGCCCCATCATCTGACCTCTTCTCTTCAGACTCTTCCACAAGGTTCTTCTTTCTCCGATTCTTCCAAGAACTTCTTCATTTGTAATTTTATCCATCCATTTGATATTCATCATTCTTCTGTAGCACCACATTTCGAAAGCCTCCAATCTCTTTCTCTCCGCTTTTCCAATTGTCCAGGTTTCACACCCGTACATGGCTATGCTCCATACATATGTCTTCAATAGCAACTTCCTGTTTGCTAAGCTGATTGAGGAGGAGCATAGTAGTTTTTGTTTTGAATTAAACCCCATTTTTGCTTGGGCAATTCTTGATTTAATTTCGTTTTTGCTCCTCCCATCCCATGTTATTTTACTTCCTAGGTAGCGGAATTCCTTAACTCCTTCTAGGTTTTCTTGGTTAATTTTGATGCATTCCTGTCTCGTTTGTTCTTATTTTGTACATACTAGGACCTTGGTTTTATTCTTGTTTATTTTCATTTTGATTTCTTCTATTAGGATTTGGTTAATTCCATTCAAGGCGTCCTCTAATTCTTTTTTATTGCTTCCTAGAAGGGCAATGTCATCGGCAAATCTTAACATAGCGATCTTTTGACCTTGGATTTCTATACCTGTATCAATTTTGTCTTTGAATTCTTTAATCGCTTCTTCTATGTATAAGTTGAAAATCATGGGTGACAGCACACATCCTTGTCTTACACTTTTTTTATTTTGGCTTCTCTTTGTTCATCACCAATATTTATAATTGCCGTCTGGTTTTGATATAGATTGTAGATTAGTCTTCTCTCTGAATTTTATTCCCGCCTGTTTTAATATTTTAAACATAATTTCCCAATTGACGTTATCGAATGCTTTTTCTAGGTCTATGAATCCGATGTAGACAGATTCTTCCCTGATAAAAGCCCTTTCTATTATTAGTCTAAGAGAGAGAATTGCTTCTCGGGTGCCTCTGTTTCTTCTAAAGCCGAACTGGTCTTCCCCCAGATTTTCTTCAACTCTTTGTTCTATTCTTCTTTGGATTATTTTGGTTAGGATTTTGGAGGCATGTGAGGTTAGGCTAATGGTCCTGAAATTTTCACATTTATCCGCGCCTGTCTTTTTGGGAAGTGTGACTATTTTGTTTTTTTCGAAATCTTTTGGGATGATTCCCAATTTATAGATTTTGCTAATTAGTTCAAAAAGTTTGTCACGTGCCTTTTCTCCAGAGTTCTTTAGGATTTCAGCTTGTATATTGTCTATTCCGGGTGCTCTATTATTTTTTAGTTCCTTCAAAGCTGTCTCGAATTCTGACCTGAGTATGGGGTCTCCTAATTCGTTTTTCGTCCACAGATTCTTCTTCTTCTATTGGGTTCATTGTTTTTTCTTCTCCATAGAGTTCTTCTAGGTGTTCCTTCCATCTATTTGCCTGTTCGTTTTCGTTTAGAATAATGTGGCCTCCTTTATCTCTTATGTTCTTGCTTTTTGGCTTGTCTTCTTGAAAATTTCTTTTTATTGCCCTATAGGCTACATCAACTTTTCCCAATACTAGATTTTCGTTGACTTCTTTACATTTTTCTTGAATCATTTTTTCTTTTGCTTTTCTACATTCTCTTATAACTTTCCATCTTAATTTTTTATATGTTTCTTTCCTTCTTCGTCTTTTCTGTTCTTAAATTTTCTTCGTTCGTCAATCAGTTGCAGTATTTCGTCTGTTACCCATGGCTTTTTAATTTCGTTTTTCTTTGATTGAAGGACTTCGTTGGCTGTTTCGGTCAGGCTTGATTTCATGTCATTCCATTCTTGTTCGATTTCTTCTTCTTTATTATTTGTGGGTGTTTTTTCTTCCAGTTTCTTATTCATTACGTTTTCGAAGAGTTTTTGGGTTTCCTTATTTTTTAATTTAGAGCTATATCCCAGTTTTTTCGCGACCGCCCTTTTTATTAGTTTTTTAAATTTTAGTTGGCATTTCATCGCAATTAGATTGTGATCACTAGATATATCAGCCCCAGGATAGCTTTTGCAGTCCTTTAATTGATTTCTGAATCTTTGTCTGACTAATATGTAATCTATTTGAAATCTCCCCGTTCAACGGCATTTTCCACGTGTAGATCCTTCTTGGATGGTGTTGGAAGAGTGTGCTACTACTAGGACTGTGCTTACTGCAAAATTCAATTAATCTTTCGCCCCTTCATTCCTATTTCCTAGACCGTGTTCGCCCACCACTTTTCCTTCTTTGCCTTTTCCTACTCTTTGCATTCCAATCCCCCATAATTATTAAATTTTCATCCCCTTTAACGCGCTTCATCAGGTTTTCAATTTGTTCGTACATTTCTTCTATATCTTGGTCCTCATATGATGTAGTAGGCATGTATACCTGGATTATCACAGTATCTTTCGGTTTCGAATCCAGTGTAATCATAACAATCCTTTCGCTTACCTGTAGATAATGAAGGGAGAGAAGGGAGAAGGAGTTACACCAAAAAGGTGCATCCCCTAAAGGCCTGGGTTGGCCTCTCCATCGTGAAAAGAAGAAGAATAGGGGATTTTATGGACTGGGTAGGGGTCGAAGGTATCTGTGGATGGGTCTTAAACAGCTGAAGGTTATAAGTCGCGGGGAAGACGGTGGCTGGGAGCGAGTTCCAGTCTCTTGAGGTCATGGGGATAAAAGAATTGGCGAAAGCGCTTGTTCGATTTTTATCCAATTTGACAGCAAATTGGTGCTGAGCGTTCGAAAACCGCGTGTTTCTCGTAAAGAGGGCTTTAGGGGGGATAATTGATTTCAGCTCGACTGAACAGACACCATGATAGTATCTTAACTTAATTTGACCTCAAAATACTTGTTTCTCTGTTAGGCTCAAAACATTTGAAACTACTAAATTCATATTGGTTTGAATTCGGGAATCGGAGGCTCAGTTGGTTAAAAGCCTCACTCATTGTCAAGTCGATACTTTTATCTATTACAAAAATTTTCTTTATTCTCTATTTTAATTTAATTTGAATCTACCTTCGTATCTATAATAATTTAAAGATTCCATAAATAGACACAGAAACAAAATATACATAAAGGGAATTTTCCATTTAAATCATGGGTAGTCCAACTCGGAAAAAGCCTTCCAAATCAGCCAAGTTACTTGATTTATATTTAAATATAATAATGCAGAAATAATCAAAATTTACAAATATTTCAGGTTTTGGTTTATCCTTCCTCATGACAACCTTTTTTTTTATAAACCTCAATCTATAGGAACTTCTCAAAGAAACATTTGCGATTATACCGCATCAAATGATCTTGCCACACAAACACCAGAAGCTTCTATGAAATTTATAGAGAAATTACGGTCACTTCCCAAACTTTTAAAATACATGTTCCCTTTAGCATCCGTTTATTTTTTGGAATATTTTATCAACCAAGGACTTGTAAGTATTTATATTTATTTATAATTATTTATCTAAATATTGTGTTATGTTAGTTTTTTTATAAAGCAAACTGATGACATCCTAAATAAAGGCTAGTAAATTTTATTTTATTTATTTATTTAAGTTCATTCACATTGAAATTTCTCTAAATACTGTCCAAATTTCATTATTATCAAAAAAAAAATTAATAATACTGAATGGTCTTAATTTTTGCAATTTCTTTTCAAACAAATAATTCAATCAAACTATTTTTGTTTCCAGTATGAATTGATAGATTATCAGAATTTTGTTCTCGATCAAAAAAGCCAATATAGATGGTTTCAATTGATTTATCAAATTGGCGTTTTCATCTCCCGTTCATCAGTAAACATCGTCCACATTCGTCATCTCAATTGGCTTTCCTTTTTCAGGTAAATTTCTTCATCATATTTCCAAAGGATAATTAATAACTGTAGTTTTATCCGTATTTTCAACAATTAATTAGATAAGTAAAAATCATATAATTAAATTAAATATAAGTGACATAATTTAATAAATGATCTCTTTCTATGGAAATTCAAGGTGTATTCTAATGAATCTAATTTGTTAAAGATAATTTTTTAGTGTTCCGTTCAAAAGTAAAACGGAACCCTATTAGGGTCACTGCAATATCTCTCTTTCTATGTGTCTGTGTGTGTGTCACAGCAATGTAGTTTGTAATCTAAGTAAGATACATAACCTTGAGATTTACAAGTTTATGTAATCATTTTCCTTGAAATCAAAAATCGTATTAAAATGTTAATCCAATGATTATTTTGGGAAGGGTTGAATTTTTTAGGGGTCAAAAATAAAAAAATATTTTTTTATTGTGGGGTGTTAGGTATCCCTGTAAAGATCTCTTCAAGTAGAATCAGGCTTAATTTTTTAGATTGAAAAGTTTTTATTTTGCCGAGAGTAGCAGAGTTGTTGATTCATCAAGCATCAAGCAGGGGACAACTCTTTGTTTCTCTCTATTAATTGTTTAGAGTTTATTTCGCTTTAAAATGACGGTGCAAGTGTGCCCCAAGTGGTCATTTTTAGGTGATTTTTGTACTTTTTGGATTTAGAAATGGCTTAACTTAAAATTATGTAAAAATTCCACAAATTTTCTTATTTTCTCCCTATCAACGACCAATAACAAATTTGATATCTCAGGTATTTTAGAAGTTTAAGGTAATGAACCCTAGGTATGTGGTCCGACTCGCACTTGGCCGGCCTAAAATGATATTTTGGCACTTGGGATCAATTCCTAAGAGAGTGAATGACTTGTAATGAAACATATCCATAACAACTCGGATTCATTAGAAGATATCCTCGCGATTTTCCAGAGAAATCTAATAGCTATCAGCAAAATTAACTTTTATATTGATCTCTCTCTATTTCAGCTTGTTAATGTAATACTTTTACTTACTGACGTGATATATTTTTATATACCCAGTATTTGGATTGTTTTTGTACTCATTCTTTGGGAAGGACTTTTGGGCGGAGGTGCATATGTCAATACTTATTATAAAATGACAAAAGAGGTAAACATTTATTCACAACTGATTATTCATAAATTTAATTAAATAATTATTTTTAATCTTAGATAAAAATATCGTTTTTTTTGATTTTCAAAGTATTTTCGCCTTAGACCACCCATGAAAAATAATTAAAATTTTTAAATAATTTGTAAGCTTATTTCGGAGTTTACTAGTAAAAAATTAATCAAAAAAAAAAAAAAATTCAAGTGCAAAAAATAGCTGAGGCACACAATTCGCGTATTTAGACCACCAGCCGTTATGAAATGACGGAAGAAGCATCAAGCAGTGCATCATATCCAAATATATGTGATGTCGTGATGAGGGTACTATTTACACAAATTTTTCTATTATTTATTTATTTAATATAGAGAAACGGACTAAACACACTGGTGGCGACGATTCTATAAGGTTTCAGGTGATTGATACTCCATTTGTAGATATACATTATGTTATAAACTCGTTAAAAAAATTAAATTTTTGATTTTTTTGATTGTCATTATTATTAAAAGTAGTTTTCAAACAATTATTATCCCCGATTTTTTTACTTTACCATACAGGTTATGGTCAAGTATTGTAATCGTGCATGAAAAAAAGTATTTTTTTGCTTCGTTTTTTCGAAATATCTAAAAAACGGCTTAAACTATTTTGATTAAAAAAAATTGAGGCGTTTTGGCCTACACAAAAGCCCTAATGAGTAAACTGAAGCTGAAAATGGGTCAATTTCATAGCGGAATAATAAATGCGTTTTGTAAAATGCACTGAGTTGATTTATTCAATATTAATATAATATATAAGTGACAAATAAAAGTATAATATTGTGTGAGATGTTTAGATGTATGGTAAAGTAAAAAAATCGAGGTTAATAATTGTATGAAAACCAGACATTTTTAATAAATGTTTTTTATTTTAATAATTATCATATATTTATTTCATGTTGCGCTCAGTGTTAAATAGGTACAATCCCGTGAAAAGTGCCATTTTTCTCCACTATGGGCGCTGGAGTCGTCAAGAAAGTTTAGTCCGTTTCACTATATTTACGTCACAAAACATTATTCCTCATTAAAATATCAATCAGAAGAATGCTTTTATGCAACTCCTTGCCTTCATCTGATTCTATCCCAAGCTAATTCTTTCACCTCAAAAAATTATGCATCCATATTCTCATTATCTGGAAAAAATCGTTAAAGGTATCGAAGACTGTCTAATCCTATTTTCTATAATAAAAAAAATAAACTAATAGCGTAATTTACATGTTTTTTAATGATAGTATTATGTATGGATTAATGAAAAAGATAAATAAATAAAAAATAAAAAAATAGCCCAATAATCACAAATAATTATTTTCAATAGTTTTTTGGGTAAAAATAACAAAGAGAAGCCCACTCCATTCTCTATGATAAAAAATAAACTAATGCGATACTTTTTTTTTTTTTTTTTTTTAATGCACCGAATGCAAGAAGGGGTGCACCAGTAAAAGTGTAGCCCCCATGGATCTCGAAAGACCCTTGCATTACCGAAGAGAAGGGAAAGTTGATTAAGTGAGAGGGTGTAGACGTAGGTGTCTATGCACCCCGGTTTTGAAGGTTTGAAGATCATAGGTGCTGGGAAAGATAGAGGCTGGGAGAGTTCCAGTTCCTTGAAGTCATGGGGATATATGTATTCGCGAATGAAGTGGTCCGGCACTTTTCCAATTTGACCGCAAAAGTGTTGGGAGTCGGCAAAACGTGTGTGCTGCGCGCAAAGTATGCTTTGGGGGGAATTATTGATTTTATCTCATCAGAGCACCTGCCGGTGATAGTATTCATAGAAAAGGAAAGGGCAGAGACATCTCTTCGATGAGCCAACGAGTCGAGGGAGTCGGTGAGGGTAGAATCGTCAATTAGCCTGACGGCTCGTTTCTGAATTGCATCAAGGGTAGCAAGAGAATATTTTGAGGCTCCTCTCCACAGATGAGAGCAGTATTCGAGATAGGGGTGATTTGGCCTTGTAGATGGTGAGAAGTTGTGGGGTTTGTAAAATCGCTTGGACCTGAATAAGAAGCCAATCTTCCTGCTGCAGATTTCGCCACAGAGGAGATGTGTTCATTCCAAGACAGGTCAGATGCGACAGAGACGCCCAACAGGGATAAGTCGTTACACATTTTCAGGGTATTCGAATCGAAGGGAATATCAGGGTTACTATACTATTTTTCGGCCCATTAGCTATCCTATCCTTTAGTCGGTAGTGAGTTAGGTTTCCTCTTCAATTCGCTTCGATTTGGTAAAAATTAATCTGCATGACTAATTATGAAGCCCAATTTTTTTTTTTTTTTTTTTTATCTCGATTTGATCTTGAAGAACCGACTTATTTTCCGCCCTACTACTAAAAGTAAGCAAAAGAAATAAGGCACTTTTCTGTACTTTCCCCAAAATACTATTGAAAATAATTATTTTTGCCTTATTGGGCTATGTTTTTTTTTTCTATTATTATTCTTTTCTTAATCCACCATTTAACACCATTAAAAAAAACATCAATAACTCTATTAGTTTTTATCATAGAAAATAGCTGGAGCCACTCTTCAATATCTTTAGCAAAAATCATTCTAATCTATGTTTTATCCTTACTTTTTTCAGCTCTCACCTTAAAATTATTCCTTACTATCCTCCTTATCTAAAGATGGGGAGAATCAATTAAATCAATGAATGCTAGGTTGAAACGTCACATTTTCATCGGACGCTTTTCATACATTTTCTTTTACAAATGATCTTAATTGATTAATTTCTCTCCACATCTTCAACACTTGTTAGCAGTAAATTCGTTTGATTAATTTTCTCTTTACACCATGGCTGGTCTAAACAGAAAAAAACTTTCAAAATCATAAACCTTATTACCAAGTATTTCATCATTTTCGTCCATATTTTATTAAATATTTTAAAAATCCCAGGAAGTGGACAAAAAATCAAACAACAGAGTTAGTTATCCAATTTACCAGATGTTTCGTCACTTTATTGAGATTTCATCAATGGTAAATTGAATAACTAACTCTGTTGTTTGATTTTTTGTCCACTTCCCTGCGATTTTTAAAATATTTAATTACTAAGTTTAAAAATTGTCAATATTAACAGTTGAATTAAAACTTATGATTTTCTAATTGTTACATTAAACAAATAGAGTTCTTTATAAATACAATCATAAAAAGTATTATGATTGTTTTTATAATTTTTATACAGTTTTTCATTGAAAAGGGGAGAATTTCTCCGAAACTCTATGTAGTCAGGATAAAAGGGGACAGGGGTTAAGTCAGGTGATGCTATGTTTTCAGTACAAGGTAAATAAGATAAAAATAATTTTTAGAAAAAACTGACTTCTAAAATAATAAAATGCAACAAATAAAATAATAAGAACTCAAAAATCAAATAAGACTAGGAGGAACACCCAGTCGATTTTCAGTCGACCCAACAATTTAGTTGTCTTGGTTTGAAATCGTGATGCATTATCAATTTATAACCAACTCTAATTAACTAACTAAGCTCGATTTTTTTTATCAAAAGTGCTCATCGGTCGATTTTGATTAAATATTCGAGTTGATCTGCAGTTGTGTTATGTATGCACCTACATTAAACTTAATATATTTATGTCCATCAACTAAAGTATCGCTCGACTGAAAATCGACTGTGTGTGCCTAGCCTAAAATGCACTGAAAGGTATAAAATAATTGTCTAATTTGGTTACAACTAGACGTCGAAGTTTTTACATGAAATCACTTTTTGAAGTCGGTGCTAAAAACAAACTATATAAGCGAGCTTACGCGATGCTGTCTTCATTACAGGCCAAACGTACTAAATAATATCCATCGAGTGCGATTCACAAAATGTATGATTGGCACCGACTTCATAAAGTGATTTCACGTAAAACTTCGACGTTTAGTTGTAACTAAATTAGATAATTATTTTATAACGTTTAGTGCATTTTATTTTATTTTTGAGTTCTTATTATTTTATTTGTTGGATTTAATTTTTTTCGAAGTCGGTTTTTTTTGTAAAAATTATTTTTATTATTCCCTTTATAGTGATGTTTAGCATGGCAGGTTAGTGATTTTTACCATGCATGACAGGTAGATGGGTAGGCCTTTTGACCTTTTTTTTATTTATAAAAGATTTTTCCATTATTTGCTCAAAAGAATTGAAGATTTTTGTTAATTAATCATTGATCATATTCAGAACTTGACCAAATTAATATAGGACCAATCGGAAGGTACCCCCTTTCAAATAAAAAAAAATCATCGAAATCGGTCCTCATTGTAGTAGGGAAATAAACGAACAAACACAAAAAAAAGACATTCCGTTGAATTGATAACCTCCTCCTTTTTTAAAGTCGGTTAAAAAAGGCGCTACTTTGGAAAGTCAGCATTTATTAAAAATTAACCATTTTTAACCGACTTCAAAAAGGAGGAGGTTCTCAATTCGACTGAATTTTTGTGTGTCTATGTTACCTGATATCTTTGCCAATTGTGAACAGATTTTGATGATTTTTTTTTGCATTGGGTTCAGTCTAGTTTCCGATTGGTCCCGTTTTTTTTTCATTGGCATTGGACCTTTTTTGTTATGTTTGTTCAGGCATAACTTCTTTGTTTATGAACCGATTTTAATGGTTCTTTCTGCGTTTGGATCAGTATAGCTCCAAGATAGTCAAGATACCTAAATATTTATTTATTTACTTGTTTTATGTATGTTCAGCGAAAACTTTTTGCCACGTGGACCGATTTCGATGATTCTTTTTTTATTGGAAAGGGGGTACCTTAGGGGTGGTCCCATAATAATTTGGTCAAGCTCTGATGATATGATCAATGACGAAATAACGTAAATCTCCAATTCTTATGAGCAAATAATCGAAATTATAATAAATAAAAACTTTTATATAAAAAAAAACATTCTTAAAACGTTCATCTAAAACTCGCTAACGTTTCGAGATAATTTCTCTATTTATGAATTGAATTTTATTATCAATTTCGATTCTTTCGCCCGAGGCTTTCTCTTACGAGATGCATGCAATGTATTATATTAAGTCACTATTAATAACATCACTAAAAAGAGAAAAATAAAAATAATTTTTATAAAAAAAAATAAAACAGACTTCAAAAAAATTAAATGAAACAAATAAAATAATAAGAACTCAAAAATAAAATAAAATGCACTAAAAGGTATAAAATAATTATCTAATCTAGTTACAACTAAACGACGAAATTGTTACATGAAATCACTTTTTGAAGTCGGTGCTAAAGAAACTATATAAGCTAGCTTACGCGATGTTGTCTTCATTACACGACAAACGTACTAAGTAAAATCAGTCGAGTGCGATTCATAAAATGTATATTTTTGGCACCGACTTCAAAAAGTGATTTCATGTAACAATTTCGTCGTTTAGTTGTAACTTCTTATTATTTTATTTGTTGCATTTGGTTTTTTTGAAGTCAGTTTTATTTTATATTTTTTTATGAAAATTATTTTCCTTTGAAAAATATGCAGTCTCTTTATTTATTATTTATTTTGTGATAAGTAGTAAAAAATAATTTATTCAAAAAAAATTCAAAATGACATAAGTCTATTCTACCAAAAAAAATTGTAGATATCTCCTTTGTATTTAGTGAAATAACAATTGAATTAAATGTTTCTGATTTAAACCGTCTGTGCCATTAGAAAGAGTGAATTTTTTTGGTCCAAAAGGCATCAAAACCTCAAAATGACAAAAAATTGACTTAACCCCTTTTGCCCTGACTGCAAAGATTTATAATCATGTATAATTGTTTTTATAAAGAACTATATTCATTTAATACAGTAAAAAATAATCAAGAATTTATTTCAAAATATTCATTGTTTTCTATACGCCTCTGATATTCCATAAATTTTCTTTTCAGATTCCATCTGAAAAACTACAATTTTCTTTGGGATTTACGAGCATTTCCGATTCAATTGGAATTGGTCTGGCTGGAGTGGCTGCTTTTCCTGTTCATAATGCAATCTGTGCCTTATCTGGAAGGCCAAAATATTAATGTCTTGTTCTTTATTTAGAATTAACTAAACTTATCCAAAGATATTATTACGCCTTGCCTTATTTTTCTTCAAATCAGTATTTTTAATGTATTCCAATAAAAAGTACTGATTAATGATTAAAATATTTATATAAGATTTTGAGTATTTTCATAAAATCTCTGAAAAATTACTTTTCCAAATTGATTTTTCTTAAAAATCAAATTTACATTGTTGATAATATAACAATGAAATCCTAATACTATTGTACCTGTTAATTAGAATTTTAAAATTTCGCTTTTGTATATATATATATATATTTTATATTATTAAATGAGCAATTCTTGTATATATATAGAGAGAGAGAGAAAGAGAGAGAATCGGTTTCTCGAAAACGGCTCGAACGATTTCGCTAAAAATTGGTGAACTTATCAAGTCTCATGAGTTAGTCGTGTATAAATTTTAATCCGATTGAAATAAAGGAAGGGGGTGTAAATTGGTCATGTCGCTAAACATTTTAATCGTTCATATCTCGTCTTTGGTAAGTCGCAGAGCCTTGAAATTTGAAACTTAAGCTATTTAGAGGCATAAAGTTACCGATCATCGCTCGGTGCTCCAAACATTATATATTTATGTGGGATTGGATTCTTCTCTAATCCCTGACTGATTAATTCTTCTTTAATTAACGGAACTTGTTGTGTAGGGTAATTTTAATAAAAGGTACTTCAACTTAGTTAAATAATATATTTAATAATGAAGAAAGTATAACAGCTTTAAATAATAATAAGGGTTGAGATTCGTTCGGAGAGTCTTTAGGGCCGGTTGTATATCGCAAAGTATTGATAAATGTTTTTTACAACTAACAAAGGGCAGATGGTAAATGGAGGAACTGGGATGGCCAATCAGATGACAGGCACTTTCAGTGCAACCGGCCCTTGGAGAGATGGAATTGCTAGGTCGATGTTTATTGTTCGAAAGTTGGATTGATTCTGCTGAATGCTGCTCCAGTGTCAAAAGCTTTGACATCATCTGAGAAACATTATTTTTTAAGGGTGGGAGTTATGACGAAAACAGTCACGTGGTGGAAATTTTCCTATCTAGACTCCAACGGCTAACGATTAAAGATAAAATCACACGGCTGTCAAAAATAGTCCAATATTTATGACAGCTCTTCAAAGTCAATGCATTTCCGATCGTTATATGGGCGGATGTCTGATTTGCAAGGTGGTTTTGTAAAATTTCTAAATTGCTTGATTTATTATTGATTTTATGAGAAAAGATTTTAAATAGAAAATAGAAATAATTTTGGAAGTGCTGTTTTAATTTAATAATTTCTAAATTTAAAATTGCAAAATATGTGACGTTACACCAGGGGGATGGGGGTCACACAAATCACAAATGTGACCACCTATGACAAGGGGGAGGGGGGTTCCAAAAATCATTAAATTCGTGTGATGTAATTTATGGATGGCCCCTATAATGTCATCGTTGCATTGGCTAGTGTGGCGAGATAGGTGAATTTACCACAACATTTAATTTTTAAAACAAAATTTACATGTACCTGCATAAATCTCTATTTTTTTTTTTTAACTTTAAAGTATTCAATAAAGAACAAAGTTCTTTGCCATTCTCTCCCTAATTTCTGGGTTATTGCTAGTTTTAGATTTCATTCCCCGTTCTGCTCTCCCTTTTTCTAACATATTGTTCGATTAATATGCAATTTAATCGCGAAAGGATGTCAAGAAAGAAAGCCAAGCTTACATGCAGCAGCTTTTGCTAGTGAAAGAATTTTATTTTTCATTATCCTTGGGCTGCTTTTCATCAATTCTCTATTGCTAATAGGCATCCTCCAAATTCTCCAGTTTTCTCGGTTTTTTTCAGTTTTTACCCAGTTTGTTGATATTCTTTTTCTATCATTGGTCCATCGCGTGGGGCTCTACCTCGCCTCGGTGGCTTGTCTTCTCTTGGCCTCCATTCAAGGAGTTTCTTTGCACGTCTGCCATCCTAGCGATATGTCCAGTCCATAAAATAGGAAATATCTGATTGTTTTTTTGAGGCTTTTTTTTCATTTGGTTGGCTTTGGATATTAAGACAATTTAGCCAGTTTCTATGGAGTATGATAGTTTTCATGGGTTACTAGTGTTAGTGAGGAGCCAAGTTTTAGCGGGTCAATTTTGATTAGCAGCTGGTCGCCTGAACTTGGGCCCAACATCGTCATTAAGAGAACGACGAAGAAGCAGTGCTCTAGCGAGCGCGGCCACCCGACTCTCCTTTTGAGGAGGTAGGATAGGGGACAGAAGGCTAAATTGTAGGATTTGTCCTCCCAAAGTAGGACGGGTGGTCACTGGCCACCCACCCTATATATAGAGGGTTCATATTTTGGGTCATTTACTAGAAAAAATTAAAAAAAAAAAAAGATAAAAATAAAAATTAATTTCAATAATATGAACATTTATTTAAAAATAAATCTTAGATCCTCATTACATTTACATCAAAAATATTTTTTTTACAAAATCAAAAGATAAGGCAATATAAGTATATAATTAAAAAAAATCATCTAGTTGGACTAATAACAACGTAAAAAAAGAGAAATAAAATCCGTGATTCTTTTTATCGTTGCGCAAATTATCTAAATTTCGTTCGTAATTTAATATTTTATACTAACTCATGATTCCGAATTATCATTATCGCCAGGGTAATCTGTCAGTAATAAAATATAATACAAAATTTCTCCAGGATTCAATCTCAAACAATTAAATGGAAATCTCATTTGCTTTCAAATTCTATGGCGGGTCACTCAATGACTTACGGGTCATAGGTTTGGGGTACGTTTGGTTGTTATATTAATATATCAGTACCATTTTTGTCCAAATACATAAATTCGATTTCAAGAGCCCCAATCTTTTGAGGAGGGATTGTCCGCGACCTTTGAATGTTTGGGACCAGGTCTTTATTAAATAGTGGTACATTTCTTTATAAATGGATACATTCGATATGCTGAATTGCCCCCTTTATAAGGTGCCTTGCGTATACATCGAAGTAAGTACTGTCTTCTACTTTTCTCAAAGCGAGCCTAGAAAGTCGAATGAATTAACTTTGCCAATAATTGGCCCTGGACAAATTAGTCCAAAGCTTCATTTAATTTTCCCTGTGTCTTACATTGTAAGTTCATAAACCTGGGCCATTCCAACGCTTAACTTATTAAATAGTTGTACATTTTTGTCCAAATGATTAAATTCGATATGCTGAAAAGGGGCCTAACATCGAAGTCCAGTGCTTTAGTCCAGTTCTTTATAATAATAATAGTGGTACGTTTGGTTGTTTAAGCTCTACAAATATATCAGTTCCATTTTTGTCCAAATGAATAAAATAATAGTCCAGTCAAATTAGGTTTAAACCTCGTAACTTCTAGTGAATGGATTTGCCTACTTCAATTTTGCCACGCTTTGCATCATACAATTGCCTGTCCTTGTTCCAATTCTTGTTGGTTCAGGTGATCAGGTCTTCTTCCTTATCTGACTCTGGGTTCCCTACATCAAATGAAATGGTTCTCCTTTCTTTCTGTCTTCTTGGTTGCTCAAGGATTCTTTACTTTGTTGAATTTTTATTTGAACTAGTTGTTCGTCCTTCTTTCCTTCTGGTTCCAATGCTTAAATTTGGCTATTCCGTTATCTAACCAAATTTAATTCGATTTCGCCTTATTAAATGGCACAATACTCTGGGGCTTCATTGGATTTGTGAATTTTTTCATTGTATTTAACTGGGATTTCTTCCATTGGGGAAGGGACCTCATTATTTACAGATGTAATGTTTGTTCTCTAGGGTTTGAGATTATTGAAATATATAATATAATAATATCCTTATTGTATTATAAGAAATAAATACAAAAATTATGTTTTAACCCATCACTTCCCAAACATGAAAATAATGAAAAAATATGGGATTTTTTCTTTAATTTCTCTTTAAAATAATATAAATAACATTATAAATATTAAAAACTATCATTATGTATGGTCATTTCCCCCCACATAATGTTGCGTTGTATTATAAGAAATAAATACAAAAATTATGTTTTAATAAGCGTTAGCGTTATTACTGATTGTTTTTTAAAAGAATTGTATTTATTTCTTATATTATTATATATACTATATTGTATAATATATATAATAAGCATTTATTTATTTATAAGTTTAACTATAAGAATTCATAATCTCAATTATTATAGGTATTTATATTTATTTCATAATGATGATTTTTTTTAAATAATCTGTTCAAATTTTTTTTACTAATTAGCAAATTAGAAAATCTAGTTCAAATGTTTAAAAATATTTCTTTAAAAAAGCATATGTGATTAAAGTTGTTTAAACAACTAGACTAAATGGAAGCAGGATGAATAGTCAAGAATTCTCAATACTTTCTCAAATAATAAATTAAATAGAACTAAAACATATAGTTTCTATATATTTAAGAACTAAATTAAATCAACATATATAAATCCACTTATATAAAATTAAATTTAAATTAAAAAAGAATTAAAATATTTTATTTCATTATAGATATAGAAAAATATAATTTTTTTTTAAAAATAAAAAAACAACAGCCAATTGTTTAAGGGGCATATCATTTTGATTATCTAACATACATATTTGATGTTGTTATTAAGAAAAAATATTATCTCTTAATTAATAACCTTATACAGATATAAACAGAGATGGGAAAGTCACAATATTTTGAGTAACAAGATACTTAATATCAACTACATCAAAAATCGTATATCCGATTTTAAAAATAATACAACAAATAACCAATCGATTAAGCGTATAATCATTTTGATTATTTAATATTCATATTTGATTGCAGATTTGATGTTTTGTTTGAAGTGTTTTCGAAAGCCGAGAATTTTCTTTCGTAAACATATTTGATTATAAATCCAAAAGAAATATCAACCTTCTTCTTAGTATAATAGATCAGAAGTGATCAGGGATGACTATTTTATATTCTTTTTTTTTCTTAAATACAGGGTGATTAATAAGTCCTTCTGGAGTTTCTGTGGTTGATGGAAAGCGGATACAGCGGAAGGGCTCAAACAGTGGATAGAGTATCACTCCAAGATTCATTAGTAATAAACGCCGTGGCGTACTTTTAGACTTGGCAGCTAGTAGATAGTTATAAAGATATGATAGCGTTCACTGGTGAAAACGAAACTTACTGCTTTCTGTTCTTTTTATGACACACAGGCAGCCAGTATACCACGCAACAATTGTATTGCCTGTAGGTGCTTCTGTTCAATATTTCATAGGAATCTTCGTTGTACTGCCACAACCGACTAATATTTATTATGATAAATGATAACTACCAACCGTGAATGTATGAAGTGAGAGTCAAAATGTAATGAGTATTTAATATGAATGCTATGAATAACTATAAATATATTGCCTTATGTTTTTATATTTATTTCAAAATATTTATTTAATAAATCAACTATTTTGTTCGAGATAATGGCGTGTGTCCTTTTATATTATCTGCTCCTGTCGCTAGTGTAAGCATGCTTCCATGTTGCTGCCAAAGTTCTGTAGCTTTATTTACAATTAATTCAGACATCTCTTCATTAATCTAAAACAGAAAACATATTTAAAAAACAATTTTTTTTATTAATTTTGGATTTAGAACAGACTATAAATAAAGATTCTATTTTTTTTAGCACATTATGGATAAAATTCAAACTAAAATATATGTGTATAATAAGTATATGGATTCCCATAAATAATCAAGCATTTCTTAAGACTGTTTTTTGATAAGTTTTTGTACATGATTAGTTAATAAATAGTTTAGTGTTGTATCTTGTGACCATAACATTTGAGTTGACTTTGTATTCTTTGAAATTGTCATCTATTGGAGAAAAAAAAATATCAGAATTTCAACTCTCACAACAATAAAGATGATATTCTTTATTGTTATCTTGGATTAAGTTAGATACAAGAAGTTGACTTTGTATTCTTTGAAATTGTCAGCCATTGGAGAAAAAAATATCAGAATTTCAACTCTCACATCAATAAAGATGATATTCTTTATTGTTATCTTGGATTAAGTTAGATACAAGAAGTTGACTTTGTATTCTTAGAAATTGTCAGTCATTGGAGAAAAAAATATCAGAATTTCAACTCTCACAACAATAAAGATGATATTCTTTATTGTTATCTTGGATTAAGTTAGATACAAGAAGTTGACTTTGTATTCTTTGAAATTGTCAGCCATTGGAGAAAAAAATATCAGAATTTCAACTTTCACAACAATAAAGATAATATTCTTTATTATTGTTATCTTGGATTAAGTTAGATACAAGAAGTTGACTTTGTATTCTTTGAAATTGTCAGCCATTGGAGAAAAAAAAATATCAGAATTTCAACTCTCACATCAATAAAGATGATATTCTTTATTGTTATCTTGGATTAAGTTAGATACAAGAAGTTGATTTTGTATTCTTAGAAATTGTCAGCCATTGGAGAAAAAAAAATATCAGAATTTCAACTCTCACAACAATAAAGATGATATTCTTTATTGTTATCTTGGATTAAGTTAGATACAAGAAGTTGACTTTGTATTCTTTGAAATTGTCAGTCATTGGAGAAAAAAAAATATCAGAATTTCAACTCTCACATCAATAAAGATGATATTCTTTATTGTTATCTTGGATTAAGTTAGATACAAGAAGTTGACTTTGTATTCTTAGAAATTGTCAGTCATTGGAGAAAAAAATATCAGAATTTCAACTCTCACAACAATAAAGATGATATTCTTTATTGTTATCTTGGATTAAGTTAGATACAAGAAGTTGACTTTGTATTCTTTGAAATTGTCAGCCATTGGAGAAAAAAAAATATCAGAATTTCAACTCTCACAACAATAAAGATAATATTCTTTATTGTTATCTTGGATTAAGTTAGATACAAGAAGTTGACTTTGTATTCTTTGAAATTGTCAGCCATTGGAGAAAAAAAAATATGAGAATTTCAACTCTCACATCAATAAAGATGATATTCTTTATTGTTATCTTGGATTAAGTTAGATACAAGAAGTTGACTTTGTATTCTTTGAAATTGTCAGCCATTGGAGAAAAAAAATATCAGAATTTCAACTCTCACAACAATAAAGATGATATTCTTTATTGTTATCTTGGATTAAGTTAGATACAAGAACAAGGTTTAGAGGCTGAAAGGGTGATCAGAAAAATGTAAGTTATTTTTTTTGCTTACTGATTCGAAATTGCCTTTAGGCAAGAAATCATTCTCTTTAGTGAAATTATTTTTAAGGGTAGTTTCCACTTAAATAAGAGGGTGAAGGAAGGATAAAATAATTGATTCACGTCCTATTCATTCTTAGCGATTTGAAATTCTCTTAGATTCAGCAAAAAACCATTTAAGTGAAATGTTAAATTTAGGCTAATCACTCCTTTTTGAAGCAATTTAATAGTAATAGTAATTTTAAACATTTTTTTTCATTTGATAATTGTTCTTAAGATTTCTAATGGGAGAAAAGAGTTCAAGTAAGCCTCAGACGTCACGCTTTTGTTTCGATTTCAAAAAATAAATTATTTTAACCTTTTAAGCGCGCTTTTGAAGTTTTTTTACTTTATTGAAAAAAGTTTATTATTTAATTTTTCGTTACGTTTGGTATTTATTTTTTAGTTTTATTTTCTCGTCTTGTTTTCGGCATTCTATAAGTGTGTTTGTTCGGATGAGAAAGAAGAAAGAACTTCTTAAAGAAATAAGTAAATTATGTTTATATTTTATTTTTGTAGAAATATTATATTTTTAAATAAAATGTCTTTGATTTTTTGTGGTTCTGTGTTTCAGTAAATTATTATATATATATATATATATAAATTTACTACAATTCTCATCTGTCTGATTCTTTGGAGAATCGAAACAGATGAATTTTGTTCAGTTTTTCAATAATAAATTTTATTTAGAATGTTTATATGTTAACATTTAAATGAAAGCGAAAGTTAAAACTTTTATCCGGTCACTGCCCTATTTTGGTGCACTTGGGACCAGAATCGTTTTGATAGTGAACCAAGAGTTGCAAAAAAGATACAGGACCCAGCCGGGTATGGTCCGACATCTTCTGCGTTAAGCCCGCAAATGCCTTCTCCATTTAGGCGATGGATCCCATGACTAGATCCTATAATCAAATCTTATATATATTCACCACGGCTACGGCCGATACGGCGGTAGCTACGCCCCTGCTTTTAGGCCAGTTTTTTCTGAAAAAGAGAATTTTTGTGTGTGTGGGGGGGGGGGGGGGTTAAACATTCAAACACAGTTTCATCTTAATTGGATAATGGTAACCCGGGCCCCAATGAGGTTGAAGTTTTGAAAAACTGCAATTTTTTGCAAAAAATCGGAGTTTTTCCTTCATAAAATGAAAACCACTCATCCTAAAAACTTGATTCCTATCTCATTCTCTAGGAAATTTTGTTGACTTGAACGTTTACTTGAACTACTCTTTTGTTAATACTCTTAGATTTATAGACATCCAGCATTTTTCATGACACTTTTGAGGATTTGGATCATATCCTGTCATGGAAAAATGCTGGATGTCTATAAATCTAAGAGTTTTGTATAAAAAAATGAAAAAAATTTAACTAGAAAAATAAGTGAATATATTTTTGATAAGAACATAATATACATTTTTTTTAAATGTGAGTTCTAGCCCTTTCGACCAGACTCAACCAAATTTTGTATACATATCTGTGGACCCTCCAGAAGGCTAGAAATGCAAAAACTAACCAAATTTTGTATACATACAAAATAGGGGGGGTGTCAAAAATGAAAATTCTAGCCCTTTTGACCAAACTATGTAGACAAAATTTGGTTAGCTTTTGCATTTCTAGCCTTCTGGGGGACCACAGGATATGTGTACAAAATTTTGTTTAGTTTGGTTAAAAGGGCTAGAATTTTAATTTTTGACCCTCTCCCCCATTTTGGGTGGTTAGTTTTTGCATTTCTAGCTTTTTTGGGGCCCACTGAATAAGTATACAAAATTTGTTGAGTTTGGTCGAAAGGGCTAGAATTTTCATTTTTGACCCCCTCCCCACCTCCTTTTTCGTGTTTGATATAATGTTTAAAACACATTTAAAAAAAAAATATTTTATGTTCTTTTCAAAAATATATTCAGTTTTTTTCTAGTTAAATTTTTTCATTATTTATAGCTTTTCAAAATGTGGTAGATCTTTATGCCCCACCCTGTATTTGGAAGCTATAAAAGTAGGATGATGTTGATATTTTGACGAAAATTTAAATATCTCATATTTTAGTGCTAGGGGGTTCCTCAGAAATAAATATAAGTGCTCTAGGGTTCCTCGCTCTACAAAAGGTTGAGAAACACTGGTGTAGTATAATGGTGGAAAGAAATAAGAGCAATGTATGTTCGACGTGCAAGATATCGAGTTCCTACACTTTCATTTAAAAATTCTATTCTGAAGATAACTCAGAATCGTTCTGATGCTGTTATTGCATGCATTGAATATGATTTAGTTGCTCCTGATATCAATGAGGAGATAACTGATACATTTTTTTTCTTAGAACAATCTACAGAAATCCAGCAAGGAGAGGAAGAAGAAGAATGTTAAGAAGACATGGCTGTTGAAGTAAAATTTGAAGATTATTAATCATACTATCATTTTCAAAAAGTCAACAATAATCGGTTCCACTTTAAAAATTACCAATAGTACCATTTTTTAATCAATGGGAAACTGTCTATCAGACTTGCTTAATCATAATAGATCGTGTATTATGCCTGCTGGAAAAACCACATTAAAAAAATCCCTGCGGCAGGCCGTAGGAAGAGGTAGATTTCGAAGGGGCTCTACCCCCTTTAGACTGCTCCTATCAAAAACTTTTCAGACACAAGTTGTAGAGGTTAATTAGTAGAATATTAGCCATTTGCAACCAAACTGGTATCATTCATATTAACGTTGTTATGAATTTTTTAAGATTTCAACCCCCACCATTTCCACTCCCTTGGGGCTGAAGTCACCAAAAACTAATCAGTTCTTGTTTACATCAAGACTAAATTTTGTGCCAAATTTTATTGCAATCGGTTGAACGTTGCGGCCTGCAGCACACACAAAATTACGATACATACCTCCCCACATCCATATAAACTTTTGAATGTAGGGTGGTTTTGGGGTCTAGGGGCCATGATCGGAAAAACTATGATGAAATTTTCCGGAAGTCGCACCATGAGAGTGAGCGCAGTACATTACCTAATATATAGTTGGTGGGGAAATGTGTGCATATTATGCAGAATACATCTTTTCCAACTTTTGGAATCGCGATATCTTATGGATGGTGATTCGTAGTAAAAGAAAGTACCCAAACAATTATTGTAGACAATTGCATGATCAAGAAAATGTGTATGACGTATTTTTACGATAACACCGTTTAAGAGAAATATGCGAAAACCGACATTTTCGACCTTTGAACTTAAATAAAATTTTTAGCAGAAGTAGGATGGGTGAGGAGTTTTGACATTTCATTTGTATTAGTGTAATCAAGATCTTTTTAGCTCTATGAGAATTATTCCGAAGTTAAATGTCTATTTTGACTGGACTATAGAGAGTATACGAGCCCCGTCCCATCTCAATTGGCCCACCAATATTTTTTTCTTTTTAAATAAAATTATGCTAATTCACGGTAAATTTAATTTAAATATTTATTTTTATTATCATTTGGAACAACATTTTAAACACTTTAAAACATTTTATTGTAACATTTAACTTAAAATTATTTTTTAAAAAAATAGCAATCCTGCCTGTGGCGGCAAAAAGATTAGCACCCTTGCTGATAAATATCATTACGATTCATTAGCTATTTATTTATTTTATGATTATATAAGTAAAAACATTTCATTCCTTACATTATTTAAACAATCGATGGCTTCTTTTGAAGTTGTACATTTTAAAAGAGATCTTCGCAAGGAATTCAACATTAATACGGCTACGAATATCAGGATTTTGCAGGAGCCTCCGGTAAGTTTATCCCAAACTCTGAAAATATTAAAAAGATAAAAGTAATCAAACATATTCAATTAAAATATAGTAATGCGAAAATCGCATAATAAAAATTTCCTAGATAACACAATCTTCATGGTTCAATTGTTTGATAATGATGAAATTAATTATAATCCATTTAAAAATATTGTAACAAATATATGGAAGGTGTATCTTCGTCGGGGTAATCCGTTAAGAGTGGAGGCCATCACACTCTCGTGGAAGGGAGTGTGGTGGCATAAAGCAGTGGCACCCCTCATCGCCCTGGGTATATCCCAAAAGACATTAAACGATCTCACGTATAGGGCGATGAGCGACTCTCTCTTAAACTTTTACAGTTTTAATAAAAGAACGTATAGAGCAGATCATAGCCAATGTTAATTGTATATAAAAAAACAATGATAATAAATGAAGTGACCTAGGATTTATCCGAAGTCACTCAATGACCCGCTCTGTGAAATCTTAGCTTGTACATATCTTTTATTTTATTTTTATTTTTTGTTATTTTTTTGTTTTTATTCATTTTTTTTTATTCCTGTACATATTTTTTATTTTATTTTATTTTGTGTTTTGACTTTTTATTTTGTTCTTATTTGACCTTTGTTTTTATTCATATTTTTGACTTATATTCATTTTTTTATTTTTTTTATTTTTGTAAATAGTTTTAGTTTTTTATTGTTTTTATCAAAAGGATCTTTTTTTGACATATGTATGGACTACTAAGATAAATGAGAGAGAGAGAGAAATAATTGTAAATATTGCCACCAATCTATAGACCAAATTTTGTAAACTTCTTATCTGTTATAAGAGGAGACCCCTCCTGCGCGGCCAAATAAATAATATAATAAGGGACTCCCAAAAGATCATTGAGACAGGCGTCCTCCACTATAAATCCGTCCGTAGACATCATCTAAAGGACATATTACCAGTTGATGACAAGGCCGTGCGTACATTATAGTTCTTAAATATTTTTTGAATTTTTTCGGCCAACCCTGGCATATAGGTGAGAGAGAAAAATGGTCCATCTCTGAGGAGTACAGATGGGGTAGGAGCAATAAGCTGCTTCTCCTTTCTTCGACGAAAATTTCTAATTACAGAATTAATGACCCGCAATGGATAAGAGTTTTTATTTAATAATAAGGATGTAGTTCAACCCCATGAACAACAAAATGTGATATACTTAATTAAGTGCCGCGATTGCCCTCAACCTACAAGCGTCTATGTGGGTCAAACATCTCGCATTTTTTCTTTGAGGAAAAGAGAACATGAATTGAGTATAATAAATAAAAAAGCTTCGACAGCCCTGAGCTCCCATTATATTGAGACGACGCATGGATTTGGGTTTGATGATGCTGTCGTCTTAATGAGATTAGATAACAATTATAAGCGTCTGTTAGCCGAAAAATGTTTTATTAAGACCTATGGGCAAAGGGTTCTTAATTTTCAAACAGATTGTATTGGGCTTAGCAATGCCTACTTGTCAATATTGACAAATACTGATGCCCAAGTATAGTAAACATTGAGAAAAAAGGAAAGAATTATAAAAAATTTTATATTTTGTCATTTTAAATTGAAATTTGATATTCTTAATGTTGATTAATTATTTGGAGAAATCCTTTTAATTGAGAAATGTTTGTGAGGGGTCAGTGATCCTAATTAGAACAATGTCCTCATACTGTTATTATTTGAATGAAATGAAAATTTGCTTTATTTGTACATGAGACGTTGCGCATATCTAGTGAGAGCACACCAAGATTTATGTACCATTTTATATTTAACGAGCTGCTCCAGGCGTGCCTTCGGCACGCCCTCTACAGCTCAGCTCTCCGGGCAGGTGGCCCTGGCGGGCTGCATCTCGGCATGTGATTATTAGGTCTGTAATATATATTTGTACTATTTTGCCCCCTCTTTCGCCCCCACGCACTCATTTTGGATATTGATTTTTACAGCATACATTTTATATAGTCTTAAAAACTAACATTACAAAATTTGATCTATATCGGAGAGAGTATTAATTTTTTGCCCCCACTCACATTTTGGGAGGTTGAAATTATTTTTTAGATATTTGCAAATAAATAACTCTCAGTTTTCTAGAGAGTAAATGTACAAAAAAGCTAAAAATTTCTATATTTTGACCCCCCCCCCCCCTTTCGCCCCCATACAGTCAATTTTGATAGTTGATTTTTACAGGAATAGTTTCTTAAAGTAATAAAGAATAACTCTATAAAAGTTGATCAAGATCGGAGAGAGTTTTAATTTTTGCCCCCACTCACATTTTGGATAGTTCGGAGTCGAATTTCAAAAAAATCCTGAAATTACTTTTTAGATATTTGTATTTAGAATTTTATTAAGTAAAAATCAAGTAAATATCTTATCGTTCTTAATTGAAAATGCATAATTAGTGTAAACACATTGCAAAGATATTTTGCCCCTTTTGACCCCTTTAGGGGTCGAATTTCAAAAAATCCTGAAATTAGTTTTTAGATATTTTAATTTAGTATTTTTATAAGTAAAAAGCAAGTAGATATTTTATCGTCCTTAAGAGATATCGCATAATCAGTAAAAACACACTTTGCCCCCTTTGACCACCTTAGGGGTCGAATTTCGAAAAATCCTTTGTTAGTGAGCCCCTAGATGTAATATCCTCTCCAAATTTTATGTTTCTATGTCCAGTGGTTATGGCTGTTTTGATGATGAGTGAGTGCTGCCTAATTTCTAGGCGCGCAGATAGGAACCTTCCGGACATTTCCTTTGATTCGAGCTCATTGGAATTCCGTAATAAAATATCAATGTTAGGTGTCACCTTAGGTTCTGACCTCTCTTGGAATGACCATATTATCTCAGTAGCAAAAGCTGCAGCATGTAAGCTTGGCTTTCTTTTCCGAACCAAACGATTTTTCACCCCCACTCAACTCCTTATATTATACAAGGCTCAAATTCGCCCCTGTCTTGAATATTGCTCGCATTTGTGGAGAGGAGCCTCCAAGTATTCTCTTAATACCTTAGATGCAATTCAGAGGCGAGCTATAAGACTGATAGGCGATCCTACATTAACTGACACTCTCGACTCCCTAGCCCATCGTAGATCTGTCTCCGCCCTATCCCTTTTTTATAGATATTACCATGGCTTTTGTTCTGACGAAATAAAATCGATAATCCCACCAAAGGCCTCATTTGCCCGAAATACACGATTTTCTAAAATTCAACACCCCTACGCGCTTAAACTAGATACTAATCGAACAAACGCATTCGCCAATTCATTTATCCCTATGACATCTAGAGACTGGAATTCTCTTCCCCCGACCGTCTTTCCAGCTACTTATAACCTTCAAACTTTCAAGACCAGCATCCACAGATACCTTCGACTTCTACCCAATCCCTAAATCTCCCCTTATCTTCACGTTACAAGGGTCCACCACGGACTTCAGAGGTTGTACCTTCTTGGTGCAACTTCTTCTTGTATCAATATCATTATAAAAAAAAAAAAAAAGAATTTTATATTTATAGATATAATTTTGTATATTATGATAAAATCCATAACAACTCTGCCTGCGTACAATTTATTTATAAAATTAATTGTGTCGCTAATACTGTAAGAAATAATTTTATAATTAACAACTTTGGATTTTTGTAAAAAAATTTTATTGTATTTTTACATGTGTGCTCTATCGCTTTTTTCAGCTCTTAGGAACTGATGATGGCATTATTCTTCGGTACTGAGCTTAAAAAATTATTTTCAATTTGTTATAACTTTTTAATTACAAAAAAAAAAAAAAAAAATAGTTTTGTTATAAAACAATAATATTTCGGTTTATGACAAAAAATTTTTTGTTCAAAAACCCAATTGATTCACCAGGAATTAATGTTATTATTCCAGCAGAAGACACACTCTTTTATTGTCTCCTTCAATTTATAAAAATTCTGCTACTCTCGGCAAAAAACTTTCAATTTAAAATATCAAATAATGATATTTTTATAAGTGAAAATAAAAAGGCCAGATGAATCTAATAACTAGTTAGTACAAAAGAAAAATAGTACATACTTGCCTAGAGATGCTTCATTGATCACACCAGCAAAACAGCAACAGAACCAATTGTGAAATGGTATCGCTCGCAATGCATCAATTTCCGATAAATATCTAGTAAAATAAAAATAATGTATTGATTATCTTAAAAAAACTTATATAACAATTAAAAACTTAAAGAAATAAAGTTTTCTAATGTTTCTATTTAATTAATAAATTTCTACCGGCTAAAACTTGGCTCCCTCACTAACCCTACTAACACTTTACTGATGTGCTATCTAAATGGGCTTTGTTCCCGGTGACAATAAATAAATTAAAAAAAAAAAAAATTTTATTAATAAAACTTACTTATATAAAATTTCATCTTCCTTTGATAGTAGTGTATTAGTATATTCAATTAATTTTGGTATATCTTTATAAAATTTTTCTACAAATTGAAAAAATCCTTTAGAAAGCCAATATATATCAACTTCTTCATCAAATACATTTGCTAAAGAATTTGAAATTGAGCAGAGACATTTATATTTTGGATTTTCAATCTGAAAAGGTATTTACAAATTAAATATAACGTATCATTTAGTAAAAAACTACACTTAAATTTTTCAAATATTAAAATAAAAGGAATACTTATATAAATAAATATATAGATATTTTTTAGGTAAATAATATGTTTAGTAGTTATGTTTAAGCTTTTATACAGTTTAAGAGCGCCTTGATTGTACAGAAGTTACTGAACTAATTTTCTTCTTTATTTAACAATATAAAATTGAACTAATGGTTATAATAATTAATTTTTAAATTTTAATTACCTATGATATTTATGATGGTGTAAATAAAAAAACTAATCCCAATTTTTCTTTTAATGTCACGATATTTCGGTTTCTATTTCTGAAGCCTTTTGTTGTTATTTATATTGAGGATTTCAGTATCAAATTGAGATGAGAAGTATCCAGCCAGTGACTGAAATTTTTTATTAAATAAGGCTCCTTGAATTGTACACAAGTAAATGAACTAACTTGCTTCCTTATTTAAGACATTGGTTTGTATATATTTAAAAATATAAAATTGAACTATTTTAAATTTTAATTACCTATGATATTTATGATGGTGTAAATAAAAAACTAATCCCAATTTTCTTTTAAGCGTACGACATTTTGATTCCTATTTCTGAAGCCGTTTGTTGTTATTCACAGTGAGGATTTCAGTATCAAATTTTGATGAGAGGTATCCAGCCAGTGACTGAAATTTTCTATTAAATACACGACGTTTCGGGTCCTATTTCTCTATTTATTAACAAATGTTAATCGATGGAAAACCCCATATTATTCCATAACGAAATGCCTCAATTAGTCATTTATCTCTGTGTTTTGGTATGATTACATCTATACATACTTTATTAAATACGCCTTCAGAAATAGTGTCGAAAAGTCGTGTATTAGATAAATATTTCAATTAATTTTCTCTTTACATTATGAGTGATCTAAACCTAAAAAAACTTAAAAATAATCAACCTGACTTATCTAAGTTACAATATATAAACAGCGTTGTTAATTGACTAGATACATTTTTAGCATTTCGTTTAAAAAGTAAGACGCCCCCCCCCCCTATAGTATCGCTACAATGTCTGTCAGTATGTCAGAGCATTGTAGCTCGTAAACCAAATAAGATGCATAAATTACAAGATAAAGATATTTTTAAGATGAATTATGCTTAATTTTATTCACATTAAAATGATGGTGTGAGAGAGCTCTCTAAATTGACTATTTTTATACCTGTTCGCGTTTGGAAATAGCTTGACTTAAAATTAAGAAAAAAATCGTCAAATTCTCTTGATTTCTCCTTACCGAAGATAAATAAGAACGAATTTCCAGAATACAACAAGGTTGAAAAGTAGGGGTGATATTGCATCTCCTTGTCTTAGTCCTGTTTTGATGCTAAATAGCTCCGAATACGTATCTTCTAACTTAATATACGCACTAATTCACACACACACACACATCGTTCAGGCAAAATATAGAATACTGCAGTAATAAGGGCTCTGGGGTAGGGTAGCTCGGATAATGTCGAACATTGGAGGCCCTAGACAAAATAGTAGAATTCTGATGGCCAACGTTGTTGCATCGGTTACGCTGTACGGTGCCCCCATTTGGGCTGATGCACTGCAGATCAAAGCAGTGGCCCGGAAAATTAACCGCGTACCGCTCATCACCACAGATGGGCACAGACCTGCACTGCACTGTCCTCAAAGTGACGAATGGTGACTATAATGGCACCAATGTCCCACTCTACAAAGAACGACAGGAATGGAACCTGAAATGAGATTAAGAATAATCATAGCTACTCAAAAAAGAAGATGGACAAGAAATATACCACAAATCGATACGCCAGAAGTCACGGAAAAGTCGACTTCTATTTGAGCACAGTTCCTATGTGGCCATGGTTGATTCCGGGCATACCTATACAGGTTCAGCCACCTCATCGGAATGTGCGACCTGCGCTGCGGCGGAGGAGGACGTGTCTGAGCGCGCGTTTTTCCCACCGCCCCAGGGTTACCGGAAGACCGAGGAGACCCTTGAGCGGGCTCTGGGAGAACACCCGAGTCGGGACAACATAGTCGGCCTCATGTTTGAGTCTGAAGAAAAATGGGTGGCGGTGGGTATAGCAGCGACCAACGTAATGAGAGAACTTAATCATGTCGAAAGACAGAGACCAGAGTGAGAGGAACCTTGACAACCACAATTTCGTAGCAAACGTAACCAGAAAGCTAAAGCAGCAGAGTGAAGGAATAAGTTAACCCATCCCCAGAAGGAGGAGCCTCGAGCTACATCCCCTCCCACGAAGAAATACCTGACGGTGGTCCCATGGGAGGAAAGAGGGTGAAGAAAAACGGGAGGTAGTTTTAGTGGGTAGGAATCCCACACGCTGCTGGGTACAGGGCCAGCAGTGTCTTTCTTTGAAGATTTCCACCTACACCTCGAAAAAAATATATATATATATATATATATATCATGTTGGAGTACATGTAGGCATATATAGCCACATTCGATCGTCAAAGATAGGCAATTTTTACCAACTTGGCGGAAAAATAAATTATGCACAGGTGGTCACAAAAAACCACTCTTCAAATTTTTGCGAGTTCAAGCCCCCTTAATAGTTGCCAATTGGCTAAAAAATATGATAGGCAAAGTTTCATCTTAATTGAACAACGGTAGCCCGTGCTGCAATGAGGTTGAAGTTTTTGATTCATTCATAAAATGAAAACCACTCATCCTAGAAACTTGATTCTTGTCTCATTTTCTAGGAAATTTTGTTGGCTTGAAGTTTTACTTGAGCTACTTTTTTGTTAAAACTTTTAGATTTGAAGATATCCACCATTTTCCAAGACAGGACATGACCCGAATCCTCAAAGGCGACTTTTTAAACAAATGGCTAAAAAACATAGCAACATTCAATTATGGCTAAACACCTAAAAGAACCCTTAAAGTTCAATTTTCTGTAGGACGCATCTTTTTCGAATTATACGCAAAAATCTGAAAAAGAACCAAAATTTTCGTGGTTTTTATGCCCTCAAAAATTTAGCAGCAGCCAGAAACCGTCGCAAACTCATATAACTCTTGTTTGGGATGCCTAAAGTCGATTAAAATTATTTCCAGCTTGTGCATATTTATTTGCCATCAGAAGTCTAATTTGCCCGGGCTAATTATAATATTAAAAGTTTATTCTTTACTTTTATTTTTTTTCCTTGTCCTGAGGGGAGGGCTTTAGCCCCCTTAGCCCCCCCCCCCCCCGTGGTTGTGACACTGCTCTCGAGTTTTGCAAACAGGCTCTGGCATTTATTAGCTTTTGAGGGAATCCAAACTCGTTCATAATATTCCATAGGCTCTTCCTATGAACCCTTTCATATGCCTGATTAAATCAATGAAAAGGTGGAAAGTTTCAAGTTCGAATTCCCACCGTTTTTCCATTATTTTTCTTATGCTAAATATGTACTTGTTCAGTTGTAGATTTTCCTTTAAGAAGCATTGATAATCCCCGAGGCATTCTTCAGCAAACGGAGTCAGTCGTTTTAGTAAGTTATAAGGTTATAACTTATAACTTAATATCTTATAAGATGTTAGTAAGATCTGAAGTTTTCACATATTTTCATTTCCTTTTTGTGTATAGAAACAATAATAGCATCATACCATTCTGCCGAAATTTTTTCTTTCTCCCTACTATTAATACTAATAAATGTATCACCTTGCACAGCTCTTTACCCCCACTCTTCAATAATTCTGCCGCTACTTTGTCCTTTCCGGATGATTTTCCCTTTTTTAGTTTTTTAATTGCTTAAAGGAGACAATAAAAGAGTGTGTCTTCTGATGGAATAATATAATAAATTTTTTTAAATAAAAGGAAAGTAAAAATATTTTTGAAAAAATTATTATTTACTATGAGTTATTCACTACATCATTGGTTTCAGAGGTAGTTTATATTTTTACTTTTCTTTTATTTTAAATGTGTTTCAACTAGCACCGATACCAGACTCTCTTAAAATTATAAATTTTTTAATTTATTTATAACGACTATAGTTTCGAGGGCTTTGTCCTCTTCATCAGTCTATTACAATCGATTCACAGGAATTGATTGTACTGTACTGTATTACTCGGCTCGTCAAAATTAAGTAAATCATTAAAATACTCTGTCCAACAGCACACCACAACAAATCTATCCATTATTTCTTCACCATTCCTATTTAAAACAGTCCTGTTTCTTGGTTTCAATCTGTTCTTCTCTTGTCTTATTTTCGCATAGAAGTTTCTTATCCTTCCTTGGTCGTATGATTTTGCTAGATTTTCTATCTTCTTTTAGTAAAATTTATCTTTGTTTATTTAATCAAAACAAGACTTTTCTTTCTCTTAGTCGGCTTGCATAGTATATTCAGGGCATCAGTTTTTAAACTATTTTTTATTTTTATTTAGCCCTGTCTGACCCATATCTCCGGCTTCTAAATCGTTATTTCCAAAGATTTAAAATCTGTTCTTCACATCTACTTTGTATTCTAAGTTTAGTTTTTTCAATCTGCCCTAAATTTCTCAATCTCCTGATATTTTGGGGCTTTTCTGATACTGATGCTATTTATTACTCTCGCAACGACTAATATATATATATATACTATATATAATATAAGAACCTAGATTAATTTGTAACAACGCTCAGAGAATGCTGCCGAAAGGGAGCGCTGATGCCGTCGGTATATTTGCGGCAAATTTGAAATATAATTGTAATTGTAATTTGAAATGAAAGACTCCAATTGATTTTAAATTAAGAAACATTAAATATATTGATAATTATTCCTCCCCCCCCCCCCCCCTCACCACTCAAAAATTAAATATTCAATTCGCTTTTCTTTGCGTACAGAAAAAGAAATTAATCACATCTTATTTGATTTTATATTTTATATATTATTTGTTTATTTTTTAAAAATTTGCCACTTTTTTATAATTTTTTAAAAATCTAAATTTTGATGTTCTTATTTTTTGATTTTTACAAAATTGAACGACTTAAGACACGAATGCCCGAGTTTCTCATGGCAATACTGGAATAGCCTGTCATACAAACAATACCTGATCTCTTTTAAATATATGGAGCCTTATTTCGATCCCAAATTTTAAAAAAATGATATAATATAATTCTCCTCCTCACACGATCCCACTTATTTAAATAAATCTATCTCCACACAAAAAATATCACAATGCTGTAGATTATAGAAAAAAAAATACTTCCAGATTCATATCTAGAGCCTCATTTCTGTAGCTGTGTCAGGACGAAAATGAGGCGAAACTTTTAAGAGACTATGTATTTTCCGGAGTTTACAGGTATACATTTGGAGTGTGGTGTTTTAAGAGGAATAACATTTTTGGACCGAGACGCCGCCCGCCAGGGCACCAGCCCGGAGGGCCGAGCTTCGAGGGCGTGCCGAAGGCACGCACGAAAAGCTCGTATGGTGATATGGTCATTATCTATTTCCGCTCCCCTATAACTTCTGACACTTTTGTCAATTTTATCAATCTACAGAGACTAAAATTTTTGTATCTGAACATGTATATTGTAGCTAGATATTTTACAAAAAACTGTTCTCATATCTAGATATTTTGGAAAAATTTGAATTTGTATCTGTATCTAAATACATTTTCCCATGAGCATCTTTATCTATGTGATTTTAAAAATGTATCTTTAACAACAATGTGTATAATATTTAGGGAAAGAAGTGTTGGTTTATAGTGAAACATATTAAACACAGGAGTTTTTTTGACGGGTTATAGTGGTGTTTCACAAAGAGGAGATTTTTCAGTTTATTTTGTTTAATGTTGGCTAAATGGAGTCTTAGGCGGGAGATTTCTTCATTGGTTTCTTGATGAATAGTGTCGAAACACCACTATAACCCGTCAAAAAACAATGTGTATCTATATATATAAATTTGGATGTTTGTTTGTCTGTCTTTTTGAAGTTAATGGACTCCGACACCATTTGTCTGATTGAGATGAAATTTTATAACACATTATTTTCTCACTTTCGCGGAGCTCACTGATTTAGTATCATCAATTTAAAATCAATTTAATTTTTCAATTTTATTCACAACAATAAATAAATATGAATGAATAGATTTTTGTTATAATAAGAATAGAGAGAGAACAAAAGAAGCGTTCTTTTAGACCTTTTTCAAACCTATTCATTCAGAAAAGGGTAGATGGGTTGTAAAATTATCAATAATTCCCTTGAAAAATAAACTTTTAATAATAAAATGTTCTTTATTTTTTTCTTTTCTTTTTAGGCGCTTATACTGGTATAAAATAGCTATGTGCTGGGTGAATCATTGGACTTTCACTTATCCCTCTATTTTGATTAGAATTCAAGATTCAAACTTAATTTTTTTATAAATTAAATATAATAATAGAGGTACATATTATTGAATAAAAATCATCTGGAAAGTGAATCATTTACTCGACTTTTGCTTATCTCTTTCCTTTAATTTAGAATTTAGGATTTTAGCTTAAATCATTTTATAAATTAATTATATTATATTGCTAAATAAATACCAACATTGGGGGGATCACTCATCTTTCTTATTCCTCTTCATAAATTTAGAAACAAAATTTTAGCCTAAATAACTTTATAAATTACTTATATTATATTTAAGAATAAATAAACTGTGGATCACAGTCGACTTTCACTTAACCCTTTCTTTTGATTCAAAATTCACTATTTTAATTTAAATAATTTTAATCAAAAATTTAGAATTAGTTATTCTTAAAATTAAATAATAATTTACATTAATTTTATTTTATTTTTTCTTGATTTTATTAAGTTGTTAATATATATTAAGTGCCAGGTCTCAATCAATCACCTTTGTATATGATGATTTTTGTTTTTGATTGTTTGTATCTGATGAGAGCATTAAATAATTCGATTTGATGGGTTGTATAGCTTTTATTTTCGACATAAACTGAAGATGAAGCCCCGCGCACCACCAAATAATGTTATCAAATATAATCTCACTCAAGATAAACAGAGTATATTTCTTCTTCGAAGTCGCATTCTTCTTTGCAGAAGTTACGTGACCCTATTGACTCCACACGCCCACAGATTTTATTTTGCGGATCACCGCTCTCCATTTGGAACGATTGCAGGCCACCGTCGAAGCACCCTGGAAGCTCGCGCCGGTCCCTCCCTTGTTTGATCGGTCCATCTGGCCGGAGATCTGCACCTTCTCCGTGAACCCTCAACTCTTCCCTGGATCACGATCCGCCCAGCTCATCTGCTGGCACGAGTAAGATGGCCAAAGTATCTCATAACCCTTGTGGGCAGCACGCATTGACAGACGCTGGTCAGCCCGCACTTAGCAAAGAATCGAGACGTTTGTTCGCCGCGCTGTCCAGGGAATACGCGTAACATTCGCTCTTCAGCATCCATAGCTCGAAGGCATCAATTTTTCTGCGGTTGACCTTCTTCACTGCGTCCATGTTTCTGACGCATACAACATGACAGGAAAGACCAGTGATTTAACTGTCAGTTTTTTAGTGTTGATACGGTTAGGCTGTTATCCTGCCAGATTTTTTTTAGTTTCGTCATCTTCTGAATCTCCCCATCTGTGAACACGCCCATGTTGATTTTCATCGTCACATCCGCCCTTGTTGGTTTATCATGGACCCAAGATACCATGAAGTGATCGAACCACATCTGTAACCATCGATTCTTCTAATGTTGGAACGTGTTGTTATTAGCTCAGATCGATAATCATGATCTTAGTTTGTATAGTTATCTCCAGCCCATACTCTCTACTTTTTCAAGTCTCCCAAGGAGCTGGACTAATTCTTCTTCCGAGTTTGCAAGCAGGGCTGTATCATCTGCATATCTCAAGTTAGTCAATTTCACACACCCCACAGAGACGCCACCATTCCATCTCTCCAAGACCATCCGCATGACATATTCTCCATATATGTTGAAGAGAGTAGGCGACAAAATACAACCCCTCTGCCTATGCTAAAGTCATCTGACAAACTCTTTTCAATCCGGACCACACCAGAGTTGTTGTCGTATAGACTCTTTATTAATAAAATCAGATGTTATGGGACCCCCATTTTTCCCAAAAACAGAGTATACAGTAGAGGCTAAAATCATCAAAAAATTGAAAAAGCAACCTTATAAATAAGATCGAGTACGATAACCCAAATGATGGTAATCATTGAATTTTCTATTGTATTATAAGAAGCCACCATACTTTTATTCTTTGACCAACTAAGCCTTAAAAAAGGTTCGAGGCAACCTCAGGAATCTTTTAATTGTATTTTTAATATCTTCTACTACAAAGATACAAGCCAAATAAAGGCTTTTAATCTTTCCTAATTTTTATTTAATTCCTAATATTTATTTAATTAAAAATATATATTTCGCTAATATATCTTATTTACTTATTATTATTATCTTTTTGATAATTAACTCTTAATTAGAATACAGTACACTAAAATATGTTTTGGAACAGGCATAAAATAAAATTATTTTTAAAATAACTATTTAGAATCGTGAATTTGTAAAAAAATTTTTAAACCATTTACAAGGAGGTTGTCTCGAACCTTTTTTAAGGCTTGGGTAGTCCAATTAGTTATTCTTCAAATTGAGATTAACCTCCTTGTAAATGGTTTAAAATACAAATTATTCACGATTCCTAAATAGTTATTTTTAAAAATAATTTTTTATTTATGCCTGTTCCAAAAGGCATATTAGTGTACTGTATTCTTAATTAAGAGTAAATTATCAAAAAAGTTAATAATAATGGGAAATATAGAAGATATATTAGCGAAATATATATTTTTAATTAAATAAATATATCGAATCAGCGTTCTGTGAGGAAAAATTAGAAAGAATAAAACTTTTGGCCTACGCTGTCTTTGTAGTAGAAAAACACTAAAAGTACAATTAAAAGATTCCTGAGGTTGCCTCGAACCTTTTTTAAGGCTTAGTTGGTCAAAGAATTTAAAAGTATGGTAGCTTCTTATGTAATGCAATAGAAAGTTCGATGATTACCATCGATTCGGGTTATCGTGCTCGGATCGTATTTATAAGGTTACTTTTTCAATTTTTTGACGATGTTAGCCTCTACTGTTTACTCTGTTTATTTCGAGTGAGATTATAGTTGATACCTAACATTTATTTTGGTAGTTGCGCGGGGCTTCATCTTCAGTCCATGTCGAAAATAAAAGCTATATACAACCCATCAAATCGAATTATTTAATGCTCTCATCAGATTAACAACTTAATAAAATTAAGAAAAAATGAAATAAAATTAATGTAAATTATTATTTAATTTTAAGAATAACTAATTCTAGATTTTTGATTAAAAATTATTTAAATTATAAAAATAATTTTTTAAGAAAAAATTTAAAACCGACTTCAAGACAATTAAATGCAACAAATAAAATACACTAAAAGGTATAAAATAATTATTAACTTATTTAGTTGCTAACTAAACTATTAAATATTAACATGAAATTACTTCTTGTAGTCGGTGCCAATGCGATTCATAAAAGGTATATATTTGGCACCGACTTTAAAAAGTAATTTCATGTTAATATTTCAGTAGTTTAGTTGTAACTAGATAAGTTAATAATTGATCTCATACCTTTAGTCGTACATTTTATTTGTTGCATTTAATTTTTTTGAAGTCGGTTTTATTTTTTCTTAAAAAATTATTTTTATTTTTCTCTTTTTAGGTGATGCTATTAATAGTGATCATATCATCAGAACTTGACCAAATTAATATGACACCATCCTAAGATATCCCTTTCCTAATAAAAAAAAAGGAATAATCGAAAACGGACATAAACATAAAGAGATTAGGCTTTTTTTTTTGGAGCGACCTAACAAAAAAGGTACCCTGTAAAAATGGAATTGACGGAAACTAGGCAAGAACCCAATGCAAAGGTGCGGTCGGTTTGTTGGCAATGGTGGGTACAAGAAAAAAGCTGGGCGGTGGGGTCGCCGCATTGCCGGCGGAGGATGGGTCGCCAGCGCCAGTGCGGCGT